>CM027119.1:47322397-47762274 GCA_015476505.1 Urochloa ruziziensis
GGTGCACTCCATCTGGAACCATAGTAGAGGACATTGTTAGTGAGTTTGACAGATTGAATAACTATGACTAGTTGTTTTTTTTTTAATTTGTATAGGAAAACATGATGGTTTCAGAAAAAAAAAACGGTATATTCCAAATTTACTGAGGGCTGAATCAGACCACTGAATAATCAGAGACATGGAATATTCAGAAAACAACTATTCAGAACATAGAACACATTCACCATTTGTCGAATAAGAGAACACGATGAACACAAAAGATAGAATACAAATAAAAGAATATCTTCAAACTGAACAAAACCCTAAAGGGAAGACCGAAATACTGAAGCAGTGATGCTCAATCAAAGCAGCCAAGCAATGCTATTTCCCACAATTCCATCACAATGTGCTCCAACAACTCGTCTGCAATAGCACAAAGACTTCCCACCCTTCTCAACTCTTTGTGCTCCTTAAATTGACACAAGACAAATTGTCAAAGGCACTCCAGTACTGTATCAATGCTGATGTACTGTGAAACAGAATTGCTGGCTCTCCCTCTCTAAAAAAAAGTTTAATGGTGCCAACTAGGAGGCTGCTAAGTCTTTTGAGGTATATGCCAACTCCTCTGAAGCCAAATGCATGATTTCCTAAGCAAGACTGCTGTTTGCCTCAGAAGTTGAAAAATATTGCAAAATAGTAAGAAAATCTTAAATGTGACTAAACAGTAAGCACAGTTGGGAATGAAAAGTAAAATTCTGATGAGAACATGATCTACTGACTGCTGAACAAATGAAGTTCAGCACAAACTAGAATAGTCTGAAAACTTAGAGGTATTCAGTAATCTATTATACCGAACAAAGAAAGATACCATGAGTTCGGTAAAATTCCAAGAGACCTATGAATTATTCATTCTATACTTTAGATAATTTGCAGTAGTGATTCAGAACAGTTTTCTTCTCAAGATTGTTGAAAGTGTTCGGAAGAGAGTAATGGTGGCCAGCAGTAATCTAATCGACCAGAGAATAATGATCCCAAAAATTGGACAAGATGGAAATCTTCTCGGAGTGATCAATCGACTCTGTCATGCCCGATGCAGAGGTCGCCAAAAGAACATGGTGCAGAGTATGGATGACGAAGACGTACTTGGAATCACCTTCCTCTGTACGATCGATGTGGCAGCAGCTCAAAGAATCAATCTTGGAAGATAAGGGCGACGCGTCGTCGTCTCCTCCTCCGGCATCTTCACCGCCGTCCTCCTCTCCGCCCCCCCTCTTCCACCACCAAAGCCCCTACTCACCGCGCAGAAGCTGGCGCGGCGGCTTCCCACCTCAGGCAGTCAGGCTCCGTCCTTCGGCGAAGAATAGTGGCGGGAGCGCTCGCCGGGCTCCGTCCTCCGGATTGCAACTCCCCTCCGTAGACCGCCGCCGCTGTCGCGGATCGCGTTTGCTACATTTTATTTTATTTTTATTTTCCCCCCTACGTTTTCCTCTTCGTCTGTTAACTCCGTCCAAACTGGGGCCCCCTGAGCACATATCTTAACGCGTCATCTAACGGCTGGCCCGAAAAGCAGCTTACGTAAGCGCTTTTTACGGATCTAGCCAAGGTCAGCGCAGTGACTGACTGACACCAAGACCCTGCCACTGTCGGCATACCCGGAGAGATACCTAGACGCGGTTCACAACTCTGCTACGCTATCCCCGCTGACCAGGGGGTGGCGTGTGCGCACACCGGGTCCACCGGTGCACGACCCCTTTCCCTTCCCGTTCCTCGCATGCAGTTTATACTATGCGACGGATATGGCACGGCCCGTGAAATTTTATTTGTTACAGATTACAGAATCGGGAGCTTCCCGGCATCATCCATACGGATGACGCTCCTTCACTTGCACTTTTATTTTGGCATCTACATTTTTGTCACTTCTCTATTGACTTGGGCTACATGTTTACCATTTTGTCTGACGTGGCATGACACGCCCCCTTCCACGCTGAATTGGCTACGCGAAAAGACACTCTTGCCCCTGCCTTATCTCTAGAAGCCGAGCCCCTCTCTCTGGCCCGTCTCCTCCCCCTCCTCAGTTTCATCCGCTCCCCATCTCTTTCTTCCTCCTGGTGCTTGCCGCCACCAAGAACCCTAGCCTACGGTGGTTGCGGCGGTGGTGGCGACCTGGACGGTGTGGCGGCAGGTCTAGCTGGACCTCTGCTGGATCGAAGGTACGCGAAGCTTGAGCCTCTTTCGGTAGCCGTGTTAGGGTTTCACTGGTTGAGGTCATTCGAATCCGGTCCTGAAGCATTATTTTTGTTGAGTTTGCTAGGTCATTGTTGAAGTAGATGTTGGCATCTTGATCTCGTGATAATGGAACATAGTTGCCGGTGTCCCCCGAGTTTTCTCTGGTGTGTAGATTGCGACAGTGCTAGATTTATTCTAACTCGAGATGTTTGTGTGTTTATTATTCTGTCAGGATCGATCCTGGCAATGCGTTTAGAATAGTTGTTAAGTGTGAGAAATTTAAGGCGATTACGGAGTATGGCGTGCTAGATATGGCTGAGCAAATTCACGATGTGTGGGTGGATAGAGTGGTTACAATTTGGATAATTTTGTGACTGATATGGCTAGCAAGATAATTTGGGGTCCTAGTCAGACACTTTCATTGTGGTCAGTTGATACCGACAGTGCTGCTAAGTGGAAAATTAGAAGAGATGAGCACTTTCAGAAGATGATTCAGTCCAGAGTTAGTCAGAAATTTGCAGAGGTCATAGTTGAAGTAGTTAACAATGAAGGGTATCAGCAGGAAAATGAAAATGAACATCTGCAGAGTACAAAAAGCACTTTAGTAGGTAGCTCTGGTGTGACTAATGTATCTCATGCAGTCTTTCCTCCATCTTATGGTGAAGGTGGTGGGGAGACATTTAGCTCCCAACAACCTGCAGAGCCAATATATGAGCAATTGGATTGGAGTACATTGACAATTATCCCTAATGCTGATCAAGATGGTGAAGCTTATATTCTTGCAGATGAGGACCAAGTGTTTGAGGCAATGGGGTTCAAGGAAGCAGATGAGAGAGCAGAACAAGTTGCTAGAGAAGAAGCTCCTATTCCATGCATTCCAGAAGAACTGCAAGAAGACATGAGGGATGATGGTCTTAATGTTGATGATAGTGCATCTACAGAGCCTGTATTGGATTGGGACAGGGACAATCCTGATATGTCAGTTGGTACTATTTATCCTTCTATGCCAGAGTTCAGATTGGTAGTGAGGCAGCATGCTATAGTGCAAGAGTTTGAGTTTGAGTTGGGCACTGACAAATCTGACAAATCCAGATTTAGGGGATATTGCAAGTCCCCTGGATGTCCTTGGATAATTAGAGCTAGGACAAGGCATGATGGTTGTGTGAGGGTATATTTACTAACTAACTGTATTTTGTGATAATGTTATTGTACTGACTTCTGTTTTTGTTGTTGTACTGACTTGTTTTGGTTTGTGCTGCAGGTCCAAATAAACAAATACCAGCACCAGTGTGCTTCCAGAAGTAGAGTAATTGGAAGAATGGCAAGCCAAGCTTGGGTATGTGAGAGGGCAATTCCTCTTCTGAAGACACAAGGGATGGGGTGCCAAGGATGTGAAGATTGCATTGGAGGACAAGTACAAGATCAACATCAATTATCAGACTGTGTGGTATGGGACCCAAAGAGCTGCAGACAAGCTATTTGGTAAGTGGGATGATTCATTTGATTGGTTGTACAGTTTGAAGGCAGAGATTGAGTTGAGAGCCCTTGGTAGTGTAGTTGAGATTGATTATGTTGAAATTGACGGCAAAAAGCACTTCAGTAAATTTTTCTGTGCTTTCAAAGGTAGTATAGATGGCTTTTTATATGGCTGCAGGCCTTATATTAGCATTGATCCCACTGCCCTCAATGGTATGTGGAATAGTCATATGCCTGCAGCACTGGCTTTAGATGGCCACAATTGGATGTTTCCTTTAGCCTTTGGCTTTTTTGATGGTGAGACAAAGGAAAACTGGATATGGTTCATGGAACAGCTGCGTAAAGCCATTGGAGCTGTTCCTAGATTAGCTATTTGTACAGATGCTTGTAAAGGGCTAGAAGTTTCAGTGCAACAGGTGTTTCCATGGGCAGAACAAAGAGAATGTTTCAGACACTTGATGGAGAACATGAATAAGACATTTTCAGGAGATGTTTATGCAGCAAACATGTGGCCTGCAGCTAGGTCATACTCACCTGGAAAGTTCAAGTATTTCATGGACAAAGTGTATGCATCTAGCCCTGAAATAGAGACATGGCTGAGCAAGAACCACAATCTTCTATGGGCCAGGTCTAAGTTTTCACCTGACATCAAATGTGACTACATCAATAACAACCTGGCAGAGTGTTGGAATGCTTGGATCAAAGAGTTCAAAGATCTCCCACTCCACTGTATGGTATATGCTATAAGGGAGAAGGGGGTCATCATGTTTGAGAAGAGGTGGAGGATATCTAGAGCTCTAAATGGAGTCATACTGCCAGCTGTGATTCATCAATTAAATGCAGCTTCAAAAGGGTTGGGACACCTGAAAATCACAAAGGGCCAACCAGACCAAGCTGAAGTCACTGAATTTTACAAGGATGAGGAGGTGAGAAGACATGTGGTGTACCTCAATGATCAGATGTGTACCTGTAGGGAATGGCAGGTTGCAGGTAAGCCTTGCCCACATGCCTTGGCTGTTATAACAACTGAAAGGCAGCCAAACTTTGACAATTATGTGGACATGGCTTATTCTGTTCAGAAGTTCAGGCAAGCTTATGATTGTGGATGGCCTAACATCACAGACAGAAGCCAGTGGCCAGTAGTGGAGAAAGATTTCAAGCTACTGCCACTAGATGGAAAGAAGCGAGGAGTAGGTAGGCAGAGGAAGAATAGGATACTATCATGTCTAGAAAGGTCAGGCAAGGCTACTATGCAAGTCAAGTGTGATGGTTGTGGTGAAAAAGGGCATAGGAAGGGAAGCTGGAGGTGTGGGCTAACTGGAATAAAAAAGAGGTATGCTGTCAACATACCTCTACTTCTTCTGTTTCATACTCCACTGTTGTAACATCTTCTTTTTTTTCTAACTATAGGAAGAGGACCAAGAAGAACCCAGCTAAGCCTAGAAGGAAGAAGGCTAAGAAGGACCAAGGAGTTGAGATAACAACTCCTAGGACAAGAGCAGCTGCAGCTAGGGAGGCTGCTCAAGCAGCAGCAAGGCTTGCTAGGGAAGCAGAAGTTGCAGCCAGGGAAGCTGAAGAAGCAGCAGCATCAGCTGGAACTTCACAGAGAACTAACAGGTATGATGGCTCATCACAAAAAAATTATTTTTTCTATTATCAACTCCATACTAATTGCTACCATTTATCCACCAGGAGACTAGTCTTGGAGCCACCACCTGTGCAGGCACCACATGTGGAGGCAACTCCAGCTTTGGAAGCACTCCCAGCTTTGGAGGCACCACCAGCTTTGGTTCAAAAGAAGCTGACTCCAAGGAAAAAGCTGCTGGCAAAGAAAGTGAAGAAAACCTCACCAGCCAAGAAGTAGAGATGATATCTTTGTTAGCTTTTGGGATGAACCATGTCTGTGTTTGTGTTTGAACTATGGTCTATCTATTTGAACCATGTCTGTGTTTGTGTTAGAACTTTGGGAATGTGTTTGAACTATGTGTTTGTGTTTGAACTCTATCTGTTTGAGCTATGGGAATGTGCCAGAACCATGTGATGCCCAGAATTATTTGTAACTGAAGAATGTCGTTGAATTATCTGTTGCTATATGTCAAAACAATGTCTGACTCATTCTCTCACACACAAGTAAGTGCGAAAATCAAATAGATTTTTCATTCATCACATTGTGGTTACACAGATACAATCCCAATGTACAATGTTCCAGCTACTTCAACAGATAACCAACTACAACACCAACAAATCCTACTGACAAAACACTCATAATCATAACAATCTTCGTCAGTTGCTCCACTCTAGCCTCTAACCCCTTCTGCAGAAGCACTGGATCAGTTCCTGGCCTCCTAGCAAGTCGCACTTCCATTGATTCTTGTTCCTCTGCTTCTTCCTTTAATTGTTCCACAAAGAACCGAACTAATTTCGCCTCCAACAAGTCTTGTAGATAAGCCCTTTACCACCTAAAGTAATCACATTGTTGTGGCCACTAAACATCGAGTGCAAGAAGTTAACAGATCCGTTGAAAATCGAGAAAACCATAACCAAATCGGAAATCAAACTCACCAATGGGCATCTGATGTAAACACAACCATGGTTGACATTCTCCTTCTTCGATCGCCGCTCAAACACCCTAGCCCTCTTGCACGAGGGGCACTGGATCATGGGCAAACCCGTCTCCTCGCCAACCTGCCTCCATCCATCCGACGACTCGGCAACCTGCGACATCGCTCTGGGCAAGCACCAGGAGGAAGAAAGAGATGGGGAGCGGGTGAAACTGAGGAGGGGGAGGAGACGGGCCAGAGAGAGGGGCTCGGCTTCTAGAGATAAGGCAGGGGCAAGAGTGTCTTTTCGCGTGGCCAATCCAGCGTGGAAGGGGGGCGTGTCATGCCACGTCGGACAAAATGGTAAACATGTAGCCCAAGTCGATAGAGGAGTGGCAAAAATGTAGGTGCCAAAATAAAAGTGGCAAGTGAAGGAGCGTCATCCGTAAGGATGGCAATAAATTAAATATCCCTCCTCGCTCCCTTATCTGCAAACCCTAGCCCAAGCCCGGCGTATGGCGCCGCCGCCGCAATCCACCGTCGATGCCGCCCTGGCACAGCCTACAGCGGCGCGTTTTGTCTAGCTCAGGCGAGCCCCTTGCCGCGTCCGGTGAGTTTATCAGGCGCCTGCACCGGCTCGTCGGTCGCCGGCAGATCGGGCGTGCCGGCACCACCATGACTATATGGCTGGGGGGCGCGCTGGAAGAGCGCGATGGGGTGTGTCTTTGCCACCCCTTGGTCCTTACCGCTCCAAGTGACTTTACCAGTTGCCGGTGACTGGCGTCGACCGTCGGTGGATCTACCACGCCGCCGCCCCTGGCTCCTCCATGGTTAGGGAGGAATGCTGGCAGGGCCCGAGGGGAGCGTGACGCGTTCCGGCGGTGCCGGTCGGTGGATTTGGCACGCCGACGCCCCTGGCTCTTCCATGGCTGGGAGGAGCGCCGACAGAGGCCGAGGGGCGTGTGACGCGTTCTGGCGGGGCGCTAGCCTCCTTGGGCGCACCGACCCTCTTCCATGTCCGGAACGCGCGCCGGAACAGTCCGTGAGAGCGCGTTGTTTCCGGCTATATCATAGCTGCTGCGCCGAGCGAGTTCAACAGTCGCCCGCTGATGGGTAGGGCGTGCTGCCAGCCTCCCCGCCTCCCCAACCTGGGGGGAGGTGCGTTGCGTCGACGGACGGCCGCC
This sequence comes from Urochloa ruziziensis, assembly GCA_015476505.1. Taxonomy (NCBI): domain Eukaryota; kingdom Viridiplantae; phylum Streptophyta; class Magnoliopsida; order Poales; family Poaceae; genus Urochloa; species Urochloa ruziziensis. The sequence goes on from CM027119.1 coordinate 47,329,803, forward strand.
TTTCAGGCTCTTAAGACCGGCTGGTGAGTTGATCTGTCTGTCCATGGAAGGCACCGTGGTCTCCTCTGATCTTTCGTTTTAAGCCTTGTTCATCGCTTCCGGTGCTGAAATTCTCACAGACCCTTTGTTCCTATGACTTATGGTCAGTAGATCTGTGGAGGAGAGGGTTCTCAACAATCTATTCTGTGGCACTTTTTCCCAACGAAACTCTCCGTCTGTAGATCTGGAGAGGAGGAGAGGGTTCTCAACAACCTATTCTGTGGCGCTTCGGCCGAGACTCTCTGTCAGTAGATCTGCAGAGGAGAGGGTTCTCGACAGTCTATTCTGCGGCACTTCGGCCAACAAGACTCTCCGTCAGTAGACCTACAGAGGAGAGGCTTCTCAACAGCCTGTATCTGTTGAGCTTATTTGCTGTCCGCGGCAAGACCCTATTGTTTCTGCGTTGATGTAGCCGTTGACGCTGGCTGCAGATAAGCAGATCTGAATACTACATAAGGGTAACTATGCTGCCATTGGTATTTGACACATGTATGTGGCCTTGTATTGTAAATGTGCCCAGAAGCATCTTTCAATTATGATGAAAACCCAGAAGAGAGCTTCGTGTTTGTACATACTCCCTCCGTATCAGGATTAGAAGTCGTTCTGGGCAACGGGCGTTGTTGCACAATAGAGGTCGTTCCTCCCCGCGCCTGCCAAAACTGACGACTTTGCCCCTGCCTCTTCGATCACCGCAAGCGCAGCTTCGCTCTCATTAACGCCGCGCTCCTCGGTTTCCATCCGGGCCGTGCTTCTTAATCGTGCACCCCTCGGCTTCCTCTCGTCTCCCTCGTCGAGCATGGATGCCAGACTCCATGGATGCGGAGGAGTTGGCGCCGGACTCCATGGAGGTGGCGCTTGCAGACGCCCTTGATGGTGATGACGAGGACGAGCACGAAGAGGAGCATGACTATGCCCACCGCGAAGGAGGTTGCGCTGGATTCTCCATGGAGGCGCTGGACTCCACCATCCTTCCTAGCGCCATGCATATCACGTCGGAGGACTCCATGGATGCGCTGGACTCCACCATCAAGGAAACAATGATATGAGAAAGGAAAGAACGATAGAGTATGCTGTGGAGATCGATTCATAAGGAAACAATGATATGAGAAAGGAAAGAACGATAGAGTATGTTGTGGAGATCGATTCAAATGCAGAAAGAAACTACCATGCAGCACTGCAAAATCGTAAAAAAATGCACAAAAAAAAATGTGGCGACGAAGAGGGTTCGAACACGCACTGCCTCGCCACAATCACAGCCGCTTAAGCCAGTAAACCTGTGTAACTTTCTCGTACGAAATGTAGTCGTAATCTTATTTAATAGGGGTAAAAAGGGAAAACACTACCCTATTCAACCACTCCTTGGTATGCGCAATCCTGTCCTAAACGACCTCTAATACCAGTATGGAGGGAGTATGTATGTACTCCATGGTCGGATGTGTACACGGCCCAAGAATAACTGCAGCACTATGGCAGACAATCTACCCCATTGTCACCTTGCCCCAGTGGCGGACCTACTGCCCGGGCTTGCCTGTGCTGCAGCCCGGGTCTAAGGCCAAAAAACTAATAGAGATGTAGAGAGGATTAGATAAATAGTAGTGAAGATAAACATACAATATTATATTTAGTTAGCATCAGCCCCGGTCCAGTCCCGTTCCTGGGTCCGCCCCTGCCTTGCCCCATGTTGAGGATCAGCAATATTGGGGCAGGGGCTGTTGTTGGCATCTCCTGCGTCCACAACATGTTCCTGAGTAATTGAAATTACACATGATAAGGTATGCTCGTGATCCTTCCTGTTTGTTTTGCTGGTTTTAGCAGATTATATGTGATACTTTTGGTTAAGCCTTTTTCTCGTGTCCCCATGGTATCAGACTAATTGTCTTGGTTGATGTATGGCTGGTATACTATGTGCAGGTATAGTAGGTTAGTATGGCAAACCCTTGACATGCCGACTGATTATTTTTGTGTAGAGGTATAGTTTCTATTGCTCTCTCTTTGGTCAAAGACTAGAGCTCGTTGGTTTATTTATGTTTAATTTGTCTTTGCTGTTCCTTGACTCTCTAAGCTTCTGAGGTTTGATATTCAGTAATAATTCCCATGACATTTATAACTGGAAAATTGGGAGTAGAAAAGTTTTTATGTTTCGCCTCTATACTTTACTGACATTACCGGGACACCCAGCCATGTCGGATCTTGACATGTGTCAGATTCCAAGTGGCATTTGGGGCGTCACAAGTCAGACGCCCCATGGTCCGTTGTTGGTTATCGCATCTCTGTACATATGTAACACTGCAATGTACTAATGACCCCTAGTTTGGTTTGGCTGATATCGTGGGGGCAATCTGCAAATCTTCCAGGGATTCTAAGGCATCACCTCCTTTAGGCATTCTAGGATGGACTATCAAGTACCTTCAGATTATTTCTTTGGGCATTTGTTTGGTTTAGTTCCCAGCCAAACCAACTATTTGGCAGAGCAATTAGATCCCTATGAATTGGGTTGTTGTTGGGTTGTTGCTGAATTTTGGCGCCTGCTAGCGATCCGTTTCAACCTAAATTCTTAGACTAGGGCACATACCAAGGACGATCCTAGAATCAAGTACCTTCAAATTATTAATCTTTGGGCATTTGTTTGGTTTAGATCCCAGCCAAACCAACTATTTGGCAGAGCAACAGATCCCTATGAATTGGGTTCTTGTTGGATTGCTTGCTGAATTTTGGCGCATGCTAGTGATCCATTTCAACCTAAATTCTTGGACCAGGGCACATACCAAGGAAAATCCTAGAATCTTTAGTATCCTTACTGCTGTAGATTTCCCTTAACTGGACAAGATCAAGCTTGATCTCCCTCAGAAATTAAAAAAAAAACATTCAGCAGCTTGACTACTAACTAGAACTAGAAATGGATGACAACCCTATAAATAAGTTATCAGAAGCAACTCTATACTTAAATCTGGTGAACAGTTCATATCAAAACGCAATAGATACAAAGAAGCAAATAGAATGATCATGCCAGCAAGTAGATCTCAAATGGAAATTTTAATCTGACAACAGAAACAAAACCATTTGGTCCCAAGCAAGTTTGGTAGGTTGAGAAGTAGAGATGAAACCATGGTGCTTGGTATTGCATCAAAGGGACAAATACTTGCATAAAAAATATAGAAGGCATATACAACCAGAGTGCAAAAAAAACATCTCAATAATTAAGCACAGAATATGGTAGCTGTTTGAAGCAATTTGTGTAATTCAATTTATTATTGTTTGCTACAGTGTTCCTCACATACTGAGCACTAACCATGGTGCTTACTATTGCTCTCTAGTCTTGTATTCTTTTCATAAGTAAACTATCATGTGATTTAATAGTTATGTGTATTACCATTTTGCTGTTTATCCTAGATACCAATAATTGATAAATAATGACTACCAGGCTTGTTCAATCAATTTGCTACCAAATCTTCTTGAGCAATAATGACTTCTAGCATAATTCATGCATTTTCAATTTTTCTAAAGCACAATACTTTTTTTGAAGCTTTTCTAGTTAAAAGGTTCTGCTTTGTTTGCATTACTCTATATATCTATATAATTCATCCACATTTCCAGTTCCAAAAGGCAATAGTCAAATTTTGTTACCTAGACATCTCCAGGCATAATAAATATTAAACTAAAAACCTCTTTAACAGCCTTCTATTACCACTATTGACACTCATGCTTGATGTGGTGTGAAACTAGGTGCAGCCCTAATGATCATAATCAGGGAAGGTGTTGATCAAATTGATAAGGCTCAACCCTGTGTGTTCAAACCAATGGAACATGAATTGCAACAGAAATTAGATATAAAGACAATTCATACACCACCATACGTCTTCCAGTTACCCTGCAAAAGCAATCAAGTAAAATGTGCGTGCTATGGGCAGCAACCTGCAACATTAAATTTCAATACAGATAAGATTCGATGAGCATTTTGGGAACCCAAGCAGAAACATGTAAGAAATCATTCTTTCAAGGTCTCTTCAGTTTATGAACACAAACAAAGAATAGTTCTGCAGAAACTCGATATTGATGTAGTCTCTCATTGCATTGCCAATCCTTCCATACTTCCACTCCTAAATTTCCTTTACATTGTAAAACCTGTTAAAAGCAAAATTTTATGTCAATCTACAATACTCCATGCTAAAAGTAAACTTAAAGAGCTGAATATCGGCCGCCATTTAGTTAATGAAGCAACCATGGCAGAGGAAGCGGACAACAAAATTGTATAGCTCTGGTGCATACATCGGTAACATAAAGGTGATATGTTTTGGGGATCATATATTAAATGCCATATCATATGCAATTGTAAAATGATAAGTATTCATCCTGTTATGTATATTATAACTATATGTGGCATGCTTCATGAATTAGTCTTTAGAAATATGAACTTCATTTTTATGATCAACTCTAAAGTATTCATTGCATATAACATTGATGCATATGCTAGGATCCTAGTACTAATTGCGACAGAATTTGAGAAAGGAATCTGATGGTGGCAATGGAGCTGCGATACGAAAAAGACAACTACATATTCCTTGTGAAGGACTTTAAAATGAAATTGTAGCGGTAGTTGATACTACTTCAACCCATTTACTAAAGCTTTCTTGGACAGTTTATTTCAATAGCCAGTTTGGTTGTGCAGGACCTTTGCTTTTCTGTGACTGAGCAATCGGATCCATGCACTCAGGTTATCTTCCTTTATACGATTGATCCTGTTCGATTAGGGCTCTACCTACACAAGGTGAGTGGAAAATTGTTTTTCCCCAGTCTTTTAGATCTTTATCTGAAAAGTCATGCCTGATTTTCTAGACATGCTACCCATATTTGTTCATATGGACTAAGTAAGAGCATATTTTGCTGAAAATTACTTTACAGTTTCAAACAGCCACCACTGCTGGAAGGTTCTGCTGGGAGTTAGAAATGGCCAACACTGGAAGGGCATGCAAGCAGAACAGGAAGCAGAGAAAGTGAAGATTTCTAAGAAAATGCATCTACTGAAAGGTGCGAACTTTTCTGTCCAATCCACAGTGATTGTATCATGTCGAGAGAATTAATCGTTGACCCCATAGTCCACTGCTATGGTTTTATCTTTGATTGAATTTAAGAGTGCACTGATGATTGATATAGTGCTTTTGGTCCATCGATACCTCTCTGTGGTCTATGCCGAGAAAGTTTTAAAAACTCATATTTCCTTTTTCTGACTATGTTACCTTACCATCTCTGGTACCTTATTAGCTTGAAATTAAAGAACTGAGAAGCTATTTACCACTAATACTCAATGTTTTAAATAGCTGGCTAAGCCATTTAGCTTCAAGCTTCTAAAAACGGCTAATAGCCGGGCTAAATGGAGCTATAGCGGCAAATAGCGGCTAAATTACACGTAGAAGCAAATAGCCGCGTCCTCCTCAATCAAGCTATAGCCGGCTATAGCGGAGGACTTAGCCAGCTATTTAAAACATTGCTAATACTACACTTCACCTAGAGCTTAACATTTTTGTTTGCATCTAGCTATATTTTCTATTTTTAGCTATATTGCCTCACATTGATAATGTAAGCGTGCTTCATTACATGTAAAATGGCATTCTTTAGCTCTAAGCCATTTGGTGCATACATAGATAGTACTTCCTGTGTTCCAAAATGTAGGTCGTTTTGGCATTTCTAGGTTCATAAATATTGCTATGCATCCAGACATACATTATATCTAGGTGCATAGCAATATCTATGAATGTATAAAAGCCAAAACGATCTACATTTTGAAACGGAGGGAGTAATATATTTGGGGATCGTGTAGTAAATGCAACACTATATGCAATTAAAAATGATGAGCATTCATCCTGTTATGTATATTGTACATGTATGGCATGCTCCATGAAATGGACTAGAGAAATATAAGCATTATTTTTATAAATTAACTCTAAAGTATACACACATTGATCCGATAGGATCCTAGTACTAATTACGACAGAATTTGAGAAAGGAATCTGATGGTAGCAATCAAGCTGCAGTATGAAAAAGACAACTATGTATCCCTTGTGAAGGACGACAAAATGAGATTGTAGCGACAGTTATTGTACTTAGACTAAAGCCCATTTACTAAAGCTTTCTTCGACAGTTTATTTTAATAGCAGTTTTGATTCTGTTGGATCTTTTCGTCTCTGTGACTAAGCATTTGTCTTCTTTCAGATAATAAGTCAAACTGTTTGATTAGGTTGTCTCCTCAGGGTGCGCAAGCTCAATCTACACAAGGTAAGAAAAATTATGTGTCCGCCAAATTTTTAGATCCTGATGCCTGTTTTTCTTCGATATAATCTGTGATGCAATGTGGATTGAGTGTTAAATGTAATGCCATGCTTTCACTGCTCTAAACTACGAGAAAGTCCATTTACCCCTCTACTCTGAGAATTTTAGAAAATCCCATTTTCTTGTTCTGATTAGATGTTAACCTTACTGAGCAGTGATAGAAGGTTGTTTCATGTGTACTTGTTCCAAAAAAAACAGTAAAACCAACTGGTACAAGAGGAGACTAGGGAGGCAAGAACAGCTTGTGTATGTGCCTGAGTTGCATCGTGGCAGATGAGCACAATCATCATCTATGCGTTATGAAATGCTGTTGTCTTTTACTGTTGTCTACTACTTGTGGTTCCAATGTCAGTTTTATGATCTAGCTAATGTGGTTTGAAGATATGTATATAGCTGAACTACGTAGTGGCCATTAGCATCAAGCTCAGTTTTATCATCCAGTTTTACTAAATCCTGTATCAAGCAAGTTTTATGACCTACTCTTATTATTTGGCTGCAGATGCAATACCTATGGTACTGAAGTTAATCTCGACACAGGTAATTGGTTGATAAAATGGCTGATATGTGAAAAGAAAAGGCTACAACTATATTGTGATACATAACCGCAACTCAATTTACTAGCATGCATTTTTAGGTGGTTCGAAATTTTGAACAAGGAATTTCATAGTAACATCAATATACGTGAAAAACAAAACCACACTTGGTAACCTCAACCAGATTTCCTGGCATGTATTTTTTAGGTGCTTCCCAATTTTTGAACAAAGAATTTCACAGTAACCTCAATATACGTGAAAAACCCAGATTTCAAGGTAACCTCCACACGTTTTACAGGCGGCTATAATTTTACCCAAACTGTGGTCGTTTAAAGTTTCCATACCAACGGATCTCTCAACTGTCGATTCTGTCCTTAGTCGCGTTCTAACGGCAAAAATTACAAGCGCATGCAGAGCAGAATCGGAATCTCACCAAACTGTGTTCGTTTAAGCAAGTTTTCATAGCAACGGATCTCTCAACTATCGATTCGTTCCTTAATCGCTTTCTAACGGCAGAAATTGCAAGCGCATGCAGAGCAGAATCGGAAAAAGGCAAAGCGCGAGTGAATACCTGCATATCCCTAGTAGTATCCGGCCTTGGTCTCCTTCGCGCGCGCCTTGGACTTGCGCGCCGCGTCCTTCCTGGCGCGCTTCTTCTCCTTCAGGGCGGCGGCCTCGTCTATCGATGTCCAAACGGGCCGCCCGGCCCTGGCACGGGCCTGCCCTGGCCCGCACTTTCACGGGTCGTGCTTGGCCTGGCCCTATGTCCCTGCGGGCCGTGCCGGGCGCGCCCACGGGCTGGGGTGACGGCCTAAGCCCGGGCCCGTCGTGCTGTTTCGGGCCAGGTCAGCCCGACTTAGCCTGGCACTACAGAGCAGGTCGGGCCGCCACCTCCTCTGCTCGGCTACTCCGGTTCCCCACGCACCGCTGGCCCGCCGCTGCAAGTCCTTCTGCGGCCGGCGCCACCACCGTGACTCCTCGTGGCCGGCCCCCGCGCCCTGCAAGGAGTGGAGGGGAGGAGCAGCATGGGGCGGAGCATCCAAGGCATGGTGGTGGCGGCGGTGGATCCAGGCGACGGCAACTCGGAGGGAGGGGGGGCGGGGGCGCATCCAATACACGGTGGTGGCGGCGGCGGCGGAGATCGGGAGGGGAAGGGAGGAGCGACGCCAAGGGAGAACCGGAGGACTGGAAGAGAGGGGGCGGGTGGCGCCGGCGCAGGAGGCATGGATGGGCGCCGTGTGCTGAGAGAGAGAGCGCGTTGGTGGAGATCGGAGATGGGAGGGGGCGGCATGGGGCTGGGAGGCTGGAGATCGGAGATGGGAGGGGGCGGTAGGGGGCTAGGAGCCTGGAAGGCTAGATTTTTGCCTGATTTATATAAATGGGTGGAGTTAACAGGCCGTCCTGTTAACTCCGTGCCGGGCCGTGCCAGCCCACGGGCTGGGGTGGCGGCCCACACTCGGGCCCGATGGTCGGGCCGGGCTGGCCCGGGCACGGAGGAGGTCGTGCCGTGCCATGTTTGGGCCGGGCTAAATTTATTGTGCTTCGGGCGGGCCATCGGGCTACGGGCTGCATGGACATCTATAGCCTCGTCCTTGGCCCTTTCGCACTCGCGGGTGTGCTCGAACACGTCTGCCAGGGTGGGGACCACGATGCTCTCATGGCAGATCCAGCAGTCCCACTCGAGCTGGCCTGCGGCTGCCGCGGCAGCGGGGTCCTGGTGGTGCGCGTGTCCGGCCATGGGCTTGGCGGTCGGCGAGCGGGGGATCTCGTCGGCGGTGGTGGTGCTCGTCGGCGCGGCGGGCGTCGGGTGCTTTTCGGCAGAAGCGATCGGATCGGTGGCTGGATCTGTTTGGGCACTGGCAGACTGTATGGCCTGTTTGTTTAAATGGGCTGGGCTCATCGGCTACTCGGCTGGCTGTTGGATCGGTGGGCTGGAAAGTTATTTTTTTGTCACTGTAAGAAGGCGTGGGCGAGGGGAAAGAAGGTCACGTGGGGCGCGCGTGCTGGTTGCGTCGGGGACTCGGGACGACGCAGCTGATCGCGGGTCCCGCTGGTCAGCGGCCGGGCATGCGGTTCGGCCTCGCGGTGTTTTGGGTCAAGCAGGTTGAGCTTAGCTTCACCTGCTCACACGGTCACACGCCGCAGCACATGCCCAACTGCCCGAGGCTACCCGACCGTGCGATGATCGCGACGTACCCCGGCACGGATGGGTGGCAATTGAGGAGACAGCACGGGTGTTCACAAAATAACACCTTGAATTCACAAAACAACACCCTTTTTTTTAAAGTTACTGTAAAACAACATCGGTTTTATCAAAAGTACTATCAAATTGCCCCTATTACATTTTACCCTCCTTAAACTCTAACCCTAAATCCTAAAAACTCTAAACCTTAAACCCTAAAATCGCGTTAAAACCCTAAGAACCGAATAAAACCCTAAATACTAACCCGAAACACTAAAATCTTAAACCATAACCCAAAACCTTAAGCCCATAAACTCCAAAAATCCTAAACCCTAAGCCTATAAACTCCAAAAATCCTAAACCCTAAAACCTAAACCCAAAATATTAAACCCCAACGCATAACACTAAACTCTAAACCAGTGTTATTTTGTAAATTAGTCGTGTAAGGGGGTGTTGTTATACGAATATGGATTTTTATCGGTGTTATTTCACGAGCACCGTTTGAAACCGGTCTAGTTTTCTCAATTTTCTTGCACGGACGTATGGCGCTAGCAAGTCATGTGAATAGAATTTTTTTCGAACCAAGCATCGTAGTTGTAGTGGTTTAAAAGCAAGTATTATGGGATACAGTCAGCAGTATTACGGGATACAATGACAGGCGAGGTAGAGTATCACGTCAGCCAAATCTGAGGTGGTGGAAAGGCTGGCGACTGGCGTATAGCAGTGGAATTCTACGCAGAGCATTAAATAGCCTCCACTACCGCTGGTCACTTCGCATGAGCTGGAGCCTGAGTCGACCGCCAGCAGGCGCGTTTATTATGCCATGCTCTAAGTGATTTCACTGAAACCGGAATCACAAGGCATGACAGCAAGATTGTTGGGTTCGTTTGCACAAAAGACATCGGATAGAAAGCTTCCTCGCAACAAGAACTTGGAATTAGTACACAATCTCACCAAGTTGGATAGATTGGGCGCACACTTCTCATTGCTCAAGCACACACAGGCCATTTCTACAAAGCAGCGCGATCATCGTAAGAGCATCTCCAACAAGACTTCATGCCCTCTGCTTACTTTATTGAGTTGGGGTTGGGCTCAACTTTCTGAGGCTCTAATCTTAGGTTCAACTCCAGCAACAGCCCCTGGTCATGAGCCCCTACTTTGTTTCTGACAGGACGGTCCCATTTGAAAGTGACTCCTATCAATTTTTTCGTTTTCTTTTACTCTCTTTCTTCCATCGGATGTTTCTTGCGCTTCGTATTTCTTTGTATGTCCCCCTCCGTTGCCCGCCGCCCCATTGTTGCTCCTGTTCCTGGCCTCCTGAACCTACATAGATTGTGGCACTTGATTTTTGCTTGAAGGAGCTCGTGGCCCGGAGTTGAAATACACAGCCACACGGCATCAAGGCAACGGCGGCCCGTCGATTCGTCGACCCCGGCGTCCGCGGCGTGGAGGAGCACGACCATGGGGAGGAGGACACGAATCATGTCCCCGTGACCCCGAGCATCATGGCCAGTGCGCCCCAACCGCCTCGTGTGGCTTGAGCGAGCATGCTCGATTCAAGGCCACCATTCCTCGATTCAAATGCTACCGTTCCTCGACGGCTGGGCAGGGGGAGCCCGATGACGGTGGAGGAGTAGCAGCCGGCCCCGGGGAGCCGGAGTGTAGGATCTAGGATACCGACTAAAGGGGGTGAATATGCGGTTTGAACTAAAATCAAAGCACTAATAGAAATTTATTTGTAACACAAGAGAAATCATATTTCTACTCAACTCTAGACTAGGTGAAGGTTTGCAACCTAGGGTGACAAGTATCAATTCAATCTCTAGAAATGTAAATGCTCAAGATAAATTGCTAGAAAGTAAATGAGCAAAAGAATAACCAATCACACTAGAGACCAAATATATCCCGTGGTGTCGATGACTTGCCGGTCACCCCTAATCCACGTTGAGGTGGATTCAAAGCTTCAACCGCTCCTCTATCAAGTCACACTTGATGTATGAGCCGGCTTGAATCAACGAGCCTCTCCAAACCTCGATTCCACTAGAGTTGCTCTTCACCGCTCCGGCGAGGTGAGCACAAGACCTCTCACAAGAACAACCAAGGTTTCTTCACAATATTCTTGAAGAGCTCAATGGTTTTCACAACTCCAAGCCGTCTATGAGGCGGCAACCTCCAAGAGTAACAAGCCGATGACGCTTGCTTGAAGTCTCCCTAGTGCCACAAGGCTCAAACTCTTGATGCAATGCACTATGATGCTCTCAATCTCACAAAGATGCAATCCCTAAGCCAAGTGAGTGAGTGAGAGGAGGAAGAAGGCTCAAATATGTCAAGGAAACTTTTCAAAGTGTCAAGAGAGAGCCTCAAGGGCCGCGGTTCAAGTATTTATACCCCCTTTCCACGTAACTAGCCGTTGCATTCAAAATGCGTCAAACACAGGGCACACGCGGACCGTCCGCCTCAGAAGGACCGGACGGTCCGCCATTCAAACCATCGGCTAGTCTCAAAGTCAAAGTGCGTTAGAGTCGAGCGGTCCACCTCACATTGGGCGGACCGTCCGCAGTTCAAGTGGACTCCCAATATAGGAACACCAAGTTCCTGTCTCGATTCAAAAATTAGCTGGCGAACCGTCCGCCCGAAGCGGTCGGACCGTCCGCCGTTCACGAAGAGCGACCCATCAGAACCACGGCATTCCTGTCCAATTTTAATCTTCAGCTGGCGGACCGTGGCGTGGGCGCGTGAGCTCAGCTGATGACTTCGCAGTGGAATTTTTCTTTTTCTTTTTTTGCCATCAGCAGCTAGAAGGAAGAGAGTAGGGGAGCTAAGAGGAGGATGAGGTCGGAGGGACGCCGCCGCCGGCCGAGAAAAAGGAAGCTGCGACGACGACGCCCGAAGTCCTCTTCACCATGCCACTGAGCATTTTGTCGAGTGCCTAGCATAAGCATCGAACGCCCGTGCACCATCTGCTCTTGGACACTAACCTCTGACAGGTGGTGTTTTGTGGTTGACTAATTGAGTCCTGACGATGTTATGACGACATCACCATGACACGTGGCAACCGGGACGCATTAACCTGGCATGGAGAACCCACCTGGCTGGTAGGACCCAGCCATGTGGTGACATGTAGAGCCCGCTGACCAGTCAATATTGACGCAGTTAGTGTCGAAACGACAAAACCGAGCCTTGCTTACGGCATCAAAATCGACCATGCTCCGGTAGTCTGGTGTAGCCACATACACATAGCGACCTATGTGTTTTTACGTTTCTAAATTATTTAAAATTTTATAAAAAAAGATTTAAACTTTTAAATCTTTACAATAAATTCATACTAGCTCAGAATGTTACAGAATCAGTTGCAAAATCGTGAAATACACGCTAGTGTAAGACTTTATTTTATTTTGATCTTTGTTGCTACGCATTTGGATTACATTTGCTACTGGAATATCTTCATTTATTTTTGAATACGGGTATAGGAATCCAGAAAAGACTCGGATCGTCATCCTCACCTTGACGCTCGCCGAGAATACGAAGGACTTTGCTCTAAGACTCTAAGTTTACACACATCCTAATCTCGAATCATATTAGGCATTCCTACTTAGTATGTTAACACCAAACATCTCCAATAGTTTCCCTATCCTTATTCACTTTTTAGCCATATAAAAAAATAGAGGAAAAAATATCTCTAACAATTCTCCTTTCCCCTTTCCCCCTCTCTCTTCCCTTTTCTCAATATAGCTCCTCTCTTTTTTTTGAGACTAATATAGCTCCTCTCTTTCCTCTCCCTTTCCATCTTCTCTTCTCCACCACACGATTGAATGGTCACTATGCCTGATCATGGGCCGCCCGACCCGATAAACCCGACCCAACCTGTTCGAAAAAAAAACCTAACCCAACCTGACTCGACCCGAAAAATAACACGTAAAACCCGAAAGCTGACCCGACCATGTGACGGGTTAGGCGTGGGCCGTGAATTTTGACCCGACAACCAGACATGATACAGCCACTGGAACGACATCTCTACCCGCTGCGCGCCGCGCCCTGCTCCGCGCGCTGTGCTGGCCGCCGTCTGCTCCGCGCGTCGGCCGCCGGCCCGCTGCTCGCCGCTCGCCCGCCACCGCGTGCCTACCTCGCGTCGCGGCCGCACCCTGCCCCGCGCGCGCTGCTGGCTGCCCTGCCCCGCGCGCGCTGCTGGCTGCCCCGCGCGCGCTGCTGGCCGCCCTCTGCTCCGCTCGCCGGCTGCCGGATTATTAGTTTATTACAAACCCCATCTTCTAATGGTAGTGCACGAATCGCGCTTGGGTGCGGCTGGGGACCGTGGAAGTGGATACGCCATTTAACGATGACGCTCGCCTCGACACCAAAAAACCAAGTTGGTCATATCTCTTTCATGGGACCTTTAAACGTGCAAACCAATCGTCTAATGAGGCTAGATCGAGCAGAGTCGACACTAGCTACTAGCAAGTGCTGTATCAAGCTTGCAGGCGGATTGAGTTTCCCCACTGATTTTGCATTGGACCCTTCTGGCTCCGTGTTGGAGTTATTCATTAGTTCGCCCAGTTCTCCTTTTCATGAACACGTGTGTTTGCAATTTTGCATGATAATAAACTGAAGTAAACCGCCATATAGACTCTCTCTCTGTCCGCCATGAACACAGAACACGTGCGGTTTACGGTTAGGACTCTGTCTCTCTGTTCGCGTGCCCTCCAAAAGCATATCAGACGACGAATAGACGTCGATAAACGGGAGAGTCCTCACACGGCCAAGGGGAGCACGACGCAAGGTGGCAAGAAACCACCATATAGAGAACAACGGTGCCGCCTGCCGCCAGTCGTAATTAACCACGCGCATCTCCCTGCTGCACACGATCGGCGGCGCGAAGCAGATTGATGGCGCAAGAACGAGACTGGTCGTCTGATCGTCTCTCCCCAAGGACCTCCTTCGCCTGGTCCTGGGTCTCCTGCCGTGGTCGAGCCACCCGAGCTTCGGCGCCGCGTGCCGGCACTGACGCTCCGTCCAGACGCCCTTGTTCCCGGCGTGGGTGACCCCGCTCCTCCTCAGCGCCGCCGACGTCGGCTCCACCAACCTCCGCTTCTACAGCCCTTACTACCACAAGAACTTCGAGATCTCCAGCACCCTGGAGGCGCCCGGCGCCAAGCTCTGCTGCGCCGTCGGGCGCCACCTGACGCTGTGCCAGCCGTCGACGATCCTCGAAGCTGACCTCGTCACCGGCTTCTGGAACTTGGGCGTCTGGTCCTCGTCGTCGTCTTCTTCTTCGTCTTCAGCCCTGTCCTTGTTCTTGGTCTCGGGATCGAGTGGTTCCCTTGCCGTCTTCTTCTTGGCCTTGGTCTCTCGATCTTTCTCGGCGTATATGCGTTGGAGATCGTAGCACTGACCCATGGTGTGCTTGTGCTTCGGGTGCATTGGGCACGGTCTGTCCATGATCTTCTCAACGTCGCTCTTGCCGGGGTAGTTCTTCTTCTGGCTTCGCATGCCAGTCTCCAGAGCTGCGACTGTGTCGTCTGGCTTGCGCTTGTTGTTCTGGGAGCCCTGCTGACCTTTGTTGTTGTGTCTCTCCCTACCCTGGGGAGGGCCATACTTCTCGAGATCGCGGTCTTCTTGCTCAGACCACGTCTCGACTTGATCACACAGGGCGTCCAGAGTCCTTGGTCGATGCAGGCCAAATTGCCTGTCAAAGAACCTGTTGGTGATGTCGTTCTGAAACAAGTCGATGCAGTCGCGGTCAGAAACGTCCACCACCAGAGTCTTGATTTCCATGAAGCGGCGCATGTAGTCGCGCGCGCTTTCTCCCTTGTGCTGCTTGCACATGGCGAAGTCGTGTCGAGTCTTGGGGCGACTGTATGTGCCTTGGAAGTTCGACACGAAGATCTTCTTCAGGCGTTCCCAGGAGTCGATGGAGCGTCGTGGCAGGTTTTCAAACCATGTGAGTGGCGCGGGCTCAAGTGCCATTGGGAAGTATCTGCACTTGATGGCGCTGTTGCCACCCGCGCACTCGATAGCCGTAGAGTAGATGCGCAACCATGACTCGGGGGAGGTCTTGCCATTGTACTTCTCGAAGCCAACTGGTTTGAATGGTTGCGGGTAAACCGCCATCCGGATGTCCCTGGAGAACATTGGGTACTCGTCTTCTTCTTCCTTGTATCCCTGGGCTTCATCACGCCTCTTAGATTCAAGGATGGAGCACGCATCGCGATTGGCGTTGATAGTGTGCCGGAGGTCGGCACTGTGTGCCGGCCCGTGGGATGATGTGGCAGGGTCGTTGCGGTGAGTGCGTCCACCTCGTTGACGATCATCCTCTGGTCGGTGTGGGGGTGCGCCTTCTGCGCGGTTGCCTTCTCCCAGTCGGCTGGGGTTTGGAGGACGATTCCTGTCGCGGGGATGTTGACGTCCGCTGCTCTCGACTTCTTCGCTGCGCGCTGGTGCGGCGGCGACGGCCTTGTCGAGAGTGCGGCAGATGTCGTTGATCCTCTCGAGTGCAGCTGCCGTCTCTGGAGTTCTTGGCAGGCTGCGGACGTGGTAGGCAATCTCTATGGCATTAGCCACAGGAGAGTCGTAGCGTGCCACTCGAGCGAACTCTTGAGCGAGGTTGCGACCAGCCGTGACGCGATTGCGAGCGTTTAGGCGGCGCTGAGCCCTCCTATTGTTCCGGATTTCTCTGTCCGCGGCCGCTTGAGTGGATTCGCCTGCGGGTGGGTCTTCATTCTCGGAGATATCTCCTTCGAGCTCGAACGCGTAGCGTGGGTCGTTGTCGACGTCACCAGCCGCTGCAGCACCAGCCATGAAGACTTGTCGATTGGGCTCGACAGAGTCGCTGGAACTTGGAGTGATGAGCTCTGTAGAGCTTTCCTCTTCTGGCAGCAGTGGTGTGCCGTGCTGTAACGACAGGTCTTCAGTAGCGTCAGACCCAAAGAGTACAAAGATCTGGCGGGACTCGTAGACGTCCCATGGGATCCTGTCTCTTTGGTAGACTGATCTTACTTCAGGCGTGGCGAAGATCACGAGGTCGTGTTCGCCATCGTCTTGTAGTGACTCCTTGTCCGAGTCCGAGTGGCATTCGGGGACCGCTTGGCTCAGAGAGTTAGCGTGTCCTGCCATGACTCAGACTGGGACGTCCCTCTCCGAGTCCATAAAGGACTCGAACTGGCTCCGTAGCGCCTCACAATATGCGTGGGTCGAATTACGGAGTCCAAACGGGAATTGGGGTGGGAGGGTTGTCTTCTTCTCCGTAGTCGTAGTCGACTCGGACTCTTGCCCGCGGATGAGGTCCGCGAGTGTGATCTCGCCGAGTTGCTCGGCCAAATCTTCCATGATGGGCGCTTGCTCCTGCTTTAACTCGACGGGCGTCTCGTGGTAGCTGTAGAAACCACCCGAGCCGTCGGCGACGTGGACCCACGAGCCGAAGCGGAACGTTGTGCCCTCCTGAGGCGCTTCAGCTTGATTGTAGGTCACCATTGCGCTCTCCACGGGATCTTCGAGGAAAACCCCTACCTGGCGCGCCAGATGTCGGTGTTCTATCGTCAATTCTACCGAGTGGTATCTCGAGGTAGTAGAGTTTCAGGTGGGTTTCGCCGAGATCAGGAACGCAAAGGCAAAGAGACTCAGGATTTTAGACAGGTTCGGGCCGCTTAGAAGGCGTAATACCCTACGTCCTGTGTGGTAATTGGTATTGATGAGATACTGTTTTTGAGAGGGTCCCTGCTCAGCCTTATATACACGGCGGGCAGGGTTACAAGGTAGGTTTCGGGTAGAATCCTAACCAATTACTATTCGGAGATTACTCTAAAAGGCAACCCGAGTAGTTTACAAGTCATACGACTGGTTTCCAAATCGAGAAGAGTCCTTGCAGTACTCTACTCGTGTTCTTCACGCCTGATACGACTCTGTCTGGGGACAATCCATGCGCCCTGTGGGCCCATGCTCGTACCTCCTACAGCCTACGTGCTGCCCCCGATCAAGTACGGGTGGTTCCACTTCGTCGTCTACGACGGCGGCGGCAGGATGTTCGGCGTCCACACGGTCGGCCCGCCTCGCACCGCCGTCACTACCGTCCTTGATGACGATGGCGAGTGGGACGACTGGCACTACGCGACGCCGCTCGGCCCCGACGCGAAGCTCATGGCATCTTCGCCCAACACCAACCCGGTCCTCCATGGCGGCTCGCTCTACGTGCTGTTTGATGACGGGAAGCTGGCCGTGTACGACGAGTCCAGGCACCGCGACGACGGGTATTTTGAAATCCTTGACAAGCCCACGGCCTTCGGTTTGGAATGTGAAGACAAATATTTGTTCGAGTCTGACGACGGCGAGCTCATGGCCGTCCTCTTTGGGCGCCGCGGGACGCCGGTGCACGTCGCGTCAGGCTCAACGAGCAAGAGATGGAGTGGGAGGAGGTGGGGAGCCTCGGGGAGAGGGCGTTGTTCACCGGCACGCTCACCACGGCCATGAGGAAAACAAAGATCAAGTGGATGGAAAACAAGGTCTTCCTCCCAAGACTGTATGAGTGGCCCGAGACTGTCCGTGTTGACATTGTTGATCGCGACGGCGAGCTGGCTTTCGTACCGCGCTCTGCTGGGGCAGATATGAAGCCAACCAAAGATGATGCGAAGAGCATGTGGTCGTATGAACTAGGATCAGAAGAATCAAAAGAGTTTTGGGGCACAGAAAAGGTGGATTAGGGTATTTGGGTTGATTTTAATACAAATACAAATGCTGGTGCAGTTTAGATAGATAAATGAGATTAGGTATTTTGATAGGTCTATAAATAATTGTTCTACAATAAATAAATGCCGGCGGAGTTCTTGGATCATTGTGTTGATTCCAATTTAGAATATAATTGAATAAGAATAGAATGGTCTATTATGAATACATACCAATCAATTGATTCTTATTTGTTTGCCAATGTGGTTGCTTTTCTGGACGTCTAGTTTATGAATATTGGCTTCGATAAAAACTACTCACCCTTAGCATCATTTCAAGATAGTGCTGTGTGGATCCCTACTTCTACGATGGACTAGCGTTACCTCATGAGATCGTAATCTAAACAATTGGATGAAAACTCATATCCTCCGATTCCTCCCTTTCTTCTTCCTGTAGTCCTTTCGTAATATAATCCTAAAAAGTCTGCGTGTGCCTACGTAAATCACATTTATTAATGAAGGTATAGTCTTTTTGTCAAATAATAATATAATACAGTATGACAAAGCCATACTGCTCAACATATATATAGCAGCCACCCCAACCAAAAACTTTTTCTTGCCCTGTCTTAGTTTTTTTTTGAAGTACAAATAAACACTACCGGATTCCGGGTGTTTGCCGTGTGCTAGGGGCACACGGCAAAGCCATAAAAGCACACGGTAAAGCCATAATGGCACACGGCAAACCCCCGATCTGGCACACGGCAAAGAGCGACACACAGCAAAGTTTCGATCCAAAAAAACGCAAAATAAAATAGCAAAACATTTTATTTTAATGGGGGAAGGACCCAATCGGCCATTTCCCACTGTCCCACGTCGCAAGTCGCGCATTTTCCCGGTGGGCTTCGAACCCGCGCCTTCCCCTTCGCGCATAGCCTCCTCTACCACTGCACCACTCGAGTCTTTGTGTCCATATCCCATTTTCCATTTTGATTCCCCTCATATTAAACTTTTCCGAGTGTAAATTATTTATTTGAGGCCCTAAATGACTTCAAATAAAAAAGTTGTGAACTACAAAGTTTCATAACTTTTCAAGATCTACAACTTTCGTTTTGGTCAAAAGTTCATCCGAGGTCGTTTATAAAATTTGAATTTCAAAATTTTATGGCTTTGTCGTGTGCCCAGATCCAGGGCACACTGCAAACATTTTCAAAATTGTTTGCCGTGTGCCCTGGATCTAGGCACACGGCAAAAAGTTGTTTGTCGTGTGCCGTCCCTGGGGCGCACGGCAAACATTTTCTGCCTAAACAAAAAAAATTAAAATATCAAACGGATTCAAAAAATAACCAAATTTGGGCATGAACTTGTCTAAGGTGTATGTAGACTATACAAAATGAGTTTTGTTGTAAAACAAAATTTCAATTGTCACGTTGCTTCAAATCACAACATCTCTTTCACAATTCTTAGGATCTTCTCCCGAGAAGCTTCGGTTTGTAAAGAGTCAATGCGTCAACTTGCTCGAAACCTTCTACATTTGTTACCATAGTCTCTACGTATGAAAACATGACATCACGCCAAAATTTATAATTTTTTGACCTTTTTTGTATTTTATAAAATTTTTAAACGAACCGAGTCCAAATTCAGGCACACGGTAAGCGAGCAATATATTCAAAATTTGATTCCATATTTCCATCTGATGGACATGGCATCATATTAGTCTTAAGAATCCGAATAACATTTTTCCAAACATTACATTACATTATTCGAAACACTTACAGTTCAAATTTGTCGTATCGGCTAAATTAAAAATAATGATATAAAGTGATTAAATATAGCTAACAGACCGGAAAACATGCACAAAACTAACATGGAATAACACATGGACAAAGAAGTTAGCAAAAAAAATTTGGAGGCAAAATTCAAATTTTTTGCAGCCGGTTTGCCGTGTGCCAGTTGTTTGCCGTGTGCCACGTGGCTAGGCACACGGCTAACAGGCCGCTTTGCCGTGTGCCGGCCTGTTTGCCGTGTGCCTACCTCGGGCCACCGTGTGCCACGGCTTTGCCGTGTGCCTTTGCTGTGTGCCCGTAAGATGGCACACAGCAAAGCGTTAGACACACGACAAACACGGGATTTTCCGTAGTGAAAGGTGGAACACTGCTGTACAGATTCTTACATACAACCGGAGAGACACATAGGCCACCATGCACCTTAGTTGGAATTGGTGGTTACTGGTGATCGACTCTCAATCAGAGATTCAAACCAACTAGCGAAATGAAAATCCAACACAATACACACATCATGAAACACGATAAATTGTAGTTGTCTACAAATACAAACAAATGGTAGCTCCATCACTAGGGGAGGCCTGGCGCTTGCCGTGTGCCTCCCCCACACGGCAAAGCCACAAATGCACACGGTAAAGGCTTTGCCGTGTGCAAAATGGCACACGGCAAACATAACGCGGCAAAGATAACTTTGCCGTGTGTCGTATCACGGGCACACGGCAAAGCTTTGCCGTGTGCCACGTTGGTTTGCCGTGTGCCATGGGTCCCGTATGGCAAAAAAAAAGGTAACTGACGGCGGCCGGCCGGGAGCGGCTGTTTGCCGTGTGCCACGTGAGATGCACACGGCAAACAGCCTTAGTTTGCCGTCTGCCACGTGGGAATGCACACGGCAAACTATGGTTGTTTGCCGTGTGCATCCCACGTGGCACACGGCAAACACATATAGTTTGTCGTGTGCCACGTGGGCTTGCACACGACAAACTATGGGTGTTTGCCGTGTGCAAAGTTCAGCCACACGGCAAACATCCAAGGTTTGTCGTGTGCCAAGACTTTGCACACGACAAACAGCCTTCTCCCGCTCAAATTTTTGCTGATTTTGCTTTTAAATGTCCCCCAAACAACAAAACAATCACAGGCAGTTCATATGCATCACAATTAACATCGCAGGCAGTTTATATGCATCACAGAAGTTCATATATCGCTTCACCAAGTCACAAACACCATAAGCCATACACGGCCACAAAAATCCATACAAAGTCCATAAACAAGTTCATCTACATTCCATATGAGTCCAAAGTCCATAAACAAGTTCATACAGAGTCCATAAGAGTCCATAGTCCAGAACCAAGTTCATACAAAATCGATACATAGAAACCAGGATACATACCACTCACTCATCCGCCGGCGGCGGAGGCGAATGCGTTTGCTGCGTAGCCCAAGTCCAGGGCGGCATCTGCGACGACGACGGCGGAAGCTGCAACGGCAACGACTGAGGCGGCGCCCCCTGCCACGGCTGAGTCGACGGCCCCTGCCACGAGCGAGCCTACATCCCCTGCGAAGACAGCCACTGAGCCCACAGAGGCGACAGATCTGGATTGATTGGCCCTTCATTGGATGACATCGATTGATTCTGTCCAAAGTTGAAGATATTAAATGTGTTAAGCTAAGAGATTTTACTAAGTCATTGTAGTTTGTATACTAAGTCTTTGTACTTTCTATCCTAAGTTTGGAAAGTGCTAAGTCACTATAACAAATGAAAGTACACGGCTATGAAGTCACTCACAGGAGTCGGAGTACCGGCACGACCTCTAGGTGGTGGACCGAATGGTGATAGCGGTGGCTGCAGAAAGCCCAAGGACTGCATGTACTGAGCATAGGCCTCCCATCTCCTTGCATTCTCCTGCTCTATCTGCTCTTGCTCGGCCCGCAACTGCTCCTGGACCTGTGCCTGGAACGATGCCTCCATCTGGGCCAACAAAATATGATGCATGGTTTAGAATACAAAGCTAACGTGTGTAAAACTCAATGAACGATGAGTGCAACTGAAATAACCTTGAATTGCTCCATCTGTATCTGTACAGTGCTTGGCCGCTGGCGTATAGGGGGTGTGGAGTTGGTTTGCTGAGCACGAAACCGCGAGAGAGTGGGAGTACTGGCCGTGTCGATTGCGCTGTCAGCAATAACATATCGCCCATGCTTCTTGCCTCCTCCCACCCTCATGACGACCTCTGCATAAAGGGGCTCTGTGTGTTGATCGAAATCCGGCCCCCTCAGCGCCTTTGCCATCTCGGTGTAGTCACTCAGGCGGCTGTGGACAGAGGAGTTGGTGTATGCCGAGGGGGTCCTCTGGGTTGTACGTGACATCGGAGGCTGCACTCCCCCTTTTTGAGCAAGCATAGGCCTCGAGGATGCTGATGTCTTGGCCATGTAGCTCCGACTGCGGAAAAAAGCAAATTTATTAGAAATTCTGCAGAATTTAGCGTTAGAATTAATAAATGAATACACATACCCATTTTTTTCCTGTACGCCTTGAGGTTGCGGTTGCCTTGGTGGTGTGATGATCCTGGCATCATCCCTCACCGCACCCGACCAGCCTGACGCTTCTCCGTAAAACCCTCCGCTAACCACTTGTCCACCACCATAGCCCAACATTGATCATTGTTAGCTAGCCACCACGGAGGCACCTGCACGCCATCAAGTACGACATATAAAATAAAATTGTGTGTAATTAATCAAAGGAATTAAATGTTGAACATTTACCTGTAGAAATTGTTCCTTTGTCAGCATCATTGTTCTCGCCTCCGCTTTCGGCACGCTCCGCCTCTCGTGTCTAGGGGCAAAGTTAGCATAAAACTGTATGATGGCACACAATTTCGTCTTGTACCACATATCGGCCACCAGCTTACGGCAGGCCGTGTCAGCCACCTGGATCGCCTGGTTCATCATTCCATCCAGCGGCCTGTAGAATTCCTACACAAATCACATGATGTATTAGGAATTTCAGAAATGATTAATGAATGTGATGTATTGATAAATGTAATACAAAGAATGCGGTATAGGGTCTTTAACTTCGACGCCTTCGTAAAGTTCTTCTTATCTCGCCTCAATGGATGGTCAAGAGGGAGGAATTGTCGATGTTTGTCGAACGAAGAATATTTGTCGCCCTTCTTCAACCAAATGAACCTTAGACGTGCCTTGCATATTGGGCAAGGGAACTTCCCGTGCACACACCAGCCATAGAATATCCCATACGCTGGCATGTCATGTAGAGAGTAGTGGTACCACACATACATTCTGAAGTTTGTCTTTGTAGCTCGGTCGTATGTCCAAACCCCTTCCTCCCAAGCACGGAGCAAATCATCAATCAGAGGCTCTATAAACACACTCATATTATTCCTCGAGTGTTCATGAATGATCAACGACAGGAAAATGTTCTGTCGTTCAAAGATAACGTCGGGGGAGATTGAGAGGGATAACGAACACAGGCCAACAAGTGTATGGAGCTGCCGACATTGCGTAAGGATTGAAGCCATCTGTCGCTAACGCAACACGTACATTACGAGCTTCAGCAGCTTTAACATGGTGGATCCCATCAAAAATGGGTCCATGATTCAGCATCAGATGGATGTACAACCTTGTCTGGTTTGTATCGAGTTCTATTTTTGTGCCATGTCATCTGTTTTGCGGATTCCTCGCTCATGAATAGTCGTTGGACCCTTGGTATGAATGCAAGGGACCGTAGGATTTTCGCGGGAATCGCGAGCTGCCTCTTCTGACCATCACCAGCGTCTACCTCCAAGAACCTTGAGGATTTACACTTTGGACAGTACTTTGCTGCCGCATGTTGTTTTCTAAATAAGATGCAGTTGTTAGGACAGGCATCAATCTTCTCGTAAGACATGTTAAGTGCACGAAGGACCTTTTGTGACTCATACATGTTCTTTGGCAGAATGTGAACTTCCGGAAGCAGGCTGCCAAATACCGTCAATATAACATCTAAGACGTCTCGACTCGGTGCAAACTGGGACTTCACGGCCATTAGGCGCTGTGACATCTCTGATGTCTAATCACTTCATTAAGGCTTGATGGACAATTAAACTTGTGGTTCTGACCAAATTCAACACATAAAATAACGATTTAAATTCCATGCACCGAACGTTTAGAGCTTGAATTGATTTGAATTCAAAATTTCACTTAAAAACTTGAAAATCTGTCAATATGAAAGTTGTCCTAAATTTTATAAGGAACAACTTTGTCAATTGGTGGTTTTCAAAATCTTGAGTGGAAGATGCTCTAAATCATGGTCAAACAGCAGTCAAACCTGTTTTCAGCCTAGAACTTAGAAATTTTTCTAAGTCTGAAAAACTGAGGTTGTTCTCAAAAGTTGAAGCTTGCCATTTGAAATTTTGTGTATAACGTTTCATGAGCCTTGCCCTAGGTTGAATATTTGATGTTTGGATTTGCCCTTGGTTATATTCTCTATCAAGTATTCCCACTCTAGGCAATTTAAATTTGCTTGGGAAGAGGGATAAGTCAAATGAAATCATGTGTGACTCGGTGAACTTGGACCTTTCTCGGATGGCATGGTTCAAATTTGAATTTTCACTTAAGAACTCAAAAATGTGTCAACACAAAAGTTGTTCACATTTTTATGGGACACAACTTTGTCAATTGGAGCTCGATGAGATTTTGAGTGTGGCATGCACAAAAACTCAGTCAAAGTCAGGCGAACTCCAAAAGTTCACCCCAGCCGGCACCCGAGTTCACGCTGTCTTCGTTGCTCGCTCCAGCCCAAACCAAGCCATTTCCATATGGTCACCCTTTACGAAAGTTGTAGAGAGTACTGAGGGACACGACCTTCTTGTTTGGAGATTTTGAACTTTAGTTCAAAATTTTGGAGAACAACGCGTTTGAACTGACGCTCGGTAGGTGCTCGACGAAATGTCGTTCACTGCTCGGCGCGCGCGTTCCAGCCCTCGCGACCACCGCCACGCGGCACTCGTCGCCTGACCCGGACGTCGAGGCTCGAGGGCCATTAAGGCGATGGGACGTGACCTCCCTTGACCCGCCCGCGCCTCTGCCTCGCTCCTCCCGCCCCCGTCGCGTCCCGCGCCGTGTCCAGGCGCCACCCGCCACGCGGCACGGTCTCCCTGCGCCGTGCGCCGCGCCCGAGGCGACCAGCTCGCCGCTCGCCTGACCACAGCGCCTCGCCCAACCCCGTGTGCACGATCCCCTCCTCGCCACGCCACGATCTCGCTCACCCAACCGCCGCTGCCACTCCCTCGGTCCTCCCCCGCTCGTCCAGACCTAGCTGGCCAACCCCGACGCTGCCCCTCCACTCCACCGCGCCAGCCGCTCCCTGCCCGTGCCCGCGCACCACGTCGCGGCCGCTCGTTCTGCCGCCGCGCCCGCCAATCGCCGGCTCGCCGCCCGCGGGCCCACGCCACGCCGCTGCCTGGCCGCCTGCCCGCGCTGCCCGACCCTGGCTTCGCCTCGATGCCTTGGCTGCCTATAAAACCCTCGAGCTCGAGCTCCATTGCCGCTTCCCCCTGCTCCTTCGTTCCCTCCCCAGGCCGTCGGCATCCACCCTCTCCCGGCCTTGCCCGTCGCTACCCAGGGCCACCAACCCTTCCCCAGGAGCCGCTCCATCCCCTCTAGCCCGCAGTTCCGCTCCTCCGCCACCCAGCTCACTGGAGCTCGAGCAGAGCCACTGCCGCCGCCCTTGCTCCCACGGTGAGCCCTCGCCGGACCTCCTCCACCCCTAGTCGCTGCACAAAACAGGTATATGGTGAGCTCCTCGTCCTCCCCACGCTCTTCCCCGGCCGAGCCCGCCCCTCCCCTCGCCGGAAATCCGGCCGCACTGCCGCCGGCCGTGACCCATGGTCGCATTGCAAAGCCCAGAATCTTCCTAGGGGTGTTCGTGTAAAGTGTAGGGGCATATCTGTTAGATCTGAATAGTTCTAGGGGTTAAATCGAAAGAAGGTTCTTCAGATCTAGATTCAAAAGCTGAGAACTTCAAACATCGATTAAAAATCATAGAAAAATAGGAAAAATGCAAATCCAATTTTTTTAGCTCTTTGTGTTGAATGCTACCATTTATAGAAAGCATGTATAGGAGTTTTCTGTTTAGATTTCAAACTAGGTTCAAATCTGTTCAAACTCAAGTTTGTGCATAGTTTGCAATCTATAGGTTAGTTTGTGCTGATTTTTGGTTATGTTGTTGCCTAAGTAGTTTGTGGCTTGTTGTAAAAAGTTGGCACAAAGAGCTGCTTTAGATTTTGAGTTATGATTTATCTAGCTTATCTGTGTTGTTTCAGTTTCTGATTTGTTTTAGTTAATCTGTTAAGCAAATAAATCTAATATGTTTGAAGTGGCTCTATAGTGGTGTGATGCATATGTGTTAAATATTACAGCGCAGTTTGGCATGGCTAACTTGCCTGTTTAATTTATCATGTTTTAAATCAAGTAAATTCAAACAGCATGTTCCTGAAATCTTTTTAAGATAATCTTTGGCGTGGAAGCTAGTTCAACTAGATGTAGCTCTGGTAGGATTTCTAGGATCAATTATTGATAGTGTGATTTTTTAGGATTTATTCTTCATGTTAGTGTGCTGAACTTGTGTGATTTTTCGTGGTAGTTCTTTTCATGTGTTTGCTCTGATTTTTTGGCAGTAAATCAAAGGTCAAACCAAGAGCACACTGTAATTTTCTCACATGTAGAACATGTATCAAACTGTCAGAATAAATTATCAAGGTTTCATTGCTCAAAAGGTTAATAAAAGCAAATCACCCTTTAGTGAATCTAAAATAAATAAATCACCCCACTGCACCAGACGCCAGGAGGACACTCTCTTTACCCAGGAGGTAAACAAGTGGCCGCCTGCACCCTGTCCACCATCGCCACCTCACGCGGCATGGGCAGACGGCGGTCTGACGGACAGGAATGACAGAGGGACGGCTGCCCCTCTGCCGACGAACAGGAGCACGCGTAACCTATGGGATTAGACACTAGGCCAGGCTTAGACCCATTTTTCTTTAACCCCCTCGGGGGATTTATACTTTTTCCATCCGACCCCATGTAAAAGGGCCTCCCCTTCGAGTAAAAAAGGGGAGGCCAGAGATCCTTCCTCTCTGGCTCGAACACTTCCAACACACACTCTCGTACTCTTTCGAGGTCTGAGAACTCTTCTCTCAATCGTCCGTTTGTAACCCCTACTACGAACAGAGGAGCGAGCAACATGAGCAGACACCCGCACTGGATGTAGGGCAAGTTGCTTGAACCAGTATACATCCTTGTGCTTGACTCGCTAACCACCAGGATCCCCACGCGCAAACAGATAAATTTACTCGCCGGTGGTACGAAACACTGACAGTTGGCGCGCCAGGTGGGGGCCTTTGCGCGTTTCGTCACTTCAAGCGGGCTCCTGATGGCCATCACCCCCTCGAGCTGGCCCCCGGGTGCGATCGTGCGCTTGGGAGGCTTCAACTACGTCGCCGTGGCGGACGGCCAGTTGGTGCTCATGGCAGCGCCAACGACCGGTCGACCCGCTCTTCCGGCTGGCATTCATACCGCCGCAGACTCTGACGTCCACGCCCTGGGAATGCTCCTGCATATTGGGAGCATGGATTTCATCACCACCGCTGGAGGTACCGTAGAACGGGTGGAGATGACGATATCTACACCCGCCCCGCCAGCCACCGGCAGCATCGTCGCCAAGATTCCGGTGGAAGGGGAGATGGCAGCCCTTCCCCCCCCCCCCCCCCCCCCCGCCCCCGCTGGAAGCGTCCATGACTCCGCCCATACGGGAGCGGAGGCGGGCTCGGAGCCTCGCTAGAGCGATCAGATCGCTGTCGAGGAGACGGAGCCTCAGAAGGAACTAGCATCGTGCGCCGCCGACGACCACGACATCGTCGGAGCCACGACGCGCGCGCTTCAGGAGCTCAAGCTTTGCCCTCCGGAGTCATTCTCCCCTGGGAGCCCGCGCCTGCTGGATATTGATGACGGCGCTCTCTGGCGCCAGCTGGTCAACTTCATGGGCCCGACGCCCTCTATGGAGGACGTCCATGCGGTATTCTACTCATTTTCAAACGTTACGCAACAACTGGCCGGGGGACCACAAATCCCCCCTCCAGACCTTGCCATCGCGAAAGCGGCCTTACCTTTTGGGCTCACCAATGCTTCTCAAGTCGTGCAGGAGCTGATTGGGAAACAAATCTCCGTTGGCTTCCCTAATGGCGAGCTCGTAGGGATGGCGGACTACACTCCTCAGTCGATTCACGACCTTCTCGAGGAGGAGGACTTCGACCTTGATGAAGACGATCTCCTCGACGAGGAAGATGCGCGTTCTTCCAGGGAGTCCAGTAACGTCGCCTCTCACCACCCGTCGAGGGAGTGTTTCATGGCAGGAGACATTGATGGACACGTGTCGGACGCCAGCGACGAGCCGCCGCAGCACCAATCGCCGATCTGGAGGCCACCTCTGGGACAACCAGCACTGGTCACGCAGCACCCGTCGGAAGCATCCCGTTTGCTCTGGGACCAGCACGGCCGGGTTCTGACCCCAGAAGAAAGAGTCCAAGCGTGACGCCGGGACCTCCTCGCCATGCAAGCAGAGCTTGACCACGAAAGGGTCCAGCTCGACTTGCAACAAGCCCAACTACGCCGCGAACAAGGGCAGGGAGTGCGCCCTGCCGGGGCGCGAGCCCGTGCTCGAGACGTCCAGCGACAGATCGTCGACGATGGCAGGGAGCCATTAGTCTTTGCGCGGCCAAGCCAAAACATCGCCGCTGCAGCCGCCCTGCTACAGGCCCTCCCGGTGTAGCCTACGCCGGAGGCTCGCCGCGTGCAACGTGATGCTACCGCCTTGCTCGCGCGCGCCGCGAAACAACACACGGAGCAGTCCCAATCACAGCGCCACCCCTCTGGTGCCGCACCATCTTGCAAGGGATCGCACGCCAACGTCCACGACGTCTCGGTTCACCAGGCCGCCGGTCCGCGAGCGGCTTGGCTCGAGACATGACGTCCGTCATACTCTCAACGCAAGACGTCGGGTCGAGGACCAGCAGAGTCCACACCAGGACCGACCCCGGCACCCACGGCGAGGTGGCCAATACGACGACGCGGAAGATCGGAGGCCGAGTCTGGACAACGCACCCGGACCCATGGGCGTTCAGCCTACGAATCCGCAGGGCGGAACCGCCACCGCGATTCCGCGTGCCTACCAACATCGTGAAGTACTCAGGGGAAACCAATCCTGGTCCATGGTTGGAGGATTTCTGCTTAGCTTGCCTAGCCGGCGGAGCAAAGGATGACTTCTACATCATCCGACAGCTTCCCTAGTACCTCACCGACTCTACCCGAGCCTGGCTCGACCATCTTCCTCCCGGAAACTTCCAGGCGACATACTTACGGCCGGACAACTCTTGGGACCTCAATACGTGCAAACAGAAGCCCAAGGAGTCCCTCTGCGAGTACATCAGGAGGTTTTCGCACCTCTGCACGACGGTGCCAGACATCTTTGACGCAGAGATCTACGCCGCCTTCGTGGTTGGAACCAACTGCAAAGGGCTGGTCCGAGAGCTGGGTCGGGCCAAGCCTCGTACCACCGCTGCCCTCCTAGAGATAGCAACTGACTACACCTCGGGCGAGGACGCGGTCGACGCCGTCTTCAACAAGAGGTCGGCGGTGGGGGAAGACGCTCCTGGCGAAGAGATCGAGCCGAGACCCTCTTCTCGCCCGGCTAAGAGGAAGAAGAAGAACGGTCGCCGGCGTTGAGAAGCAGACCACAAACTCGTCGCGGCCGCCGAGCGCAAAGGCGGCAAGGCTCCGGCGAAAGAGCCATCCAATGCCTTCGAGAAGGCATGGAACGCGCCATGCCCCAACCACGACGGACCGGCCAAGCACCTTCAAAAAGACTGCGCCACCTTGAGGAAGCTCCAGAGCATGGAGCGCGAGAAGAAGAAGAAGGCCGATCCCCCTGCGGGTCAGGAAGACGACGACAACGCCGGCCCGTACCCTGAACCGAACGGGGTCCTGATGATCGTCCCTGCACCAGCCACCCTCAGCAACAAGCGTCGCGCCAAGCTCGCCCGACGGGAGCTCTACGCAGCTGAGCCAGCCACACCTGCCTTCCTCAAGTGGTCAAAGGCCGCCATCACCTTCGATCGGGCAGACCATCCCAACTACGTGCCGCGGTCGGGTCGGTACCCGCACGTGGTTGATCCAATCGTCGAAAAGAAGCGCCTAATCAAGGTGTTGATGGACGGAGGCAGCGACCACAACATCATCTACGCCGACACGCTACAGGATATGGGCATCGACCGCTCACGTATTCGCCCTACCGCGACGCCATTCCATGGCATCGTGCCAGGGAAACAGGTCATGCCCATCGGGCAGATCGACCTGCCCATCACCTTTGGCTCCCCGACCAATTTCCAGACGGAAACCTCGACGTTTGAGGTGGTCGACTTTCACGGCGCTTACCACGTCGTCCTAGGGAGGCCCTGCTACGCCAAGTTCATGGCCATCCCCAACTACACATACCTCAAGCTAAAGATGCCGGGGCCCAAAGGCGTCATCACGGTGGGCATCTCCTTCCAGAGAGCCTATGCTTGTGAGACAGAGCTCGCCACCGTGACGCTGTCTGCCGAAGAGTTTGCGGAGATAAGGGCGAACGTCGTCGAGGAGCAGCCCGAGTCCGACCGCAGGCCCGGATCCTTTGAGCATGTGGAGGAACACAAAAGCGTCAAGGCTGTCCCGCTCGATCCAAACGGCGCGCCGGAGAAATCGGCGCGCATTGACGCCAGCCTGACTCCAAAATAGGAAGGCGCGCTCGTCGACTGCCTCCGCGTGAACATCGATGTATTCGCGTGGAAGCCCTCGGACATGCCTGGCATTCCAAGGTAAATCGCCGAGCACTCCTTGAGGATCAGGCCCAGGTCCAAGCCGGTGAAGCAACGCTTGCGCCGCTTCGATGAGGAGAAGCGCAAGGCAATCAACGAGGAGCTTGCAAAGCTTTTGGCAGCCGGGTTCATCAAGAAAGTGTATCACCCCGAGTGGTTAGCTAATCTCTTCCTTGTAAAAAAGAAGAATGGGAAATGAAGAATGTGCATTGACTACACAAGCCTTTACGCTTCCTTGACGCGTATTCCGGGTACCACCAAGTCGCGTTGAACGAGTCCGACCAGCTCGCGACCTCTTTCATAACTCCGTTCGGATCATACTGCTACGTATTGATGCCGTTCAGACCGAAAACACTAGCACAACATTCCAGCGGTGCATGGTCAGGACGTTCGAGGGTCTCCTCGGTGAGACAGTTGAAGCTTACGTTGACGACATCGCAGTCAAGTCTAAAAAGGCCGACCAACTGGTCGTCGACCACGGTGTTCGCTTGTTTACGTGCAAGGCGAATCAAACTCAACACCGAAAATGTGTTTTTGGGGACCCCAGGGGAATGCTCCTTGGCTTCATTGTCACACAGCGTGGCATCGAAGTAAACCCCGAGAAGATATCCACCATCGAAAGAATGGGACCAATCAGGGACCTAAAGGGGGTGCAGAGGATCACAGGTTGCCTAGCAGCATTGAGTCGCTTCAGATCCAAGCTAGGAGAGCACGTCCTCCCCCTCTACAGGCTGCTTAAGAAGTGCGACCGCTTCCAGTGGACGGCCGAGGCACAGGAAGCCCTTGACAAACTCAAAGGAGCATTGTCAAGCGCCCCGATCCTGGTGCCGCCCAACCCCAGGGAGCCCCTAATGCTTTACATTGTAGCCACCACGCAGGTCGTCAGCGCGGTTCTAATTGTCGAGCGATTGGAGGAAGGACACGTCTACAAGGTACAGAGGCCGGTCTACTTCGTCAGCGAGATACTCTCAGAAACGAAAACCCATTATCCCCAATTCCAAAAACTCTTGTATGCAGTGCTCATATCAAAACGCAAGCTGATCCACTTCTTCGAGTCACACCCCGTAACGGTGGTCTCGACCGCCCCGCTCGGGGAGATCATCCAGAACCGTGACGCCACGGGTTGGATCGCAAAATGGGCACTCGAGCTAATGGGACAAGGGATCTCCTATGTACCGTGAAGCGCAATCAAGTCCTAGGCCCTCGCTGACTTCGTTGCTGAGTGGACGGAAACACAGCTACCGCCTGCCCCCGTTGACCTCGAGTACTGGATCATGTACTTCGACGGGTCGGTAATGAAGGAAGGAGTCGAGGTCGGTTTGGTCTTCCTTTCTCCGTTGGGCGTACGCATGAAGTACTCGGTACGTCTCCACTTCACTGCTTCTAATAATGTAGCTGAATACGAGGCCCTAGTCAACGGCCTCTGGATCGCCTTCAAACTAGGGATACGCCGGCTGGAGATCCGTGGCGACTCGAAGCTGGTTGTCGATCAAGTTATGAAGGAATCCAACTGCCGCAGCGACATGATGGCTGCCTACTGCGAAGAAGTTCGTAAGCTTGAGGAGAAATTCGACGGCTTGGAGCTTAGGCACATCCTGAGGTGCCAAAACGAGGCAGCCGACCAGTTGGCAAAGTTAGCGTCCAGTCGGGAACCAGTCCCGACCGGCATGTTCGTCAACGACCAATACGAGTCGTCGGTAACCCCTCCAAAGCACAAAAGGGAAAATGATGAATCAATCGTATCTCCCAAGTGCATGAAAGGAGAAGGAGGCCAACTCCCTGAAGACTCGGGGGCTAACCCGAGGGCTGACAATTGTCAAAACCCGGAAACCCTCCCGACCCCAGAACAGGGCAAGGTCCTAGAAATCGAATCCGACCCCGCAGACGGAGTCGACCCACCCTCGGACTGGAGGAAGCCGATTATGGATTGCCTCATCCAAGGCAAACTCCCCAACGATCAAACTGAGGCCCGATGAATCGCACGACGGGCCAAGTCCTTCTATATCTCGGACGGGAACCTCTTCAAAAAGAGCCCCACGGAGATCAATCAAAGATGCATTCTACCTGACCAAGGAATCGAACTTCTCAGGGACATCCATGTCGGGGCTT
Source organism: Urochloa ruziziensis (assembly GCA_015476505.1). Lineage (NCBI taxonomy): Eukaryota > Viridiplantae > Streptophyta > Magnoliopsida > Poales > Poaceae > Urochloa > Urochloa ruziziensis. The sequence goes on from CM027119.1 coordinate 47,362,323, forward strand.
GCGGTCATCACGCGGCCCCGTGAACCCTGGTCGGCAATGCATTCTGTCAGGGTTTCTACTGGCCAACTGCTGTGGCTGACGCCACCAAGATCGTGCGTTCTTGCGAAGGATGTCAGTTCTTTACAAGGCAAACGCATCTGCCCGCTCAGGCATTACAAAACATTCCAATCACTTGGCCATTCGCGGTTTGGGGATTGGACATGGTCGGGCCCTTCCAGACAGCACCCGGGGGCTTCACACACCTACTCGTAGCAGTCGATAAGTTCTCCAAATGGATTGAACCATGCCCGATAACAACGATAAAGTCGGAAGAGGCGGTCAAGTTCTTCACCGACATCATCCATCGTTTCGGCATCCCAAACTCCATCATCACCAACAATGGTACACAGTTCACATGAGCTCCTTTCCTTGAGTTTTGTGACCAACACCACATCAGGGTCGACTGGGCTTCCGTGGCGCACCCCAAAAAAAATGAGCAAGTCGAACGCGCTAACGGAATGATCGTGCGAGGCATCAAGCCCCGCATCTTCAGCTGGCTCAAAAAAATTGCCGGGAAGTGGGTTACCGAGCTACCCTCTGTCCTATGGCCTAAGAATGAGCAAAAGTCAAGCCACGAGGTTCACTCCATTTTTTATGGTCTACAAAGCAGAAGCCATCCTCTCGACCGACCTCGAATACGGATCACCACGGGTGCAAGCCTACGACCCCCAAGGTAACGAAACTAACTTGCAGGACGCGCTGGATTAGCTGGACGAAGCTCGGAACGTCGCCCTCCTCCACTCGGCCAGATACCAGCAGGCACTACGTCGGTACCACAGCCGCCGGATCCAGGAGCGTTCCTTCAACATCGGCGACCTCGTCCTCCGGCTCGTCCAAAGCAAGAAGGGATGTCACAAGCTTTCCCCGCCATGGGAGGGGCCTTACATTACCTCACAGGTCCTCCGACCCGGCTCGTACAAATTGCAGACTCCAGATGGCGAGGAATTCACCAATGCCTGGAACATAGAACAGCTACGCCGATTCTACCCATAGTTATTCCTTTAACCTTCTTTGTACATTACGATTGTCAGATAAATGAAATATAAATGCCTGACCCGGCTGTCAAGTACCCCTATCGAAGGGGCGACACACGGCTAAGGCTTTTTCTGGGAAGATTACGAATCAACTACGCCTCTTTTTTCTCTTCCGATCTCGTTTTTGTTCTCTGTTTTGAAAGATGAGGGAGGTCACCCACGCGTGCATCTATTAAAGCATTTTTGGAACGTGAGCAAGAAGTCCTTGTCCCATATCCATGCAAAACATAACCACCGAGGTCACGCTTGTTGGTTCTTGCCAAAGATCTAGCTCCAAAAATTGCGTAAATACCCAACCCTCGATTAAAAACGCACGACAACAAAAATGAGATCGAAGGGAACTCTTTACTCAAAGAGCAGTGGCCAACAAATGGCCATATACAACAATCAAGATACAAACCGCCACTAGGTGGCCATAACGGCAGATGAGTGTGCCCTACGCCTAAGTCTAGACATGACAATGCTTGCACCAAGCGTCGTAAGCATTCCTCTAGCATCAGGTCGTAGACGCCCAACCGCCTCCATGCAGAGGAGTGGCTCTGTTTTGCTGATTCTCCTTGGTCGCTCCTTTCTAGCACACCGAGGTTGTCCAAGCAGACACCGCAACCCATCTTCCCCCTCAGCGTCGGCAAAGCCTCCAGCACTACGCCAGGTGGACAAAGGATCATCAAATGCAACCAGGGCGCCTAACCTCTAGGCCAAAACCCCTAACACTGCAGCACGCCTTCGTCCACTTCGCGCACACGCAAGGGCTATAGCTCGAAGTCCATGGACAGCGCAATCCATCGGACCGAGAGCAGGGCCCCTGCGTGCTCCGGCTAGGGCAATTGACCAGCTCTCTCCTCAAGTAGCGCTAGACACTAAGGAGAGAAAGTCAAAGGTCCTCGGAGTCATGCCAAAGTCCAGGCCGGACGCGGCATGGAAGACATGAGGGTCGCGGCTTCGTAGCCTCCTCCCCCTCCACTCACAAGCATCCCTCTAGCACCAACTCACAAAACTGTGACCGAAAAACTCAGGTGGACGACCATGCGGCCGACCCATTCTGGTGAAGTTCTCTCTCATGGCTAGAAGACCGGTGCTGGTGTGCTCAACCAAACACAAAAGCCTCGCCTTTTATAGCCACTCAAGCGGGCACGCTTACCCCTCCCCCCCCCCCCCCCTCGGGTAACATTGTGCGCCTCGTGACCTCCGCCCGAAGAGCAAAAAATCCAAGACCTCCGAAGCAAGAGAAATGCTCTGAGTTCTGACGCCGCGCCAGCGTCACGTCAGCGTCAGCGATAGGTCAAATCAAGGTAGCAGTTAAACAGGGCGCAAAACGAGGCTGTCCCCCGACCACTTCTCGACAAGGATATTGAAGGCGTCCTTATCCCCAGGAAAAGCGGCCCTACGCATGGCGCAGGATCTTCTATGTCATCGTAACCAACAGATAAGTCTAAACCTGTCTCACCTTGTCCAAATTTATTAATCTTTCTCTCTTAAACAAAAGCACGGTCCGACCCTCCCAGGGTCGGCCCCCGCTCAAGGGCTACCAAATATGGCACACGCCAAGTCCGGCGCAAAACACCTGACACTTTTACCTTTTTATGATCCAATCCCGCGACAAAGGTCAAGGTCACATCAGAACGCTTGACGCCCGCCTCGGGTAGGGTGACTATTGGTCGGATTGCCGATCGGTTTACGCCCCTGTGGCTACAACTGACACTCTCCCCGTGAAAACCATGCCCAGGAACGGCTCAACATTCTGATAAAACCAAGATCAATGACTCGGGAAAAAGATCGTTCAAAAGACAAAAGTACACGCATAAAACAAACCACACTTGCAAGTTAAATGACACAAAGTTTGAACTATCTTATTACAAAAATCTCCCCTAAAACACAATTTTCTATTCTTCATGAGGCCTAGGGGAAGTGGATGCAGGCACCGTCGAGGGGACTTCGGGAGGATGAAGCACAGGTTCCAGCGCCTCAGCCCACACTAGAGCCGCCTCCCTCGCCTTGGTCTGGAAAACCTCTAGGTCGGCAGCAGGAGTCTTGATAGGGATCCCTTCATTGATACGCTGAACATCCACGTTATAATGGGACAGCGTCGTAGTGAAGGTATGGTAGGAGCCCTCGAAGCAGCTACGGGACTCGGCTTCGCGCACTTGTTGCTTCACGATGTCCCCCAGCTGGGCGATAGCAGCGTAGAGTGGCGCGGGCTCCACAGGGACCTCTCTCCCTAGGCCTCGAAGGGCAACCTCCGAGGCCAACCACATGTTAGAGTGCTCTAAACTCACGGCCTCAAGAGACTCCCGTGTGGAAAAAAGCTTCCAGTCCAGGTCGGCAAGCTCGACCTCCAGCCCCTGACGATGGCGCTCCTCCTCCAAGACTTGTCCTGTAAGCCCTATGTCAAGCCAAAATTCAGGGCCCCGACCCCAGAATAAAACGGAGATCAAAAAGAAAAAGTATGAAAAGAACTCACCTGCGACGGACTGCTTGAATACTTCAATCTCCGTTAAAAGAGTGGCAGCCACACCCTCTGTGTCTTCTTTCCGCCCACGCTCTTCAAGGATTTCGGCCTCGGCATGCTCCCAATGCTCATGCTCTCGCGCGAGCTCGGACTCGGCGACGGCCTTGGCCTGCTCCTCCTACAGGACGCGCGCTTCAGCAGCTTCCCGGAGTTGACGTTCTTGAGCAGCCTGCGCCTCGGCATTAGAGTGAGCTTGACGCTCCGTGGCCAGGCGCGCTTTAGCGTCCTCCTGATCCAGCCGAGCGCTCTCGGCCCCGGCGCTCGCCTCTTCCTTGGCCGACCTCTCAGAAGCTGCCAGCCCCTCAGCTTTCTCCCGCAGGTTTTTCTCCTCACCGACCCAAGCTTGCAGGTCGTCGCCATGCTATTTTTCATACTGCAGATCAGCCCGCAGGCGGGCCACCTCCACGGCAAGGGCATCTCGCTCTGCAGAGAGACGGCGGGCTGTCTCCTCCGCCTGAGCGCGCGCTGCAACATGCAGCCGACCCGCCTCTTCTCGGGACTCCCTTTCGCGAAGCAAGGCGTCCCGCACCTGGCGGCCCGACCGCATCAGCAACTGCACAAGCGAAAAGGGGGAGTGAAATCAGGACTGCGGCAGGCAAACGAAAGACAAAAACACAAATTCAAGGAGAAAATAGACCTGACCACCGGGGATAAACACATCACGGACCAAGGCCTCAGCCGCCCGTGCTGACCCGGCCAAAGAAGATAGGGACCGCAGCATCTCACCAGCTTCCGCCTCCATCCAACCCCTGCCTTCTTCAAGCTCGGCCTCCGCAGATGGGCCCCGTGGGCCCAGCTCGCCAAACTCGAGCGGGACCGGTGTCGGGGCCGGCAACGCTTGAGGAAGAGAGGTCGAGGCACCAGCCTCTGCGGATGCGGTCATCGAGGGAAGGATTTCAATGCGAAGATCCATCGAGGAATACCCTGGTTCGTCTGCAAGGGTCGACGCAACAACAGAAACGCTCAATGGCGGAGTCGCGATCCGACCCCCGACAGAAACAGCCTCCGCCTCAGCAGTGAACGACGCAGGAACATCCTCTCCCTGGGTATGGTCAGTATCTGCCGTCCCATCTGAAGCAAGGATCTCTCGATCTGCCATGTTACTCAAGTCTCGACTCGACCGCATCAGCGTCCACGGGATCGGCTACACACGCACCCTCTGTAATTGCCCGTGCCTCCGGCTCTGAATGGGGCGGAGCCGGCGCCCCCGGAGAAAGCACGGCCACCTGACGAGGCTAATCAAAGCTACTCTCAATCACGATGGGGGAAGGCGGCTCCTCAGCACCGCCCAGCAGCGGCAGCTCGACCTGAAGGCCGACATCCCCTGAAGGCCTAGGAGTGTCCCCCACTTCTATAATCGAACGAGGAGGGGGCGACACACAGTCGCCAGCGACATCCCCAGCCATGGCCTCCACGCTAGATGAAGGAGCGGTTGAACGAGGCCACTTGTGTGGCTGTAACTCCGGCGTGTCCCTCACAAAGCTCCTGAATTTCATCGAATTAACAAAATTAAACGTGCAAAAAGAAATGAAGGTTTGAACGAGAAAGTAGATCAAAGGAAATTTACCTTTTCACCCTCGGCAACCCGGGCGTTTGTGATGGCATCCTAGCAGGGGTCAGGGTAGACCCCGGGCGGGATCCGCCCGAGGTGGGCTCAGACTGCCGCGTCAGAGGCGGCGGAGGTAGAGGATCAACCGTCTCTCCCGACCCCGAAGCTCCTAGGATGGACGAGGAGACGGGAGTTTGGCGAGGGTCGGGCGACCCCTCCCTCTCCAGCTCGTCCCACGCGACACCGCCATCGTCGTCCCCCTCGTTGGGGTCATCGTCGTAGTCGTCGCCGCCTTCACTAACGGCATCCTCCAGGAGGTCGGCATCTCCCGTGGAAGAGGCAGACCGCGAACACCGAGGTCGTCGCCTCTATGGTGAAACTCTGCAAATAGCTCCAGCTCTGTCTCTGTGTCCGTGTCCTCAGACACATCGGTAGAGTCAGCATAGTCAGATGTGCTGGCCTTCTCCTTCTCCGCCTTCCGCTGCGAGCGAGGGATTCGGGAGCTCTTCCTTCTCCTCTCCTTGTCTGCTCTACGTTGAGCAGTCAGTCATTTCCATTCTTCTACGTCCATAAGCCGAGGACGGCTCTTATACCAGTTGAGGCCCGCCTGCCAGGAAAGAAGAGCGGAGTTAGCAACAAGGCATCAGATATGCCAAGCGGAGGAATGGATAAAAAGAACTGCGAGCAAGACTGAACTTACCATTGGTAGAAAACCAGGGTTGGGCATTGCAACCGGCTCTCCCAGGATCGGGAAGTCTTCAGGAACCTTCTTTCTGTTGAGCGCGTCCCTGACGCGAGCCATAACCTCGGTTCCCTTGATGGCACCCGCAGAAAGGCAGACATCCGAGGTGTCCGCGTCCGGCGCCATCTCCCACATTGGCAGGCGCCGATCCATCAAAGGAGCAATCCTCCTGGCTTGGAACGCAGCGATAACGCCAGCTCCGGTCAAACCCTTCGTCTTCAACCGACGAATCATAGAGATCAACCCGGCAAGGCGATTCTGGTCGGGGAGTGAAAGGTCTTTCCCCCAACGGTTCTTCTTCTCAAAGAAGACACGACCTGTATACGGGGGAAATTGCATCTCAGGGGAATTACAGAGATAGACCCATTGATTGTGTCATCCTTTGTTGGACGTGGGGAAGGAAAAATCAATTAAATCTTTCCCCCGACCCGAGCGGAGGCAGATGCGGCACATCCCACTGGGGACTTCTTCTTATCCCGAAGGATCAGCTACACACGAAAGTAATAGCGAAAGAGGTCCTAATGCGGCTCGATCCCCAGGAATCCCTCGCACAATGCGACAAAACCCGAGATGTAACTAAAGTCGTTCGGGTTGAGATGGTGAAGCTCAATCCCATACTCGAAAAGAAGCCCCCGCAAGAACCAATGCAGGGGAATCCAGAGACCGCGCTTGAAGAAGGGGACCAGCGCCACCACATACCCGAGTGGAGGCGCCGGCTCCCGTTTGCTCTACGGGATGAGCCACTCCTTGGCGTAGGTAGAAGGGCGAATCAGGCCCTTGTTGGCCAGTCCTCGCATCCGCATAGGGGTAACCGCCGAGCGATCCCACGGACGAATCAGTTGCGCGATCCGTGGGGGAAAGGGAGGAACTGCTTCGTGGAGACGGGGCAGGGTTGTACCTTGCGCCGGGCGAGGAGACACTCCACGCCTGCGGGACGAGGATGCAACCCGCGAGGAGCTGCTCCCACGAAGTCTTGACGGATCCATTAGCAGCAACGGCGACGAAGAAGTGCGGCAAAGATCGAAGGACGACGGAGCGAAAGCAAGGGCAGTTAAGTGCAAGGCGGCGAGCTCAAGGAAAGGCGGGTGAGAGAAAGAGAGGAACATCTCAAGCCTTACCTCCCCTTTTATTTGCCGCAGGACGAACGGGAAGGAGCATTAACTCCCCCTCAAACGGGACGCAACCGGAGACTCCACCAACGTCGCCCAGAGGGGCCCGCCACCTGCACCTAAAAAGGTGCGCCTGGAGCCGGACGGTTGGCCTCCTCGGGCCACATCAAGGTAAGGAAAGCCGGCCTGGGCCATAGGTGCCCCAAGTGGCCCAAAACCACCTCGGGTTCAGAAGGCCAGCCCACGAACGGGTCACAATGGCCGCCTGGGAAAATATAGAGTGAGGGACGAAGCAGAGGGCGGCCCACTAGCAGTCAAGTTTACATGCGTACGGCAGTACATGGGGCTCACGCGACGTGCTCGAGTCGAGGCTGATGTGACTCATGAGGAAACCTCTTCGAGAAGAGGCAACCAGCCCTTGGGGTTGAGCGAATGACCCCGAGAACCGGAATGAGGCAGGAGAGCACGGACTTTGTTGAAGTTTGACCCCTAGCGGGTACATCGGAGCCCTAACGAACGGGCAGCCGGACTTCACTCGAGTAACCCGCTAGAAGCTTAAACGGGCGTCGTGCCACGACCGCACGAGGGAAAAGCACGAGGCGGTCCTGACTCCTCACCTTCTCTTCGCAAAAGGTGCGTGGGAGGAAATCAATAAGAAAAAGGCAAAAGGTGAGGCCTCGAGCAGGACAACACCACACGCACACAAAACGCCCAAAAAAACCAGCAAAACAAACACAATATCGAGAAATAAAGCCCCCACACGAGTTCGCAAAACTCCCCAGGGGCTCGGGGGCTACTGTACTGTCGGGGGGCAATACCAGGGCCCCTCAAAACAGGAGATCTACGCATAAATAAGTAAGCTTATGCGGAACTAGGCCCGGCCCACAAGGAAAAAAGCAACCCAACAAATACACCATGGTCGGCCTAGCTCGGTTGGGGCAAATGGAGGCCCAGAACAAGAAAAGCGTTCGCCTCGCCCGATCCCCGATGGAAGGGCAGGAGGCAAGCGCCTGGGTCGGGATCATCCGCCTCGCCTGACCTCAAGGTCGGGAGAACGGACGATCAGATCAGGATCGAGGCTGCGCCGCCCAACCCTGAGGAGAATCTTTGACCCCCGCCCTACCTGGCCCCCGTGGGGCCCCGAGGCAGGCGGGACGGACAGAGATCCACCAAAAGGTGTACTTAGGGACTCGCATACTGTGCCAAAACCCATCATGAGGCCAAAGAAACTAAGCCAACTTGGCCGCCACGGTAAGCCTGCCGTAACAGAGGCATGGGCACGTAACGGCCAGGACTGCCATCTTGCCCATCTGGTTGTGAGACAAGGGCACCGCCCATAAATATACGACGCTTTGTCAAGGGGCCAGCGACCGGGAGACCGTCGGGTCATACGGAAGACCGGCGAAAAAAAGCAGGCAACGCCAGGAGGACACTCTCTTTACCCAGGAGGTAAACGAGCGGCTGCCTGCACCCTGTCCACCATCGCCACCTCACGCGGCATGGACGGACGGCGGACTGACGGACAGAAATGACAGAGGGACGGCCGCCCCTCTGACGACGAACAGGAGCACGCGTAACTATGGGATTAGACACTAGGCCAGGCTTAGACCCGTTTTTCTTTAACCTGCTCGGGGGATTTATCCTTTTTCCATCCAACCCTCTGTAAAAGGGCCTCCCTTCGAGTATAAAAGGGGAGGCAAGAGCTCCTTCCTCTCTGGCTCGAACACTTCCAACACACACTCACGTACTACTTCGAGGCCTGAGAACTCTTCTCTTCCTCGTCCGTTTGTAACCCTACTACGAACAGAGGAGCGAGCAACACGAGCAGACACCCACACTGGACATAGGGCAAGTTGCCTGAACCAGTATACATCCTTGTGCTTGACTCTCTAACCACCAGGATCCCCACGCGCAAACAGATAAATTTACTCGCGGGTGGTACGAAACAACAACAGTTTCTAAACCATAAAACTATGTTTTTTTAAGTTATGCTCGTGCATTTACGTTCAGGAGTTGAATTGAAACCTTAGTTGCATGTTCCTAGGTACCTATGCTTTGCAATACAAGTATGCTAGGTCGATAGTTGCTATGCTATAAGGACCCGGTAAAAGTCGAGCGATTTCGTGTCACTCGCGAGATTATAGGAATCACCTGCTTTACTTATGTTGGAATCATAAGGATGACGGGCGGGGATTTTTGTCATGTAGATGCCCCGTCCATGTAAGCAAAAATTGGTTAAGGCAGAATGGTGTGGTACCGATGGTTAAGTGTTTGAAAGCACTAAGCACTTGTTTGGGCATGGGACCGGTAAGTTTAGTACCTATTCGTAATGGTGAGTGGCCTCGCCCTGCTTTCCTTGGGATTCAAACCCCCATGCGGCGCACATGTGGCTCAAGACCGAATCCGGCCGGCGTGGCCGCGAAGTATCAACCGGATAGGCTTGTGTCCAAGGGGAGTAGGCTCGGATTAACGAACCAGGATGACATGGGAACGGTCTGGTTAGCGTTGACCTTGGTGGTTGATGCTTTTCCGTGTGTTTAGTTTCTACCTTGTAAGGTTATAAAATCGGTTCGAACTGTCTGTTTCTCGCAGCTAATGAGACTACTTAACCCCGCTGCCGCATTGAGTAAGAAAGTAGAACATGATGATGATGAACTTGATGCATGTTTAATTGCTTGCTCAACTTGTTTGGTTAGAATAAGTTGCTTACCTGGAATGGTTAATTCACTAGAACTTGATGCTAAAATGTTGAAAGTAAGGACCCACTCGTAGTCGCTCTTTGGCAAAACAAACCCACTAGCCAAAAGTCTTGCATGTCTAGGAGTTGGTGATGTAGTTCTCACCCGGCAGGTAAGCCTTGTTGAGTATTAGTATACTCAGCCTTACTTGTTAAATTATTTTAGGTAGCACTCTTGAGGAGATGGTTGCCAGTCTGACATGGCCAACCACTCTACCTCCTGGTTGGACCGTGGTTTGGGACGACACCCCGGCTGAGTGATGTCACGACGGCTTCACGTGACGTCACCTTCGTCTAGAATAATCGTTTATTTCCGCTGCTTTTGAACTCTGAATTATCTTTACTTTATGCATGAACTGAGTTTGTAATAAGTACCTTAAATGGGACCTTTGATTAATTGTGGATTGTTGTAATCTCTGGTACTCTCCTTCACATGAGTAAATGCATGACTCGTTTCGATCTCGGTAACTGTTCGTGGCTGCATCGGGCTCGACCCGACAGGCTGTCACGTTAATTCGGTTTAAGTGTCCGATCGCGTCTAATGCGATGTTTAGCACAATTAAGCCGGATTAATTTGAGCAGTTCTGCCACAGGCGGTGCGGGAGACGGTGAGGCGGCGGCGCGGGGGCCAGGGAGGCACGGCGCGGTGGAGTGGCGGAGCAGCGGAGGGGCAGCGCGCGGCGCGGCGGAGCGGCGGCGGCGGTGTGTGTGTGTGAGCAGTGTGGTGCGTGTGTGTGGCGGCGGCCAGGGAGCGCGTCGGGGCCTAAGTGTGGCCGTTTGTCATGTGCCAAGATCTGGGGCACACGGCAAACATCCAACCTGTTTGCCGTGTGCCCTAGATCTTAGCACACGGCAAACAGCTTTGCCGTGCGCCGACCCAGGGGCACACGGCAAACAGCCTAAGGCACACGGCAAACATTTTTCTGCCTAAACAAAAAATATCAAACGAATTCAAAAAAATAACCAAATTTGGGCATTAACCTGTCTAAGGTGTATGTAGACTATACAAAATGAGTTTTGCTGTAAAACTTAATTTCAATTGCCACGTTGCTTCAAATCACAAGATCTCTTTCGCAACTCTTAGGATGTTCTCCCGAGAAGGTTCGGTTTGTAAAGAGGCAATGCGTCAACTTGCTCGAAACCTTTTCAATTTTTTACCATAGCCTCTACGTGTGAAAACATGACTTCATGCCAAAATTTATAATTTTTTTGACTTTTTTTGCATTTTATAAAATTTTTAAACGAACCGTGCCCGAATTCGGACACACGGTAAGCGAGCAATATATTCAAAATTTGATTCCATCTAATGCATATGGCATCATATTAGTCTAAAGAATCTGAATAACATTTTTTCAAACATTACATTGCATTGTTCGAAAGACTTACAGTTCAAATTTGCCTTATCGGCAAAATTAAAAACAATGAAATAAAATGATTAAATATAACAAACAACCGGAAAACATGCACAAAACTAACATAGAATAATACATCGATAAACAAGTTAGCAAAAAGAAGTTTGGAGGCAAAATTCAAATTTTTTGCAGCTTGTTTGCCGTGTGCGGCACAGGGCACACGGCAAACAGGCCGTGTATGCCGTGTGCTGACCCAGGGCACACGGCAAAACTAACGGCCGGGGCCAGGACAGTTTGGGGCGGCCTGTTTGCCGTGTGCCTGCCGTTAGGCACGCGGCAAACATGCCTCTTTGTCGTGCGCCTTGTGTTTGCCGTGTGCCACGTGGCAAAACACACGGCAAACAGGTCTTTTTGCCGTGCGCCGGACTGTTTGCCGCCGTGTGCCATTGTCACACGGCAAGGACGTTTTCCCGTAGTGCATTGTCTTTGCAAATTGCAACACGGGATAATTTTTTTTCCTAGATCCTAATAATTTATGTGAAATTTGTTGCTCTCTAAAGGAAGCCCAAGGCCGAGGGTACGGTGTTCCTTTAGTCGTGACGATTTCCTTGTATAAGCGGCTGATGCGTACTTACCCTGAATCTCCGGGACGTGCGCAGCCAGAGTCCAGACGTGATACGGTTCAAGTCTGATCGAGAGTACCGGCACGTCAAATACTAGCGGGCATGGACCATGGGGCGTCCCACGGACGTGCTCACATATATTCAAGGACAGCGCGGTCGAGTTGAGACGGCGATGGCGGCGGCCGGAGAAGAAGCAGACGCAGCATCGCCACTGGATCGTCGTCTAGCTCCGCTACTCCTGTTCGAAAACGACCGCAAGACGGCCGACGAGACTCATCTTGCAAGCGACGGCGACGCCACGCTCTTCTTCTACAGCATCCCCAGCAAGCAACTAACGCGCAGGAGGGTGGCCGAGATGGAAGGCCACCGGTACTGGACCACGCCGCAGGGCTGGCTCCTCATGGCATCTCGCACCTCACCGGTGACGTTCCTCTGGGACCCGTTCACCGGCGCAAGGGTCGACCTGCCCGCCGACCTCGATGGCTTCCTCCGCGGCGACGGCCCCATTAAGCGATGCCTCCTCTCCTCCAATAATCCAGTCGCCGCCGATCAAGACTGCCTCGTCCTCGTCGTCGACCTCGCGGAGACGGTTCTCTGGCACTGCCGTCTTGGGAACGCCGAAGGAGGAGATGGCGGCGGCGGCGGCCGGTGGCTGAAGCACGAGTACGACTTCGCGGCGGCCGGTGGAGCGACCCTTAACAGCGTGCTCCAGTCCATGCGGACGCTCACCTCCGTGGGCGGCAAATTCTTCACGACCCTCAACAACAAGGTCGTGGCGCTCGACTTCTCACCGGCGGGGCCCCAGTTCGCGGTGATCGACACGAACAAGGCGGCACACAGGCGGCCGCCATCTGGCTGCGTTTCGACGACGGAGCTGGTAGAATCGCAGGGGATCCTGTTTCGTGTCAGCTTCAGCTCCTCAGATTTGCACATGCCTTTCGTCGCCGGCATCGGGGTTTTCAAGCTTGATCTGGCGCGGCGCAGGCCTGGGTGAGAGCGGAGTCGCTCGGTGGCAGAGCGTTTCTTGTTCATGACGGGTTTGGAGCATCCCTCGATCCGCAGGAGGTTGGGTTGAAAGGGGATTGCGTCTATTACTGTATGCGCAATGACAAGGGACTCTATGTTCACGACATGGAACGCGGGACTACAACTTTGCGAGATCCTAGTCCCTATCTTGGGAATCATTGCTGTACTACTAAATTCCTAATGCCAACGTGCTAATTAAATGTTTAGCTACGATGTGTAATCACCTTTATTTTTTTTATTCTCTCTCGAGTAATACTATTAGAACTGTCAAAACAGGTCGCTTTTCTACTAGCAGAACAGATCTGATATATCTTTGCTATCTTACTTCCCCATCTATTCACTTTGTCTGTTTAATCCTTAAGAAAAAATTTATTCACTTTGTCTGTTTAACCCTTAAGAAAAATTTAGGCTTGATTTACTCTCCGAGCTATTTCAGTTGGTCCAATAATCTACCCCTTATTTTTTCTTTGTGTATGAGTTGAATCTTAAGTTCAAATTTTGTTAGTAGGTACATATGATGCCTTACGTTAAAAAAATCTCTCTAAGAATTTTTATTGTTATTTTCATAAGTTAAAGTATTTAATACGAAATTGATCTTAAATAAACAAAATCTCATGAAAACTAAGCAAGAAAAAATTTCTAATATATTCTTCTAACATATGGCATCATGATAAGTCAACTAACAAAAGCTAGAATTAGAACTCAACATGTACACGAAGAAAAAAAAGAGAAATCTAACTAGAGGGTAGATTGGGCAAATTGAAATAGTCCGAAAGAGTAAAAGGAGTCTAAATTTTGTTCGGCAAACAGACAAAACGAATAGGTGAGAAGAGTAAATTAATTTTTTTCCCTTTTTTTCTAGTGGAACCTTTCCGCTGGGCTTGAGTTCATGACTTAGCATGAGATATTATTTTTTAGTAACATGACATGTCCTTTGACAATGGAGCTACAATAACCGTATCGATTTTAAGTTCGTTGATGATATCAAATCATATGGGGGCAAACACAGCCGAAATCTCGAACACCGGCCTGGCCCAAATATGAATTGAGGACCCAAGCAGACGTGGCACGAGTACACGTATTATATGTTGTAGGAAGTACGTATTTGTCATGTATCGAGAGTTGCCGTATGAATGGCCAGTCATCTGAAAAGTGAAAACTGTACAAATTTTCAGAGAAAAAGTTTGTTTCTAAAAGTTTCTGTTCTAGACTTCTTTATTACTCCCTCCGTAGTTTCTGTAGCATTACTGTTGCAAATCGTAGATTAAGTAGGCTCGTTAGACTCGTCTCACAACATACACTCCATCTATGTAATGGATTATTTTTTTCGTCTAAATTTAGTATTCATATAGGTGGAAAAAAATTTACAGCGGCAAGTAAACACCGCATGCATAAATAAATTTTCGCAAGCCGCTCGCTACTACTAGTATAATCGGCGCGCAGATCTTATCGCGCAGTGTCCCATGCCCCATCAAGATCCTCCTCCCATAAACATTTGTTGCGTTGTTTGCCGCCCCCACAGAAAAAGGCGCCAGTTCATCCGCTTCCGTTCCTTGTTCTCGCCACCGTGAAGTCGACCTGCTCGTTCCCTTCCCTTCCTCCAATCCCAAATCTCACCTCCTTCCACTTCCAGCTCTTAGCTGCCCGCGTTGACTCGCCTCTTCCTCCAATCAGTGGCTCCTTGGATCGGCTCGGGGGCGCCGGCTGGGCTGTGTCGGCGCCGAATCTTGGCGCCCATTTCCCGTTCTTGTTTGGTTGCCGGAGTGGTTTGGATCCGAAGGACTGGTTTCGAGTTCTTGGATCTCCTCCACCGCAATGGCGGCGCTCGTGGAGCAGTTGCTGGGCTCCACGTCGACGCCGGTGGACTGGGAGGCGGAGGCGTACCCGACCTACGGGGACTTCGCCGTGCTCCCCTTACTCGTCGCCTTCTTCCCCGCCGTCCGGTTCCTCCTCGACCGGCTCGTCTTCGAGGTAACCAGCTGCTTCCTGCAGGCTCCATGGATCCGAAATGCCTACGCCATTTCAATGTCTCGGGTTGTGGTTTGTAACGGACTAACGGGTGGGATGAACGGCATTCGATTTCGTTTCGATTGACTTGGTTTGGTACCGGCGGTTCTGGAGCTGTCATGGTTCAGTTAGATTGAACCACGTCATTGAAGAAGTTTATTGGCATTCATTTTCTGTAAATGTGCAAGTCTTGACATGCTACCAAATTCTCGATGAATGATTATGTCATAGAAACTGGAAAGTTCATCGTGGTCCATCTTTTGGTTTAGATTGTGCTGGAGTAAGTTTGGGAAGGTGTGCACACAGCGTGTTAGATTCTGTTTTCGTGCAAAATTGCCTTCCTTTGGTGCGCTGATGGTGTGTCTGGTGCCCCCGGTAACCTGAAAGTTATGTTCCGATTGCCTTTATTTGGTTGGTTGTTATATGAGACCTGTTTTTAGATGCTATTTGCTTCTTCTTTCCTTAAGGTGCAAAATTGCCTTCCTTTGGTGCGCCTAAGCAACTTTAGAGGAAAAAACGTTTAAGCATCTTTGTTCCGTAAAGTGTGCTATTCTTTGGGTCTGGAGTCTACAAATCATGTTTGTACTTTTTTGGAAACTTTTTGGTTACTGTTTTAGCTAAGGAAATGTGGGGTGACTAGAGTATTTGGCTTGCAAGTGGCTGTGGATCTATTGTCAGGTGTTAAATGTTAATGTTCAAGGTCATTTACACATCAAGAAAATAAAAACAGGAAGGGAACAGTACAACAATTTTGACTTATTAGAAGATAGTTACCATCTAAAAGGAGAAGATAGTTGGAAAATTAGGGGAGGAGAGGAAGAAGGGAGAATAAGTGAGTAAATCGCAAGTTAAACCGTGGCCACTTTTTCATGCCAAAGACACAGTAAAGACTTTTTTTTCCAGGGTATCTAAGCATAATTTTGATTTTACATTCTTTATTGTGAAATCAATGTTATTGTCGTACTAAATAAGCCACCAAAATGAATTGATTTCTGCCCTTGTGCACTTGTCTTGTTTGTTGTGATATATGTGTCACACATTTATTGTGATATCAGATTACAACCATACAATCTGAGCAAAATGATTTCAAATTAGCTAGATGCAATCATGACTACCATGGTGGTTGTGCAATATCTGTGCTATGCCAGTATTTCCTTTACATGGAGATCTGATAGTCCTCGAAATATCCGCAGGTATTAGCACGAAGACTTATATTTGGAAAGGGATATGACAAGCTTGCTGAGACAGATGATAGTAGAAAGAAAATCAATAAATTTAAGGAATCGGCGTGGAAGTTTGTTTACTTTCTTTCTGGAGAGCTGCTTTCATTATCTGTAACATACAACGAGCCATGGTTTAAGAACACCAGATACTTTTGGGTAGGGCCTGGTGATCAGATCTGGCCTGATCAAAAGATAAAGTAAGAAGAAAACAGGCCTTCTCTTCCTCTTTCCAATTTTTGTTTTCCCCCCAAGAAGATCCATGCCTCAACACTGAATTTTCCTTCTTCCAGACTGAAGCTCAAAGCTGTCTACATGTATGCTGCCGGATTTTACACATATTCAATCTTTGCTCTTCTGTTCTGGGAAACAAGACGTTCAGATTTTGGAGTTTCAATGTCTCACCATGTAGCAACAGTTGTTCTGATTGTTCTATCCTATATTTTCAGGTATGTTTCTAAACATTTTCATAGGGGAGGGTGACTGCCATTATATACAAACTGACGGCAGGCTCGTGACCTAGTTGTGTTGTTATTGTGCCTATTAAACAGATTTGCTCGTGTCGGCTCTGTTGTTTTAGCCCTTCATGATGCGAGTGATATATTCTTAGAGATTGGGAAGATGGCCAAGTACAGTAGCTGCGAGTGGCTAGCTGTTGTGGCATTTCTTCATTTTGTGGCATCATGGATACTTCTTCGCCTCATTATTTTCCCTTTCTGGATTCTAAGAAGCACAAGGTAAACAACAACTCTAGCTTGTAGGTTCTATGGCATCTAGTGCTACATCTGGCCATTCACCACTGTACTTGAAAGAGGCATTATTCCACAAAAATCGCTGTAGCATATTTTGTTGATTGATAATCTGATATCTTTTTCCCAGCTATGAAGTACTGCTGACCCTGGACAAGGAGAAGCATCGATTTTACGGCCCCATATACTACTATGTTTTCAACTGTCTTCTGTTCTCACTCCTAGTTCTTCATATATATTGGTGGGTGCTGATATGGCGGATGCTAGTTAAACAAATTCAATCGAAAGGACGTGTTGGCGATGATGTTCGATCTGGTCAGTGATCTTTCTCTCTTTTTTCCTTCGTGGTGTTAGACCTCTCTTCGGAGCATCTTCTTTGGTTTACTAAAAACAACTTACTCTCACACAGATTCTGAAGGTGAAGATGAGCATGAAGATTAACTTTTTAGGTTGAAAATGCTTAACTGAAGAACTGTGTCTGGTGTTTGGTGTTTCCTACAGCAAGGCACACCATCTGAAAGCCTTTTTTTTCCCTTTTACAGAAGATATGCAGATATTAGATCTCATTATACCGTATCATTCTTTCACCATCAAAGATGACAACCATCACCTGTGAGTTGCCACTGGAGCCATGCTCGTGCCCTTGTACGAAAGAAAAGGTGCATTGTGTTTTTCAGTCAAACAGCATTTGTAGAAGATACAGAATAATATTGTTCATTCATTTTTGTAACTAGACAATTAATTTCGATATTGAATCATGTAATTTGCTACAGCAACTGATACTTGGTGTACCATCCATTTTGATGGAAGTACTGGGAAGAATATGCCAAGAAGAATGTAACACTATTCACTGTTATTTCTGCACGAGTCTGTTTTGCTGTCACAGTTATCCAGATCTACCGCCTCGGTTCTACACTTCTCCAACTTTCGCCAAGTTTTTTTTAAAAAAAATGCACTGACATCTGAACACTGAAATTGTTTCATTAAAACCACCACGAATATAACTTTATATGGCGTATTTATTTGGTATTGTAGAAGTCAATATATTTAATTGGACAAAATAAAGAGGATCTACATATCGAAATGGAGTGATTATTTTTTTTAAAAAAAATAAAGAAATTGACATACTTGTCCCCAATCGCAGTCTTTTGATGCTATTGCATATATTGTATTGCAACTTTTGATGTTCAGTTCACATATTTGTACATGATAACTGGGTGAAACATTAGATGGATGTCAATAATAACCTGAAAGTTCTACAAAGAATCAATATTGCACCTATCCAAGGATCGAATGATGTCAAGCATGAACCCATTTTACACCATATTCACTGTGTAACAAAGAAATGAGACAGCACGGAAACTGCAAGCTGGTTTAGGACAAGTATTTTGCAATGAGCTTGTCTACATGCAGAACTACATCGCCAATGTGAGGGCGCATCTCAGATTGAGGCTGAAGCATCCAGATAACAAACTGGCGAAGTTCATCAGGATAAGGAGGGTTCGGTCCTGCTGGCCACTTCAACTGCCCATTGACAATGGCAAGTTGCAGACTTCCTCCAGATTCACCAAGAGCATACTCAAATGGTGAAACATTAAACCTACAAAGAGTCAATGTGATATCAGCCATTTATCAAGCACTTAAAGCTATATATATTTGTGGACATTTTACATGGATTATCTGAGCCTACTGATTGAATACTAAGGAAGTAAGGAAATTTGTCACTCAACTTCAGCACAGCATCTACTGCAAACTAGACCTAAAAACTTATCCTTGAAAACTTCAACCAGACAACCACCCAAAGGGTATCACAGAGGCACACGATTGATAGTTGTCCAGGAGTGTTCAAATTCAGTTTTTGATGGTATAGTCACTCTTCCAGTAATAAATTGAATAGATGTTATCAGTGTTGCTGCAATAATTTGAAATATGTCACTAGGAATCTGGTAGGATCATTATAAAAAGTCAAATGTATAATTATAAAATTTTAACTTTGCATCTAAGAAGTTCAGACATTTGTTAAAAATTAGACTAACACTTAAATCAATAAATGAACTGAATCAAGGTTTATCAGATTTGCTCTTGCAAACCACGGGTAGACTTACATGATTGCATAAAGGGTGCATCCTAGAGACCAGATGTCTGTCCTCTCATCAATATCAGCATGGCTTGGGCAGTCCCATAATTCAGGGGCACGATAAGGTGCAGAGCAATGCTCAGCAGCCCATTCCTACACAGAACAAGATATGGGTCAGTAATACTTGGACAGTGACAGATTTCAATGTACCAAGATTTCAAAATTCTTCTAGTTACAACCTGAATATACTAAGCTCTAAAGTAAGATCAACTGTCTACAAGATTACTCAGCCTTGCAATTTCACAAACTTATGGTAACAGCAGAACTTACGGTAAGCTTTTCCTTCTTATTTTCTGGTTTGTGCAGAATCACTTAAACATGTTTGTACAAATAAGTAGCAAACAGAAATGGATTTCTAGACTATGGAGACACGAATTTAAGACTATGAAAAGTGATAACAGACAGTTTATCAAGAGTTGTCTTATGTGAAAAAATACCAGAAGCTAATGATGACAAACCTGCAACTGTAACGCCTCAGAACGAGAACGGGTTTGCTTTCTCGCAGGCCTTGCACTTCCAAAATCCATTAAAGTTGCAACAGGTGCTTGTCCTTTACGACGGGTTATAAGAACATTACCAGGCTTCACATCATTATGGGCATATGGAGGATCAAAGCTGTGCATGTGCTTCAGTCCTTCACACATCTGTCAGTAGCTTTCTATCAGTACAGTACACACTATACAAAAGTACATACAGGATGGAAAAGAACAGCAGTGACCATTTTCCATGCAAGTTATGATATTCCATTGTATCAATACAGGAAGATAATTTCAATGCGGAAAATTTTATTCTGACATGAGAAACCTATAAGAGACTGATGGGAGTAGTGTTATTTTCTACACATCTTATAACTTCCTCTTCCAGAGATTTCCTAATTTAATATGACATAAGCATACATGGTACTTGAAGCAGAAAGAATGTTGTTATCAATGAGCTATGATTCTACTAGAGTAAAAACAAACCATGCAAGCTAACGCCAGCAGTTTTTTATTTCTGAAAGATTATGAAGGACTTATTTCATACGTATTGAAAATTGGTCTTGACCAATTGTGATTACAACAATATAATTACATGATAGCAATTTTACAAGTAGTAATGGCAACATCAAGAAATTTGAATATAGTGTTCTAATCTATTAAATATACCGACCTGCCGGAATATTTGCAGAACATCAGCTGTTGAATAGAATTCCTTTCTGGACAGCATGACGTTAGCGTTGTCAAATAAAGTGCCATCCAAATGGACTGGAAAGAGTAAGTACGCTTCGTGGCTCCAATCTCCCTGTGTACTCTAAACATATCAAGACAACAAGCCTTCTCAACATGAGGTAAAATCTTTTAAAAAAAAGTTTAGTAAAACATCAAGTCCCCTAACCAACAAACTTGACAGTACATAACTAGAGCAGACTATATACACATGATCCATTTTTTCACTACATCTCTCGCATATATATCAGATGAGAAAATAATAGCTCAGATTTTTTTTTTTGGGTGTGTTTCTTTAATGCTTACCTATCATGATGAGATCAGTCAAATTCAACACGTTTCCCTAAACTTTGCACATAGTTTGACATCTCAATGTCCATTTGCTTATAGCATCCCTAGGCACATACAAAGAAGAAAAAAATAAGACAGGATAGATTACCTTGACGGCTATTATGGCATGATCAAGAAGTGGCAACAGGTTGGGGTGATTGAACAATGACGACACACGGATCTCCTCCCTCACCAGATCCAGCTGCTCCTTGCTCTGTATCAGCACTTTCTTCATGGCATACGTTCCATCCTCTGAGATTGGCACATGAAGCAAAACATAATTAGTTGTGGTTGTGTACTGTAAGACGTGGAATTGTAGAACCTCCACTCATTTGATCACGGCATCTCGTGATAGCAGTGGGAGAGGCACCAAGAAACGTTAGTGAAACCAAGAATTGAGAATTCTCAAACTAAAGCCACGCACGAATCCTAGTGTTATTCATTTTGGGCCTATTTCACGAACTAACCCAGCACACCAACCAAGTACGCTCGCTGAGACGAAATCAAGAGCTTGCGAGGGGGAGCGGGGTACCCGATACGTGGGCGCTGTGGCGCCTGGCGGGCGCGGCGTCGGAGGCGGGCTGCTGCTCCCTGACGAGGTAGACGAAGGCGAAGCCGCCCTCGCCGATCTGGCGGAGCACGCGGAAGCGGCGCTCGTTGATCCAGACGTCGCCGCCGCCCGTCGCGGCGTCGTAGAGGGCGTTGAGCCCGGAGATGGAGCAGCCCATACTCCGGGTCCGGCCTCCTCCTCGGCTCCTCGCCGCCGGCGAACTCCCACGCCGCGCGTCCCCCTGAGTCCTGAATCCTGATGCGGTTGGTCCGGTGGTTTGGCTTCGCAGGTCAGCGCGGACAGTGACTTCAGGATCCTGCTTCATATGTGATGGGCAGAGGGAGCAAGCCTTTTCATTCTTTCAAAAGAAAGGACTAAATTGTTTTTTATATTAAAATAACTTAAAATTGGTTAAAAAAGAAACATACACGAAAATTCCACATAATTTATCTGAACTTGTAGATCATTGGATCGAATTTGTCCATTAATTAATGTATAAAAAGCTATATATATTGACAATGTGATGTAGATTTGATTATTTATGATAAAGTACTTTGAAATGTAATTAGTATATAGTTATAATTTCATTTTGAAATGTTATATTTTAATATCTATACTAAAAAGAGCGACGAAATTTTCGTACCAGGGTTACTCTTACCCCTCCAACACCGTCGGATTTATGATGACGATCGAACGCTCTAGATTAATCTAAAGAGTCCAAGTTGACGACATTACTCCTACACCGTCGGATTTTATGATGGTCTAACGCTCTAGATTAATCTAAAGAGTCCAGGTTGACTACATCATTAATTTAGTAATTTTTAAAACACGTGCATGTGGCACGTGCCATTCTGCTAGTTTTATAGAAACTGTGAAACGAAGTTAGTATAGATTAAATGCTCAATTTCGATTGTAAACATCCTCGAGATAAGAGATGTCATTTTGCTTCAAGTCTAAGCATGCGCGTGATTCGTTACTCCAAAAACCTAGAGATGCAACTGACGAACTCGTTACTCCAAAATTCAATTAAGGTGCTGAATTATTTCTTTCGAAATTTCTGTTGGAGTTTGTTGACCTGGGCGACTGTGCTGCAATTTCGCCTTGCTTGCAACTTGGCACTCACTGGTTTGAAGTTGAACATTCAGACATCACAATGAGTCAAACGTAGGCACGGCACATCCGCCTAACCTTGTTTTATAACTTGCAGCCACCACAAAGCGCGATCCTTATAAGCATTTTAGCATCACTTCTGGTGAATAATCAGAGTCAATGTTGCTAGAAAAAAAAATCGTATCGCAGTCGATGAGTTGCCGTAGAATTTCAAGGTGAGAAAGCGGATGGTTCGTGCAGAGGGTGCTCATGTGAACCTTGGAACTGAAGCCAGTAGTGTGGTTCTACTTTATTCCTGCACGCCTTGCACAGTCTGTTAGGTAGATGCGAAGTCAAAAACCGTCCTTGGCCTCCTGGTTAATTGCCACTTTCTCATTACGCAGGAATGTACAAAGACTTGACAGAGTAATCCGGAGCTCCTTGCAGTTCAGTGAAATAATCACATTTTATCGCGCAAATAAAGATTCATGGAACCAAAATCAGACTATCACCAGAAATAAGTTGATGTCCTGCAAGCTATTTGCTGATTAAAAAAAGAGTTATCTGTGTGGATTCAATCATTCAAGCACACACTTTGCTGAGAGAGATTCGGTGACGGTGACGGTAAGGTTAGGTGAGAACATTTCAGCATCGGCGTCAAAGTTATCTGTGGGGATGTGAAAAACAACGAGGGGAAAAAGATTATGTGTGAGGATTTTCCATCTCAGAACTTTACGGCAGCGACTGAATCCCGTTTATCAAAATAAATAAGGCAAAAAGAGAAAGAACGCACACATATATTTTACTGTTTAAGCGTATCGAATCTCTAAAATTGCTGCCGTAGCCTGACGACAGTGCCCCTCCAATGGCAACAATTTCAGAAATAACGGGGGTGTTTAAATTCGTAAAAAATAGTGAGAAGTGTGAAAAGTTTATGCATTGGGCAGCGTACACAAAGAGAAGAAATGATTACAGTTCTCTAAACAAAAACATTTTACGTTTTTGAAGAATTTAAACATGGCCGTCTGAAATTCCCATATCTCTGATAAACGTTCTTCCATGTTCTATCCTTGTAGTTATACTTCTTTTTTTTTTTTTTTTTTGACGAAAGGGAAGATATATGAAAGGACAGCACAGTACATCCCCTCAATTACAAACCGCACCCCAGAAGAAATGAAAATTATAAAGAAATCCCTAGGACTCCTATTCATCTTCCTCGACACCTCCAGAGTCCTGTGTCAGCAGCATCTTTCGATCCGCCCACGGCAGCAGCAAAATCGAAGCACATGTCTAGATTGCATTCTGAAAGCAGAAATTTCTCCTGGCTGCTGCACACCCACAACTGAGCAAATGACTACTTGGTTTCTACCAGAATTAACATCAGGGAATAGCAGTCATACATCTGTTGGTGATAAATAAACTCATTCTTGTTGTATTATCTGTTTTTCAGGGAAAAACTATCTCCCTTCCTACCTTAACAAATATCTGTTTGCAAGCGGCCATGAGAAATCTGCAGTCCCCGAGGCATATAAAGCTTCAACGAAACAGGAATGTCCACAGCAAGAATAGCTCTACAATTGAGGTTTCAAACAGAGCCCCAAAGATAGGCAATCCATGAGTAACTGCAGTTTTAAAACAACCTTCACCATCATCATCACACAGAGTAGAATAAGAACTAATGAAGTGCTCTTCTCTGAGCTTTGCTTATCAAATTCTCAGCACAAAGAGGAATGAACAGGACTAGAAGCCAGAAGAGCTTAAGTGGTCAGAATGTTTAGATATTGCATTTATTATCACTAATTAGAATCTGGAACAGCACATCACCTTAAGCTGAGTAACAGCTTGGTTCATAAAAGAAAGAAAAAAGAAACAATCAAGATACTGTAATGCTGAAAACTGAAAACCACCTTGAGAACAAGGGGAAGAAAACCACTGTCACTGTATCTGCTTGATGAAGTAGTCTTTACGCAACGGAACTATGCTCTCAATGAAAGTATGTGTGCTAAATGGGAAGTCAAGCTCTGGCCAGGCCATTGTTAGTTCTTCAGAACTTGAACTTGGATCGAGACAATAGAGGTTCCTTGCCAACAACTGCACCCAAATTTTCCCA
The DNA here is from genome assembly GCA_015476505.1 of Urochloa ruziziensis. NCBI lineage: Eukaryota > Viridiplantae > Streptophyta > Magnoliopsida > Poales > Poaceae > Urochloa > Urochloa ruziziensis. The sequence continues at coordinate 47,386,440 of CM027119.1, forward strand.
TCATGGAAGAGTGTGTGTTTCGGAGTAAAATAACAAGAAGGCATCAACCAAGGCAAAGAGAAGTGGTATCTGGGAGTCCAGCTCTGCTTATCATCGCCACTGAGCATCAATATGTCCATTGTACGAGGTGGACCTTCAAGAACACCATCCACAACTAACAAGCATAGCCTTCCCTCAAGTTCTGTCAAAGAACAGTGCCCTCCATAAGACTTGCGCAGAGGAAGCATCATCACATCAATTTTTCACTCTCAAGATTCAAGCAATTGATGCGAGATGAAGCAATGTAGCGGAACTTTGTTAGATAGTACACTGTCCCATTCACATGCACCCCTCTATCTGTCGGAGAACCATGGAAGCTCCCAACCTGTCTCCAAACATCAGTTCCAACCGTGTATATCTCACATCGCACCTTGCACGAATCAATATGAGCTCCCGGGTAGAAATGCACAACCTTGTGCTCCCTCGTCTTCGGACAGAACCCCAAGCAGTGCCAATTACAGGATGAGAACTGGCTGCTCCCTGCCGTGTACATTGGCATTGGCAACATGAGAGATTCGCCGGTCGTTGGGTTCAGCACCTCCACCGCTCCAGTACTGTCACCCAGGCACAGCAGCCCGTTGCACGAATTGTGCACAAAAACGGTCCGAGACGCCGCGGGCCTCGACAGCTGGTACATGGACCTACTGTCGTCGTCCGCGAGAACCATGGCCAGCGACCTATCAGTCACCCGGTCGTTCGCAAAGAGGAGAAGCTTCTGCTGGCCGCGGCTAAGGTGCTCGTGTATGAAGTGCGGATCCGTGAGCACGGACATCCATGACTTGCACACCAGCCTGCAAGCGGCGAGCGCGCGGGCAGGCAGCCAGCGGAAGACCTCCGTAAGCGCATCGTCGCACATCATCCGGGCAGGCTCCTCCGCGGCCCTTGCTCTCTTGTGCTCCATCACCAATTCCCAGGTAGGCCAAGACAAGCCCACCGAAATCGAAACCCACTGCCGGCCGAGCTAGCGCCAACTCGCCTGGCTCACGCATCCACGAAACAGCAGCAACAATTTCAGCATAAGAAAACAACAATTTGATTAATTTCATGTACGGAAGCAAGAGCCAAGAGCCAATCTGTAAGGAACTAGGCAATTATAAAAGCATCCTGTACCTCTCATACAGCGTAGAGAACCACAGCCACAGCTCCAGGCAGGAATCGGCCCTCTACTTCTGGAATCCAAGAAAACTGCCGCGCGATTTCAGCACAGCAAACCGAGAACCAAACGAATCGAACCGCTAAGACCTTGCCGCTAGATGCAAACCTGCATTGCAGCCTGAAGGAGCCAAGGTTCCCCCGCCTCTGGAACCAGCCGAAACCTGCCAGGACCAGCGGAATCAATAGGCGGCTCCACACGGCCCGCCCTCAACGAACTCACCAGCAGCAGCACATGGTAGGTGGAGGCGAGAACATAAGAAAAGGAGAAGAGAACCAACCAACTAAAACCAACCTACCGGCAAGGCCGGGCAAACCGAGGTGGTCCTCGGCGAGGGAGGCGGAGATTAACGACGCGGCCCGAGCGGGACTCAGCGCATCGGCCTCACCGATCAATCGGTGGCGCGCGGATGGGTGCGAACTCCCTTTCCCTCCCTCCCCTCGCTCTCGTTTCCGCTTCCTCGGTCGCGCTCGTCGGCTCTGGTTCTTTGTTTTGGACGGGGTCGGGGTCGGGTGGGGAGAGAACAAGGAACGGGAAGACGATAGGTGGTGGGGTGGGTGGACGGACGCGGGGGCATATCCGCCGTGTCGACGCGGTGGGGGGGAAGAGGGGAAGGTGGGAGCACGTGACACGAATCGCGAGGCGTCGGCGGGGCGGGCGGCGCCGTCGGATGCGGGACGGGCGGGCGGGATGGGTCGTGTAGATGCGCGCTTGGGCGGTCGCGGCGGGGGCCGGGCGGGGCCCCTCCTGCGTCGCTGTCGTCGCCGTAGGGAAGGATGGCGGGCGGCGTCGCGATGAGGGTGATGCCGACGTGCCTGGGCGGTGGGCCCGTGCTAGTGTTTTTTCCTCGTAGAATGTGGGGACCGAGGGATATATTCTTCGTGCATGTATTTCGGCGTGCTGTCATCGTCACCCATACGTGCTGCTCTCTGGCCTAACGCCTACGAGTACTACGATGGTGGTTCATCAGTTATCACAGACGGTTGTGTAGTACTCCGTACTTCGTATTTTAGAGCTCCTGTATAAAGTTTTTTTATGAGCTAAAAAAATCGTTCAAGAATAAGCACTTTTATGAGCTAATTCGACCTTTTTTTGTCATGGTTTTGATAATGAGGTCCAGGTATCCTCCCCTTGCTCTTGTTGTGATCATTCGGTGCCTGGACACCGAGGCGTCCATGATTTTGCATTTCAGTTACACCTTGCTGAATGAGATTGGAGTAGATTGGCCACATCGAACCTTGCTGATCATATACAGATTCGAATGCATTTCGGTCCAAATAAACACTTCAAACGCCCATCAGTTCTCCCTTTTCCACTTTCCAGCCGTACCACTCCAACAGAGAGAAGCTAAGAACATACAAGTTGTGCACGCTGGCGCTCCACACAGCACAGGAGCGGAGCCTACGTTGACAGGTACGACGAACAGCAGCTGGGGCCAGAGAAAAACATGCGGAGCCCTAGCTTGGACGAACAGCCGCCAGCCGGTGTGTCATGTGTGTGCCTCAACTGTCACCTCCCAACTCCCAGTTGCCTCCTGCAACTTTGCAAGCGACAGCGACGCTCCTCCATGTGGGTGGGGGCGAAGCCGCACAGGATCCATTCCATCTATCTTTTCCTGCAGCTAGTCCACCACCAAACCAAACGCCGACACCGAAGCAACTTGGGCTGCGGCACCACGCCACACGCGAATCGGTTCGGCTGGCAACCAATCGCGCCACCAGCCCACCACGACGCCGGCCGTCCGGTCCCTTTCGTGAGAAACGGTGGAGCCGACGAGTGGTGTGAGTGGCCGCCGCACAGGCCGAGACGGGCAGACAGAGGACGGCACCCAAACCCAATCGAGAGCTACAGCCTTGCACAGTTGCACCGCTTCGCTACCAGAATTTTGGGGGAAATTGAGGTGTGGCGCCGTGGCTTTTCTTTCTAGAAATGCTGATTGTATCATACGGTAAAAAGGCGTCAACCAGTTGTAGGCTGCACCCTGCAAACCATGTGATGTGTGTTTTGCAGCCATCAAATCAAATCAGAATGGAAAAGAAAAGGAGACATATGGCCGGCGATGAATTTCGATTCTTATTTCTGAAAGAGAAGCGCCATACAATGAGGAAAAAAAAAGCACTTGTAATTAACACTGCAATGGGGGGATAGAATTGGGTTTTCTGGGATTTGTCTACCAGATTGAGCACTCGAAACTGCAGCGGCAGAGCACTCTTATGCAGGTTTATACACTTCTTTTATTTACTGCTGAGCCTCTGGTTCTTTCTTCTCCAGATACCTGCCAAATACAAGTAGTGCTTTTGCGTTAACTTCAGTTTTGCCATTCGAGTTGCACAAAGTTATTTGCCAGTATGGCCCAAGGAACATAAGGGTCCCTCGTTACAAAGGCATGTTCAGTAAACATAAATACTCCCTCCGTCTCAGGATATAAGGCGCGGTCAAACTTGGCACAGTCTCCAACAATAACATTTGACTCTTAATATTTTTTATTATATAATATTTGTAGCAACAAAATTATAGTCATATGAAAGTACTTTTAAATATGAATACAATTATATTATTGTTGTGAGACAAAGTTTTTATTATACAAGATTAATCGTAGGTCAAAGTTTTCAAAGTTTGAATTTTGATTTACGTGCGTGCCTTATATCCTGAGACGGAGGGAGTATTGCAATACGGATGGCTGAAAGAAAAAAAAATGAATTCAGTGCATTTGCAGTAAGCTTACCCCTGGGCCCTAGCCCACCGAGAGAACTGGTAGAGCTGGACTGATTCATTGGAAGCGTGGCATGCCAGAAGCAAGTAGTTCCGCGGCTGTACCATCCATGCGAACCTCATAAAGAGTCCTGAATACACGCACATGGCTGCACCAAATGGAGCTGTTTGATCAGTATACATCCAATAGATAGATGATTGCTGCAGTTGAAGTGGTAAATATTATATCTTCATCTACCTGCTGTCATATTGCCAGAAATCATTTCAGGAGGTTTGTTCATGTCAACCAAACCCTGCAACAAATATAGCTCATTAGAGCATTGGAGGATGGGTGTCTAAACAAACAGGTAAATAGCATTGCACCCAAACAGGGTATTGAAGTTAAATATTAGACAGGTTTGTACCTAAACAACAACCAGAAGGTAAACAGAGCTTGGTATGGCAAGAAATTTTAACGAGGTTTGTGGATCCCAGAACAAATTAAGGTTTGGATACTATTCAAAGACATGCAGATATGCAAGACATTGTCAGCTCTCTACCATAAAATTATTGCAAGCAAATTTATCTAGTACTGAGTACTGTCATGTAGCAAAAATTTACATATCTTCAATTAGAGTGCTCCTGTCCCCATTCTCCTTCCAAAATACTACATAAAGAACTTTGTTTCACCCCATATGCATTATGTATAGAGTAACTAACTAGTTAGGTCTAAAAGACAAACGATCAAGCAACAACAGTTCCCAAGATTTGTTGAATACTTCTTTCTAGTATTAAGTAAGATAACTCCAAATAGCATTTTATTTCTGCCACATAAGTACTTGGACTATGTCTCTGTCTACTTCGTTCAAGCCACACCATGCAAAGCTTTCTAATAAAATAAACATATGCCACTTGATTGATAACTTTATATATTTCACCAAGTAGTGTCCTTGGAGAATTAGAGGATTCACAGATCATCAACAGGCAAAATCAAAGCTAAAGCCTCTGTTTGGCCCCCACATTCATTGTGTGCACACAGTGACTACTTATGTCTAAACTCTAAACAGATGCAAACCAGCAGGCAAACACTGTATTTTATTGAGTAAAGAAAACTCCCAAGATGATTCTGACAAATGATCAATCTTGGCTAATGTCAGTGTAGTTCTGTTCCATCTAGAATGGGCACAGTCCCTAGCTAGCCATGTCATATCCACAAAGTGGTACCTGAATGATACACATATAACTGATAAGCCATTCTACAGTTAAGCATATGATTCTAACGTCGTTAGTGCAAAATGATTACCACTAACTGAAAAGGTCCTTACTAGCATTATATTAGTGATAGTGATAAGGCGAACTTTCCCTGGAGAAATACGTCACTACCAGATGTTTTTGCAGTGGAACATGTTATTTCACTATAATATGTCCTCCATATAAAAGGATGTATCCATTTTGTTCCAAGCAGGAAGCAATATGGAACAATATCAGAAACAAACTAAACCATTATCAAGAATTATGTATTTCTACCGGGTATTGCTCTAGTTAAAAAGAGAACCCAAGTCTCATTGATTCAATCCAGGCATCAGTTTAGCAGAGATATAATATATTTGGTCTTGTGCATCTTTGTTTAAGAAGTGGTGGGGCTGTTTGAAATCCAACTCTGAAGTAACAGCAACATCATCTTCTCATAAAAATGTGACGATAACTGTGGATCTAATAGTCCTATCAAAACCACACAATCTACAAGGCAGATGGTATCAAAATCAGCAGTTTCAACCTTTCAGGCTAGATGGTATCAAAAACAGCAGTTTCAGCCTTTCAGGCTATCACAATGACATCTAACCATCAAACAAGAACTTACCAAAATTTGTCATTAAATTTATGAAGTGGATAAAACCATTCATTAGAATTCCTTAGTTTGGATAAACTACTGGTATTGGTACTGAGCTTGGTATGACAAGAAACTTTAAGGTGGTTTGTGAATGCCAGAACAAATTAAGGTATAGGTACGATTCAAAGACATGCTCATATGCAAGACATTTTCAGCTCTCTACTATAAAATTATTGCAAACAAATTTATCTAGTACTGAGTGAGTACTGTCATGTAACAAAATTTATATAACTTCTATTAGAGTGCTCCCTTCGTCATTTTCCTTCCAAAAATACTACATACAGAAAATTGTTTAGCCCCATATGCACTATGTACGGAGTTACTAGTTAAGCCTAAATGACAAATCAACAATAAACAACAGTTTCCAATTCATATACATCTTTCTCGTATTAAGATAACTCCAAACAGCATTTTATTTCTGCCACATATGTACTTAAACTATGTCTCTGTGTAGTGTGTACTTCCTTCAAGCAACACCATGCGAAGTTTTTCTAATAAAATGAGCACATGTCCATTTGATTGGTAACCTTATATATTTCACCAAGTAGTGCCCCTAGAGAGTTAGGCGATTCACAGATCATAGACAAGCAAATTGGAAGGTAAAGCATCTGCGCCCCACCCCCCCCCCCCACCCCCCCCCCCCCCCCCCCCCCCCCCACCCACCACCCCACACACACAGAGTTACTAGTTGTGTCTAAAAGGATGCGAATCATCAGGCAAACACTGTATTTTATTTTAGTAAAGAAAACTCTCAAGAGCATTCTGACAAATGACCAATCTTGGCCAATGTCAGTGTGGTTCTACCACATCTAGAATGGGCAGCCCCTAGACTGCCCGTGTCATATCTACGAAGTGGTACCTGAATGCTACACAGTTAACTGACAAGCCATTAGTTCAGCATGATGATTAACGCCATTGGTGCAAAATGATTACCACTAACTGAAAAGGTCCTTGGTAACATTATAGTATTTGTGATCGTGAGAAGCCCAATAAGGTGAATTCCCCAGAGAAGTTGTCACTAGTGCATAGAAGCAACTAGGTATATTCCTAGCACCCAATAGAACAAGTACCATATGTTTTTGTAGGGAACACGTCATTTCACTACAATACATTCTCTGAATAAAAGGACTATATCCATTTTGTTCCCAGCAGGCAGCAACCATGGAACAATATCAGAAACAAACTAAACCATTATCAAGATTGTTTATTTCCATCAGATATTGCTCTAGTTAAAAGGATAAGACCCCGTGCCTCACTGATTCAATCCAGGTACCAGTTTAGCAGAGGCCTAATATATTTGACCTTGTGCATCTTGTGATCATACAAAATTGCTCAGTTTAGAAACCATCTTTATTTAAGAAATGGCAGAACTGTTTGAAATTCAACTCTCAAGTAAGTAACAGCAACATCCTCTTCTCATACAAATGTGATAACCTATCCAAACCACACATTCTACAAAGGCAGATGGTATCAAAATCAGCAGTTTCAGGCTATCACAATGACATCTGAATAATAAACAAGAAATTACCAACATTCATCATTAAATTTCATGAAGTGGATAAAACCATTCATTAGAATTCCTTAGTTTGGATAAACTACTGCAACACTAAAAGCACTCTGATGCACACTGAATACACCAGCATTGCAGCTACAATGCACAAACACGGCATGTTCAAAATATGAAAAATGAAATAGTACACGAAGCGGCATATGACTGGCATACCGCAAGGACGAAACCCCAGTTTGCTACGGGGCCCCAGAAGTGGGTGGTCTTGGGGCCGACCGGACTGTTCAGGAACGTCTTGAGTGCCGTCGCCATGGCAAATGATTCCTCTTAAGATTCGCCGCACCTGATCACACCACACCACATATCCATCAAATCATCATCATTTCAATCAATTGATAATTACAGCAGCAAATGGAGTACAATCATCTCCCACGCTATCCAATCTCACCACCATTAACGGGGAGTAATAAATAAGCAAGAAATTACGGCACAGGCTTTAACGTAACCTAATATGGGACAAGATCAAGTGAAATCAGAAAAATCCACGAAGTACCCTAATCTGCCAACCCGCTCGCTAGAACAAATTAGGTCCAAGAACAGGGCTCGGGTCCGGCAAGACCCACCCACTGAGGCAAATAGACGAAGAAACAGGCACGCCGGGAGATTAGTTGCAGGGGGAGAGAGCGACGGGTACCTCGTCGCTGGCCTTCGACGACGTCTGGCGGCGGCGAGGTGTTGACGACGAGAAGATTGGGAAATCGGGTGCCGGTGGTGGGATTATTCCAGGTGGGGATAAAATTGATTTGGGCTGGGCTTTTGGGTTTCCTTTTCTTTTTCTTTTGACTTTTGAGGCCCTGGGTGGGCTTACGAGAGGCGAATGTGCTGAAAATAATAGATGGGCTCAGTGGAGAATTAGGCCATTAGGCCAATCTTATACGGGAAACTATAGCATTAAATATCTGTCCAAGAGAAGAAAACTGGCAAACCGTAAGCTGAGAAAATATTTGTCCAAGAGAAAAGTGACAAGCATTGTTTTGGCTCACATGGCATTGATGTTGATTATATTTGTCATTAGAAAAAATAAAAAATAACATTGTTAGAAAAAATAACAAATAACATTGTTGAGAAAATAAAAATTCGCTAGGCCCACGTCATACTATTGTATACTGTCCCAACCTTCATTGAACCCTCAAAAAAGACACCAATAAAAGGACATCCATTATTTTTTTCCAAGAATTCGTGCATTGTTTTTTATTTCGCTCTGCTTTTTTGTTTCACGTTGTTCCTGATGCCATTGCTATGTTTTTCCAAGAATGCGTACATACACTGTCCAATCCGTTATCTAAAAAATACACTGTCCAAAAAAAATATTTAACCTTGACTTTGCATGGTTTTCAAGGTATGGCTTTGACCCACCCCTGCTAGTATAATTTTTCATGCTTTCAAACCAAATGTATTACAGGTCGTCGATAATTCACTACGGGAGAATGGAGCATCCATCCGTGCACGTTAGTGCCAGCTGGCCGGAGTCGGTACTAAGAGCATCTCCAAGAGAATTGGTAAAAACTAGACACCTAAAGTCGGATTTAGGTATAGGAGAGAGAAGATATAGGTAGTGATTTTGTGCTCCTCTCCAACAGAATTGCTAAAATTGGATACTTATATTCTCTCTAAGGACTAGTCTGTGAATGAAATTTTTTCTCAGGGACCCATCTGCAAAATTACTTCTCCCTTATCTTCTTCCTCACCTCGTTGGCCACCATCGCCTCCCCTCCTCCCCTTCCGGTCAACTCCTCCACCAGCGCCGCCGCTCCTCCCCTACTCCCTCTGTCCGCAGGCCACTCCTCTCCTCCTTGCTCCGCCCGTGCTGCCGCACCTCCCCTCCTCCACCAGCGCCGCCGCTCCTCCCCCTCCTTCTTTCGCCCGCGCCGCCGCACCTCCCCTCCTCCACCAGCGCCGCCGCTCCTCACCTCCTGCCTCCGCCCGCACCGCCGCTCCTCCCCTCTTCCCTCCGTCCGTGCGACCGCTCCTCCCTTCCTTCCTCCGCTCGCGCAGAGGGGACGAGCCCACGCCGCTGGATGCTGCGCCGCCGCTCTCTATGGCCACGCCGCGCGCCGCTGGCCGCCGGATCTCCTCCTCACGGGCCTGGTCGACCCCTCCACCGCTGGTGCTCCTCCAGGTGAGCTCGGCTAGCCCCGACGCCACCGGCTTCGCCTCCGCTTGGGACGCATCCGACCCGCCGCCGCCAGAGCTGCTCACACGGTGGCCGGCGCGCGCGTGGATGGCGAGGAGGATGGAGGCGGCGCTCACGGGAGGACAGGAGTGCTGCAAGAGGCGGCGCGGTGTGGTGGGGTCCAGTTTTGGTGGCTCCCTGGTGGCCGGAGCAAACGCCGGCAAAGTTCCGGCGAGGCGCCGGCGGCTAGAGACGGCGGACCGAGCGTGGAAACTTCCCTGCGCAGGTAGTTGGCTTCTCCCGCCAGTTGAGAGAAATATAGCAATCCATAGGAATGCAAGAGTTGGATTGGTATATTTGGGTCTCCATATGAGAGATTTAGGTCATCACCTAAAATGGGTATCCATGTAGGTATGCTATTGGAGCATGTTTTTAGCTTGTTTTTAGGTATCATAGTTTTTAGGTATTAGTATCCATTTTAGGTGAGCTGTTGGAGATGCTCTAAAGGGCGCATTTAGTATCGGCCCCTGGGAACGGTAACTATAAAACCAAGTTAGTACCGGCTGGAGAGACAAGCCGGTACTAACGTGCACTTCTGACCCTACACCGCAGCTGTCGGAAGTCAAGTTAGTACCGACTGTTTTCCTCAGTCGGAACTAATTTTGCGCGGACGATTTAGTACCGGCTATTGGCTCCACCCGGTACAAAATGCAGTAGGATAGTACAAGACAGAGCCTCCAGCCGGTACTAACAAGGAGATGACCGATCGAGCAACTCTCCTTTTATTCTCCTCCTCTTGTTCCTTCTCCCTCCTCTCTCCTTATCTCTTTTCTGTACATCACTCCCTTCCTCATCTAGCTTCTAGTCTTCTCTCTTCCTCTCGATCTAGTGCAGGTTGAGCAGGGCGAGGCGGGCATCTCCGGCGCGGAGGCCCCGACGGCGGCGCGAAGGGCTTGATGGCCTGGATGGGCGACTCCGGCGCGGAGGCCCCGGCGGCCTGGGCGCACGCGGCGCTCTGATCCGATCCGAGAAGTTTGGTTTTTGTAAGTGTAGTGTTTCTAAACAACTTGTGTTGTTCTTGTGGAGATTGTAGTACATTGGGATTTTGTAAACAAATATTTTGTGGAGATTGTTCGTGTGAAATTGTAAGATATTTCTTGTGATTGTGTGAATGTGAGACGAATTCACGTGACTATGAGACTGTGATTATTGTGTGTTTATTGATTGAGAAAATGAAAAAGGAAAAAAGAATAGAAAAAAAAGAAAAGGAAAAAAGGGGCCGGGGGAGGGGACATGGGATGATGAGAGCTAGACGTTTAGTACCGGCTGGTGTTACCATCCGGTACTAAACTTTGCACGTTAGTATCGGTCCCCTGTGATCGGTACTAACGTGCTGACACGTTAGTGCAACGTGCTGACACGTTAATGTTGGATCTTTAATACCGGCCATAACGACTGGTACTAAGTCGTCCTGTGACCGGTATCGTAGGTCGATTTTCCAGCCGTGATTTAAATTCAAAGTTTGATGAGATGATCTTGTCTGTTTTTTTTATTTTTTTATTATTATTATTTTTTTGGCGAAGTGATCTTGTCCGAATGTCACGCTTGATGGGAGCACATCATGCCATGGAAAATTGCTGTCGGTGGTGATTTGGAGATAAGATAAGCGGTGATTGAAAGTGGAAAGTAAATAGCTACAAAATTATAGGTTGAAAATCAAACTAGAACTCTATACTTAATTTGAAGGTTATAAAACTGTTTCGCTTATCCATAAATCATTTGAGGTAGCTACCATAGATTGTGACATGACCTGTAGCATTTCGAGCATTGGGACCAAGATTTTATTTGGCTCTTCTATCAATGATCAAAAGAGATTATGATGTATAACGGCTAGCTAACAATTCTAAATTCAATTTGATGTCTTACCAGCTGAACCGACATCCCTGCTCAGAGAAACTAGGCGCGCTGATTATAGGTTTCAAAAGAGTAGCCATAGACGAGGATGAATAATGGAGGACAATACAGCGGTTTAAGCCTTTATATTGTCTAATTATAGGTTCATCTAATTACGGTGGAAACAACATTTCAAATTACCATTATATTGTCCTTTTTAGCTAAATTGCCTTTAAATGTACGAAGGGAGGACTTGGTTTTGCGGCTATCATCGAAGAAATCACTGTAAAAGTTAGCCAGAGAGAGGACGACACAGATATTTAGTTGCCTGAACCTGGTTGTAGTGACTTGTGAGTAGATGTATGCTAGAACTAGAACATCCTGTTCCTGTCACATCCTGCTCCTGTCAATAGTTAACGTTGATTCAGCAGGACTTGAAAGACGATATGAAGCTGATCGGTATCAGTTGGAGGTTGGAGGATGACACCAGATTCAACAGAATGAACATAATGGTCGTCAAATGTTGCTACTTACTTCTTCGAAAGAAATTTGCGCCGGTGCCTTTACTTCTTCAGCTTTCGTTAGGGGTGGCAGCTAGGGATGCAGAAATTGAAAACGAAGAACGCCATCGACTATTCAATTATATACGCCGCGATTTAATCAATAGCGCGCGTCACCTGCGAACCGTCTCCCTGCACAAGTGCACAACACACTGTGCACCGTACCCAGCTGAAAACGCCTATAAAAATGGCCGTCTGATCGAGCTGACTGCGTGCAGTACGTGTGCTGAGAAATCACTAGCAGCAGTACCTCTGCACCAGTACTGAGCGCGAGCTGGATACTGTCGGCAGCTACGCCCACGCTGCGCGCGCGCCGCAGGGATATAGCTAGAGACGAAGTTAAGGCCACGCTGAGAGCTTGACGAGCAATGGCGGCGGCCGCCGCCGCTCGTTCGTCGCGTTCCTCCCTTGCGCTTATTCCTCTCCTGCTACCTCTCGTGGTGCTGTCCGCAGCGGCGGCGGTGTCGTACGAGACCAAGTCCATGGACCCTGGGCTCGTCGTGATGACGCTGCCGGAGCCGGTGTCCGGGCCGGAGAGCCTCGCCTTCGACGGGCGCGGCGGCGGGCCATACTCCGGCGTCTCCGACGGCCGCGTCCTCCGGTGGGACGGCGGCCTCCGCGGATGGACCGAGTTCGCCTACAACTCCAAGCACAAGTAAGCGAGCGTTTCATCTTCATCTTGCATACGCATATCGGCATATGCACATTCTCATCAATAACACAAACATTTTTGACACGACGATGTTTAATAACCGGCCGTGCACACACGTGCGTACGTGTAGGAGCGTAGAGATGTGCGCGCCGGAGAAGAAGCTGGTGGTGCCGGAGAGCGTGTGCGGGCGGCCGCTGGGGCTGCAGTTCCACCGGCAGTCCGGCGACCTCTACGTCGCCGACGCATACCTGGGGCTGCTCAGGGTGCCGGCGCGCGGCGGGCTCGCCGAGGTCGTCGCGGCCGAGGCCGGCGGCGAGCCGTTCAACTTCCTCAACGGGCTCGACGTGGACCAGAAGACCGGCGACGTCTACTTTACTGACAGCAGCACCACATACCGTAGGAGGTACAGGCATATATATACCGATATACATAATATTTTTTAACTACTTATTAGTTTTATATCGAAGAAAAACATCTACAGTTCTCACTATTTTTCAAAGACAACGATATAAAGTTTTAAAAGCACACATATAACTTTATTTGTAATAGAGAATTTTGAAAGAATATAATATAGCTTCACTAGCGTCCATAAAAGGTCAATGCGTGGAAATTCGTTCGATTTTTTTTCCGTTATAGTAAGCATGGAAATAAACAAGCAACCAACAAATAAAAAAAATGGTAGTGTGCATATCAAATATAAAATAACTAAACATGGTAATCTGCATATGCTTGCAAGTTGCGGACAAAATGAATTCATGCAATTTATTGTGAGATCATTATAAATTAACATGCATGCATTATTATATATGACTTAGGTGAGTATTTAATTAAGTTTAGTCCTTCAATTTTCATATCAAAGTTGGACAACATATCATATAATACTTTTGATATGTTCGTTTTGTTTAGCTAAGATTTTGGCCAATAAAGAAAAGAACATATATACACACCAGAACGTCAATCAAAGTACCTCGAGGTTCTGAATTTCTAATCATTTCATGGGTCCCATTTGAAGCTCTTTGGGGAAAATATATATTCCATCCGTCTAAAAATAATGCAATTCTCATTTTCATGAAGTCAAATAGTTTTGAGTTTGACCAAATTTATACGGAAAAGCACTAACATTTATGTCTCCAAGTAGATTTAATATGAAAATGTGTATTGCATGACTAATCTGATGGTTTTATTTTCTATCATAAATGATAGTAATATTTGGTATAAATTTCATTAAATTTGAAATTTGTTGTCTACTTTGGAAGCGAAAATTGCATTCTCTATGTGAGACAGATGGAGTATATATACGCTAAAGTTGTAGTGAAGTCTTTTCCTACTAGAAATGCCCTTTTCTTCTTATTTTTTGAAGAAAAGAAATGCCCTTTTCTAGAATTAAGAGTCTATAGTGATAGTGTAGTATTGCACCAACTGATAAACATAAGTAGAATGGAGTCTATAGTGATAGTGTAGTATTGCGCCAACTGATAACCATAAGTAGAATGAAATGTAATCACAGAAACACTCGCAACGACTCTTAATAAATATGGTCTAAAGTGACCTCCAACCGTATGAACATCACATCATTCCCCTGACGATGATGAAAACTATTAATTTATTTTAACGAGCATCTGTAAATTTGATGTGCGTTCTAGACGGACCTCTGTTTCAAAAAAAAAAAAAACTTAGCCCTTTTCCTAACAAAAGTTTGTTTCCAAATTTGATACTTTTTAGAACGGTTTATAAATAATAATTATTCCAAAAGAACGGTTTTTTTTTGTTTGGGTATACAGTATATTGTATCTATCTCAGTATCTCAGGCGGCAGGCCGGAGTCGATCAGGACCAGATCACATCAACATCACCTCAATTAATTTCATTTCGATCATGTAGACTAAACCTCGTGGCGTGTAGTACGAGCCGTCACCATCTCTCAAGTTATTACGCTATCGCAGCGAGAGAAATAGTACAGTAGTGTTTGCGTCTCACCACGTACGCATGTGCAACGCAGCGACTACCTGCTGGTGGTGGCCCTGGGCGACGAGACGGGCCGGCTGCTCCGCTACGACCCCCGGGCTCGCCGCGTCGAGGTTCTCCGCTCAGGCCTCTCGTACCCGAACGGCGTGGCGGTGGGCGGCGGCGGCGGCGACCACGTGGTGGTGGCGCACACGGCGCTGTGCGAGCTCCGGCGATACTGGGTCCGTGGGCCCCGCGCGGGCAAGTCGGAGACCTTCGCGGAGCTGCCTGGGTACCCCGACAACGTGCGCGCCGACGGCCGCGGCGGGTACTGGGTGGCGCTGAGCAATGGCGTCGCGATGGGAGGAGACGGCGGCGGCGGCGGCGGCGCGGCGGCGCCGACGGTGGCCGTGAGGGTGTCCCCCGAGGGCAACGTGACGGAGGCGCTGGACGGGTTCAGCTTCGTGTCGGTGAGCGAGGTGGCGGAGCGGGGAGGCGCGCTCTGGGTCGGGTCCGTCGACACGCCGTACGCCGGCGAGCTTACCAGGCGGCGCGTCAAGTAGGGGTGTCCGTTGGTTGTTTGTTTGTTTGTGCAGCACGCGTAGATCGAGGGACGTGCTATGTCGCGTCGTCAGTCGTCACAACTGTACATGTACGCTTGGTGTACGTGTATCTCAGCAGCAGTGTAGCAGAGAAGGTGTTGTGTGAATTGTGATTATTATTGTAACATTGGATTATGTAATGGATGTGATGTGCCATGTCGTTCGTTCGTCGCGCCGTAGTAGTCAGCACTCGCCGGCGTCACGATCGTGTGCTTGATATTTTGTGGAATGGACTAGTATATAGTATGGAGAAGCGGTTGTTTGGTTTGGTTTCTGGTTAGCATCATGTGCATGTACATACTAATAACGTAGTAACTTCATCATGTGAATGCATGGCCCGGCCGGTATGGCTATGTTAATGGCGGCATTGAACTCTCTGTTTGGTGACGAGTCCAATGGCACGCATTATACGGTCGGGCCCCGGTCCATGCGCTGCATCTTGCCGATCCCATCGCTTCGCTTTGGTCCGTCGGACGCTGGCTGCTCTAGGAGCAGTACGAGGACGCTGCCTGCTTGGGATGGGAGACCATTATTATTAATTTTTTTTTGTAAGACAAAGCTTCGATCCGGCGGGGGTGGCCGCTGGCCATGCAACAGCAACAGTAACGATGGTCGAGCCGAGGAGCCGGGGACAAGGTGTCAACGTGCTGGACAGATAGGGACGGGATCGGAGCGCTACCAGGACAATGTGCGGTGCGACGGGAGAGGAGGGGGCGCCGGCTGGACTCGATCTGACTGGTCGCGTTGGCCGTTGGGCGCGCAGCGCAGTAGTCCGCTCGGGTGGGGCCGGCGCCTCGTCAAGTTGTAGGGGCGCTGGACTGCTTGCTGCGGCGGCCGGATCGGAACGGCGGCGCGAACTCGGCAGCCCGATCCGGCCGGCATGGCGCGCGCCGCGGGTGCCATGCCGTGCTGTCAGCGTCAAGCTGCGAGAGCGCGAGGCGCGCGACCTCCCAAGCGGACTCGGTCGGAGCCGTGCGTTTGGGAGAGAGGCTTTTGAGGCGAGCTGGAGGGACAAGCTTTTGGGCTGGGCCTTGAGATTGAGACGGGACTGCTCAAAGAAGAAGGAATTGGCTGAGTGACGGCGCCTTTGGCATTGCACCAGGTTGACTAATTTTATTCCCCCGTTGCCCACCCTAGCTCATTTTTAATTAATCCCCGCGAAAAGTTATTTTTTTATGGGCCTCTGTTTGAAAAGAGCATTTCAATTTTGCTCTCCAAAAAAGCTTTGTTTTGAATTTCGTTCCAAACAGTTCTCATCAGAAGCGGAGCAGGGCACTTTGCATCACCTCAATAAAATTACGTAGGCTTGAGACCTGCAGCATCTCAGCCTGAGCAAGGCCGGCGACGATGGCCTTCTGGCCGTCTGTGTGCGTGCCTCCGGCGAGGGGCATTCAGCGTGTGACGGCTTCAGCTTCGTGTTGCCGTGCCGTCGTCGTCGGTGTGCTAGCATTATATATTTATATTATTCGTCGGGATCGCAGACCTGGCCTTGCTCGTGGATTGGAAGTGGAACAGTGTAGTGGTTGTTTGATTCCCGGGTGATGGTCTGCGTACGTGCTTGGTCTTGATGACCCGGGTATGGCTTTGGTAATGGCAGCCGGCGGCGGGCACCGCTAGCTGTTTGGCTGCTGGGTCTGGGACTCACACGTCCGAGACATATGCATTGTCGGGCGGCGGCGGTCCATGCTAGCTTCGATATGATCGGCCGGCCCTTGTCGCCACGGTCCGGTGTCGCGGCGCCATCGCTCCTTCGTACGGCGCTGTCGGCCGCGGCCAGCTACGAACGGCGCGGGGGCGGTGGCCGCTGGCGCGCCGCCGCCGCGGCTGCGGCGGCCATGAAATGCAATTAAATTCGCGCGATCCAGCAAGGAGGACTAGATCGATCGACCCAGCAGGAGGAGTCCGAGGGTTTGCATCGCCGTTGTCACCGGTTAAAAGTTAAAAAACAACCACGCTGATGCTGTTAATTGTCCCGGGTTGAAGTAATGCATGCATGGGTACAATTAATGCTGCTGCGCTGCTGCTCTGGGCCGCCACGTTGGGGTGGGGCGCTCTCCGATCCGCGTGGCGTGCAAGAATGTTACCTGATCGGATCCAGCCATGCATTATTCCTGCATGGTATATACTGCATGGATCGATCGACGCTGCAAGGCGCAAAGTCGAGAGGTCTGCACGGGATTTAATGCGAAGGGACGACTGGACGGAGAAGGCATCGTGCAACGCAACACCATCATGTCATGGCCTCGCCGGTTTGCATCGTCGTTTGTATTCGCGTGCCCTTCTTCTTCGCGGCAATGCGGCGTCACCAGGCCGCCATGCACCGAACCCATGCCTCACCAGCAAAGAGAGAGAGAGGGCCAGAGTAGGCGGCAGACGCAGACACGTCGCGGGCCGCCGATATGGACGACAGGCAAGTCGTCCAGGTGCGAGGCCTCCAATCAAACAGGTAGCGAGCCAGCGAGGCCGTCCACTTAGAGAAACTCCGGCCCAGTCCTCAAATATGGGCTTATAATTTGCTTTTTTGATGGACCTGTAAAAGTTTAGAGGCCTGAAATTCTCTCTATGCTCCAGCCAGCTCGACTAAATGAAGACCTCTAAATCATTATGACTAGTGGGCCTCACCTGTCAGCCGCACCCACCACCTCCCTCTCTCCCTCCCGCACCCCTGCCCCTCCGCACGCCGCGCCGCCGGTCGCGCACGCGCCCCCGGCACCTTCCCCGCGCCGGCTGCCGAGCACCATGCCGCGCCAGCTGGCCTCCCCGCTCGCCGCCGGCCGGTCTCCCCGCCGCGCTCTGGCCGTCGGACCGCCGCGCCATGGCCGGAGCCGGAGGGCCTCTTGCAGGCGCCGGAGCAATGGCCTCGCCGTGGCGCGCGCCCGCCTCCCCGCGCGGTCGGGTGGAGCCGACGGACCAAGCGAGCGCTGCGCCTCCTCGCCGGTGGTGCGCCGCCGCGCTGCCTCCCCCCGCGCTCTCGCCCGCGCCGCCGCGCCCCACCTCCTCCGGCCGCCAGAGCACGCGCGCGGGGCGGAGCGGCCGCTGGAGCTCGCGCTTCGAGCCGCAGCTGCTGCCGCCGTGCCCCTACCGCACGCGTCGTTGCGCCCCTGCCGCGCCCGTGCCGGCCGCCGCGCTCGAGCAGCGGATCTTGGCGGTGCGGCGTGCGACGGGAACAGAGAAGAAGAGATGAAAAAAGGTGGTGGGGCCCACAGGTGGGCGGAAATAGAGGGCCTACATTCCTAAGGGCACTGGATCAAAATTTGGAGACCTCTACAAAATGGTAGCCCGTTTAGAGGCCCGGCTGGAGTTGTTTTTTCTCACTTGGGAGACTAAAATAGGTATAGGGCCCATTTGAGGGCTGGGCTGGAGTTGCTCCTAGAGCAACTCCAGCCCAGTCCTCAAATATGGGCCTCTATTTTACATTTTTGGTGGCCCTATAAAAGTTTGGAGCCTTCAAATTCTCTCCATGCTCCAGCCAGTCCGACTAATGAAGGCCCCTGTAGCTAGTGTGTCCCACATATCAGCTTTCTCTCTCTTTTCTTCTCCCCTTCCTCCTTCTTCTTCTCCAGAGCATCTTTCCGTCGGCGGCTGGCCCCTTCTTCCCTCCCGTCCCCCTCCGCGCGCGTGCCCCTACTCTCCCCCGCGCCTCGTGCCGCCCTGCCCGCCTCGCCACGCTGGCCGCCGCGCCGCCAGGTGGAGGTCGCCGACGCTAGGTTCCCGTGCCACCACTCCCCGGACCTCCTCCTTCCTCTCGGCCCCCACCCGTGCCACCAGTCTCTTCCGCCGCATGTTGCTGGTGGTGCCATTGCGCCGCCGCCGACGCCGCCGAGGCGCTCGGGGACTGCGGCGAGAGAGACGACGCCGCGTCGGGGCTCAGCTGTCACCGGGCACCCGCCGCGTCGCCGCGCCACCGCGCCCGCGACTCTGCGCCCGAGCGACGCGAAACAGAGGAGGAGGAGGAGAAAAAAATTTATCTGGGGCCCACGGATGGGTGAAAAATAGAGGGCCTCCATTTTTAGGGGTCCTGAATCAAAATTTAGAGGCCTCCATAAAATGGTAGCCCGTTTAGAGGCCTAGCTGGAGTTGTTTTTTCTCACTTGGAAGACTAAAATATATATAGAGGCTATTTGAGGACTGGGCTGAAGTTGCTCTTACATGCTACCTAGCTGCAGCCTGCACTGAGCCGATGACGGGCTCGTCTCATCGTCTCCTCTTCAATGACCGCACCTACCGGCGGCCCTGCACCCACTCTACTTCTGTGAGTTTACGCACACGGCGCACTGCACGCACCCGCGTTCAGCTGTTCGATCGGCCCGAAAAACGGCCAGCCACAAACAGTCGTCAGTGACAGTATATATATATTGGTCCGCCAAGACGTGCAGTGCGCCACGCCTGCCCGTGCCAGCCGCCGCGCGCTGCGTGCTAGCCTGCCCTTGACAGCCGTGTGGACGCTGCGCTGCGCCACGAGTAGCGTAGTAGAAGCGGGCAAGCGAGGCATGCCGCATTCATGCGGCGGCGATATGTGACGGCGTGCGACGAGCGAGGCAGCTCTGGGCAAGGGCAACCCCACACTGCCGCGTGACAACACGACGGCCGGGTTCAATTCATGCATGGATCGGCCGGCGGGCCTAGCTGGAGCCCCACCGCCCACCGGCACGTCGTCTCTGGATGAACTGAAAGTCTGAAACCGTGCAGAGAGGATTCAATACAGTGGTTGCGTCCAGAAGGCCGAAAGACACGCTGATCCAAAAAGTTCGGACGAGTCATGAGTGGATGACCGGACAGTGGCTTGGAGTACAGGAGTAGTGTACAATGTACATGAAGCAGGGCCGTGTTTAGATGTTTTGCGAAATTTTTTTCGGGTATGTCGGGCACACATTTAAAGTATTAAATATAGACTAATTACAAAACTAATTACAGATTCTGTCAGATCGAAAGACGAACCTAGCGAGTCTAATTAATCCGTCATTAGCACATGTTTACTGTAGCAATTTATTGTCTAATCACGATCTAACTAGGCTCATTAGATTCGTCTCGCGAAGTACACTCCATCAATATAATGGGTTATTTTTTTCGCCTACATTTAATATACCATGCATGTGAGGAAACATACTCGAAAAAAATTTCGCGAAACATCTAAACAGGGCCCAGTTTGGAGTTTACTGTGCCACTTGCCGTGTGGAGGAACAGAGTTACAAAATTCCTCCAGGCATGCAGCACATTTTTCACTCTTGGATGAGTGTAAGGATAAAATGAACACCTGATTACATGGTTAAGCTTGGTTACACACTTACACTCATTTCATTTTTTTTAAAACGTGCATAACATGTTTTTTTTATCATGCGGAGAGAAGAGCATACACGAGTTTTAAATGGTACAGAATAGTGAAGGTAGGGGGGAGAAAAGGAAAAAGAAGGAGCAACTACGGCCATATTTGGATTACGGTACATTTTTAGAATCTATAATCTAAAATATAGATCCTTAGAATCTAAATTTTAAAAATCCATTCAAAATCCTGCCTTTTCTAATATCACAATCTAATCCAAATGGGCCTACAGAAACAAGAGTTTATTTTTCCTCTATATCATCAAACTTTGAAGGCCGTGTTTGGTTGCCCCCGGATTATGAGAATCCAGAATCTGGAATTCGGAGAGGTTCCAAATGGGTCGGATTTTGTCGCTGATTTCATAATCCAAAACCATGGATTTTATCAAAACGGGTATGAAAATGACGCATCGTCATGCGAGTGAGATTTGTTTTGGGGTAATTTCAATGGACGATGGGTTGCAAGCTCACACAAAAGTTAGTGTGGAGGAAGGCAGGTCTGGTGAATAAGGAGGCGGCTAGGAGATGTCGATGCGGTGACGAGTGATGGTGCTAGACATAGATGATACCGTGAGCATGTTTGGCAGCACTCTGCTCAACTTCTAATTCTCAATGGCAAACAAGTTCAGCTCTACAAAGTTTGGCTTCTAAGGAGGACATGGATCTAGCTAGAAGGACATGCATCTAGCTAGGGGCCTACTCTAGTTATTAAGGAGCTCCTCAAGAGTTGCTATATAAATTACTTATGCCTCTTATGGCTTTTTCCTCGAGTGTTAAATTAAAACCACGGTGATAATCAAATACCTTTGGCCTTTTCACATGTCGTTACTATGTAACAAATTTGTTAGGGCCAGCTTGTTTGGTCAGAATTTGAAGGAATTGGAATCTACTGATAAATTATACTATGTGACTTGGAATTTGACATTTCACAACTTTTCTAAGCTCACAAATAAACATATTCCAAATTCATAGGGTGTGAGATAGAAATGAATTCCATAGAGTGAGAGATAAAAAGATGGGCTTATTCATTGGGTGGGAGATAAAAAGATAGGATCACTCTATTATAATCAAAGGGTGGGAGATAAAAGAGACTTATTCATAGCTTGGGAGATAATATAATCGTATGAATTCCAAATTTCTCCAATTCCCACCAAACCAACATTTACTCTTGGAATTGGGAGTATTACTTGATCTGGGTCAGCTAGGACGTGTACTTTTGTTTATCACTAATAACGGTACTTCGTCTATCGTTGCCAAAAAAAAGGTACCTATATATATACCAGCAAGCAAGCGAGCTATGCTAGGCAAAAATGGCCATCGAACAAGGCCGGTCCTCCTCCCACGATCTTTCCACCTGCCCTTCTGAATAATCCTGATGCCCGGCCGGGTGGTCATGAGCCTCTGACAACATCTATAAAAGCCACATGGCCTTACACTGTCCGGCCACGCAGAGAAAAGCCACACACCAATCACCAATGCAACAGCGAAGCTGCTGCTCTGCTCCCAACAAGACCATGGATGCCGCCGCCAAGTGGTCTCCCGCCACCTTGCTGCTCCTGCTGCTTCTTGTCCACTGCTACCTGCCGTCCATGGCCACCTGCCGCGAGGAGATGGAGTCCGTGTACGTCGGCCAGCGTGTCCTCCCCGTGCGCATCGGCCGCCCCGCGTTCGGCCCCGAGAGCCTCGCCTTCGACCACCGCGGCGACGGGCCCTACACCGGCGTCTCCAACGGCCGCGTCCTCCGCTGGCGCGGCCCGCTCCGCGGCTGGACGGAGTTCGCCCACAACTACAAGCACGAGTACGTACACTCTACCCTTTCGTCTCCGTCGCCGGCGTCGTGCGTCCACGGCGGCGCACCCGCCATTATCGATTGACCACCAGCTTGTCGTTGCTGTGTGATGCGCGCGCAGGGCGGTGGCGACGTGCGCGGCGAAGAAGAGGCTGGTGGTGCCGGAGAGCGCGTGCGGGCGGCCGCTGGGGCTGCAGTTCCACCGGGCCTCGGGGGACCTCTACTACGCGGACGCGTACCTGGGGCTGATGCGCGTGGGGCGCCGCGGCGGGCGCGCGGAGGCGGTGGCAACGGAGGCCGGCGGCGCGCCGCTCAACTTCGTCAACGGCGTCGACGTCGACCAGGAGACGGGCCACGTCTACTTCACGGACAGCAGCGCCACGTTCCAGCGGAGGTACGTACGCTACGTTTTGGCGTCGCGGGGAATTGATCTCGCCCACCGTATGTTTGTACGGACGTCACGTATACATGCAGTTAATACAAGCGCGTGGCGTGGATGTCTTCCGTTTCATTTCCTTTCGCTGCAGATCGTATATTATATCCTACAGTTCTTGTTTAGAGGTACGTACGTAATAGCTAGGATGTGTAGAGGTGGTAGGCGTAGATTCTCGTGCCGACGTGTGTCGTCTCCTAACGTGCGTACATCCTCTAAACAGAGTAGTTTGCACACACGGTACATTATTCACACGGTACAATGCAAGTTCGCGTACGAGCGAGAAGCAGCTACACTGTCTTGTGTTTAGTTTTATATATAACATATATATAAAAAAATACTTACCACTAACTCGCTAGTCGCTATGCAAATATACCTTCGTTTACTTGACACGCTGTCTTTTTACTAGTACATCAATCAAGCTTTGACAATGAAATTTACTACAGCAATTCTGATGATCTATATTTTTTCTATAAAAGATTTCAAACGTATGATACAAAAATTCAATCAGCAAGTATCTAGAAAGCTTTCCCGTATTGAGTGGATAAAACTCTGAGAACACGATAGTAAATGATGGGTGCAGACAAGGGGAGTACATGAACAGTCTCGTGGATCTTGAGTGGATAAAACGATTAGGCCAGTCTCAGTGGGGGTTTTATCGACACAATTACCTAGAGTGACACATCATCTAAAAGATGTTTGAAACTATGATGAAACACCCTCTCTCAATGCAAAGTTTCATCTCGTGTTGTTCCCAAGACAACATGCAAGACACAAGCTGCCTAGAGTACCGTGTAGAGAGAGTTTCATGAGGATGAAACTCATTTCACATCTCTCTTCATTAATGCACTGCCACATCATCAAAAATGCTGACATAGCAATCTATTTAATGCTGATGAAACTCCCACTGAAGATTGGCCTTAGAGAGGCAATGCCTATATTGCCATATTGGTGGCAGCCTGGTAGGGTGATCTTGCTCTGCATCAGGATCCACGTACTACCGGCCGGCAGGAACAACCCGTTGGCCCGGGGAGGTGGAGCCCTGCTGTCGATGTGGGCCTGAGTTTGTAAAAAGTGTAAACATGGGCGGTGACACGGGGTGCTGCGGTAGGCGTGGCATTTATTTTACGGCGCTTTGCTTTCACTACTCGCCTGTCCTCTGTGTCCCAGTCGACACGTGGTTTTTGGCTGCCCGGTGACACTTGGTGGCCTTCGTACGTACAGCGTGGCCCATTGAGGCATTGACGGCTCCACGCTCACCTGAGCCCCGTGTCCCCATCACATGGACACGCCAGTACGCCACTGGCCCACTGCACTGCCTGCCCGTGCCTTCAAACATTTGCCGCTGTTGTACGCACGGCACGGCGCGGCACGGCTTTATCATGCTCTGCGCCTCTACTACTACTAATCCCTATTGTCAGCGCATTTAATTATCTGCTGGGGGCCTGGGAGCACAGACATTATATAACCGTCCGTACAAACGCCGTCAATATAATGTGCTTAATTACAATTTGCCTGTACACACTGACTGATGACTGATTAATCACTGCCATATATCCAGCGACTACATGATGATCGTCCTGACCCGCGACGCGACGGGGCGGCTGCTTCGCTACGACCCGTCCACCAGCACCACCACCGTGCTGGCGTCGGGCCTGTCCTTCCCCAACGGCGTGGCGGTGAGCGCCGACGGCGCGCACCTCGTGGTCGCCGAGACCGCGCGGTGCCGCCTGCTCCGCCACTGGCTGCGCGGGCCCAAAGCGGGCGCCACGGAGCCCTTCGCCGACCTGCCGGGCTACCCCGACAACGTGCGCCTCGCCGCCGGCGCCGGGGACGGCGACTACTACTACTGGGTGGCGCTGAACAGGGACAAGGCGTGGATGGAGGAGGGCACGACGCCGCGGTCGGTGGCGGCCGTCAGGGTCCGCGCGGCGGACGGGGCCGTGACGCGGGCGCTGCGCGGGCTCGGGAACGCCACCGTCAGCGAGGTCGTGGAGAGGCCCGGCGGCGCGCTCTGGCTCGGGTCCGTCGACACGCCATACGTCGGGCTCTTCAGGACCAGCGGCGGCCTCTAGCTAGTCGCTAATCTACTCGTTTCTTAATTTGTAGCTTTTGTGCTCCGTTTCTTTGTAGTGAGATTGTGCATGAGAATTGTCACCGTTCATCAGAGGATCGGATGTGATGAGCGATAAAACTGTTCTACCAATTAAGTAGTACCGTGTAACTGCAGTGTTGGAATTGGACATTGCACAGTGAAAAGCTCCCGGAATCGTGCCCTCGGCAGTGAGCCTGAGCCGGGCATGGGGCCACACAATAACCTCTAGGACAGTAGTACGACACAGTGCAACAAACAAAATTTTGAGTGATCAAGTGCTTTCATTTGCATGGTTTCACCGTAATAGTAATACCTGCCTCCATACACGGAATCAGCCTGGAAAGATTCCATGGCAGTCAGCACATCAAAAAATGAGAATGACGTCACCCGACTCCTCATGCAACGACAACTTCGTTCGCCTGTATGAACGCTGGCACAAAAGAAACCCCAGAGGCCCAGACCATCAAAAATTGCATCGGTGACTGTGTAGTTGGCCCAACAGCTTTGGGCATTTCTGCTTCACGAAGCCCATTGGGCTATGGGGATAGTACCGATGTTTTTGTTTCAATATCTGTATTTTCTGTTTGTCAATTTTACAAAATAGTCGTCAAATTTATTTTTAAAAATTAAAATGGGGTTCTGTCGTCATAAAAAATGTGACAATTTTAAAAACATCTCACCAAATGAGGGTACATATAAAAAAAATATCCAAGCGCGGGGCTTCAAGTGAAACCACTATTTTACACCCATTTGAATGACTAGCAGAAGGGCACGTTACTATATTAGTGATGTAGTCAATATGAACTCTTTAAATTAATCTTAAGCATTCGATTGTCATTGAATCTAGCGATGTAGACATTTTAAAAGTAAGATGTAAGTAGACTATTTAGATTAATCTTGTCAAAATTTGACGAAACGAAAATTCCATCGTCCTTTATAGTATAAATTTGTTGCCTAATGGCCAGTGATCATATGGTTGCTCTAATAAAAGAGTTAAAATTTAAATTTGTTTATTTTTTTTTCACCAAGCGCGTATGAGACGCGCTGGCAGCGGATGAACGACGCGTCGAGCCCAACGATGACGACGACTCACCAGCCCAGCATCCATCCATCGAAAGCAAACAGAACGAGAGATCCAGCCCAGGTGATTTCGGCCTTCGGGCTAGGGAGGCTTCTTCCGCGCCTCCAAGCGGCCCATGTTCGTGAGTGAATCGCGCTGGAGTAGCAGAACAAACAAGCAAACGGGAAGCCTGCCCACCTCCGTGCCCCTTCAGCCCCACACTCCGACACCCTCGCCGCGCCGCAGATTTGCCCGCCGGCCGCTTCTCCTCCGATCCTCCCCCAGCCCCGTACGCGCCCGCCCTGTCCCATCCCACCAAACCAAACCCTAGCCGCCGCCGCCGCCGCCGCCAGAGCCGGTAGGGATGGCCGGACCATAAGATGGCATGACGGCGGCTACCTCCGACTCCAATCTCCCGACATTCTTCCGTTGGTGCCTTGGCGGCATGGCCGCGTTTGTCCCCGGCTCCGGCTCCGGCTCCGCTTCCGCCCCTGCTCGGGATGCGGATGCGGACGCGGCTGAGAGGGTATCGCGACTGGGGAAGGAGGTGGAGCTGGAGTGCGGCGACATCTCCGCCTCGCAGGAGGACCTCCTCGCCCGCGCCCCCTTCCTCGGCGGCGGCGGCGGCGAGGGCGGGGAGGAGGAGGCCGAGGTGTTCAGCACCCCTCCTCTCACACAGGGCCAGCAGAGCCAACAGAGCCAGCAGCAGGGCCAAGGGGTAGAAGAGGAGGAGGAAGACGCCATCACCATGTGCTCCCTCCCATTCACCCACCCTTCCCCTTCGTCCCCATCCTCCATTCCCTCTTCGGAGGACAATGAGGATCAGGCGCTGACCGTATCCAAGCCGCGGAAGCCCAGGGTGTGCACCAGGAAGGTGAGAGGCGCCAGGATCAGGACTCCGACACCGAGCCCGAACCACAGCCCTGAACATCGTAGCACCAGCACTAGTAGTAGCACTGTTGACCCTCTCTACAGGGCCGTGCTCATGATCCCCACAGCTCCTGCTCCTCCCACTGCTGCTGAGGACCTACTCGCGCTTGCTCGCAGCCGCGGCATCTTCTGATCTGCCCAGTTCAGTCAGTAAGCACCCCCATTGTACCAATCAATTAATCAATCCCTTCACGTCTGTTTTTTTCCCTAGACAATGCCCGTCATCATCCATGTGCAATTTCTTTGGAAGAAACATGTGCTAAGATTCTGTGAAGTGGTTTCTGTGCACTGCCCTGGCATCATATATTGAACAGGAGCTTGCTAATCTTTTATGTTAATGTCGCCATATACATGGGAAATATTGAAAGCAAGTTATCAGCATATTGACTGGCTGCACTTTGTTGGTTTGGCACTAGAAAACTAGCATGACTTTGTTGATGCAGTGCGATTTTAGCAGTAGAGTATTGGGTAATATCAGTGCTGACATTGTTGTTTAAAATTCAGATGACATATTTCCTTCTGGGTTGGAACATTGTTTTTCTGTCTGTCTGTTGTACTGCACTAGAAATGACTCCATCCATTTTATAAGATGGACTGGGCTCTGCATTGCTGCATATGCAAAGCTGGGATAGAAATAGAACCAAGGTGGTGTTTTTTTTTTTTTTTTACCTTCAAAATTGTAATGTAAATGTTTTTGAATCACACTAGCATTCATTGCAAAGGGCAAAGGTCTGACTCTGTTTGGTTTGTCTCTGTGACGGTGTGCATGGGGCCAGATCAGGGTGTATGGATGGATGAACTGATCAGACAATCAACAGAAGGATACGTATCAATCTTTCATTCAAACAAGATGATGGAAGCCAAAAGAATAATTGCAAGATTCAAGGAGGTCCACAGAGACATAATGATACCAACAATGTCATCTGAGAAGCTTTAGAGATTTGGTGATCTTTAGGGCTTGTCAGTTGGTCAGGCAGTTCACATAGCAGCTAATCATTGGAGAAGACCCTTCAGACCATTTGGTAAAGCATGGAACAGCAGCAGGGAGGCACCATGCTATGCTATGCTCGTCATCGTCATGATCAAATTGCGTGTTGCCACAAGGACACAAGGGCCTGTACTCTAGGTATAGTGATGAACCTGCCTGGGGATTATGTTTCCCAATGCCATTAGGACTTGTTGTAAACCCTGTACGTTCTACTTCAGTCCAGTAGATGGTTATGTCTAGCTGCTCAAATAGCTTATGGTGGTTTGCTTGTTTCCTTGCATGCATCATGGTGACCGCAGATCAGATCTGTAATCTGTTAGTTCTGTTTGAGCACCTAATAGAATTTACTCAGCCGCATGGTGACTCCAGGATTGGAACCGTTTGGTTTGAGCACGGAATGGAGTTGACTCAGAATAGGTGCGTTACAATTTAGGCACCGCGTATCGGCATTGCTGGTCACCTTTTTCTATTCGGATATATTAACCTTGTCAAGTCGACAAATGTATTACAAGTTGCAATTTTTGATATATTAACCTTGCCAAGTTGGAATAATCCTCTCCGGACTTATTCCCAACATAGCTCATTCCCTACAGTTGTTTAAGTAATGCCAACAGCGGTAGCCGCTCCATTCTGTCGCATTTCAAAATTACAACAGTAAATTGGGCGAAAACTGAAAGGCATGCCTTTGTATATATAAGATGCACTTGGACAGTTCATATGGTGCCTTTTTCTAGTTGATGCAGAAGCTAAGAAGCATATAGAGCTAATAACCCCGCAAGCCGCAAGAAAATTGGGATGGCTCGTGGTACATGGATGAACGACATGACTTGCAATGGTCTGGCGCTTTTTATTTCTACTCGACAGTACACACCATTTACGCCCTACTACATTCTGAAGCCTGTATAGTTCTTATGGCGACCTGAATGCTTCTCCAGCGTAGCGCACGTTGCCTAGCTCCTCTTCGATCCGCAGAAGCTGTGCAGAAACAGAACATA
The DNA here is from genome assembly GCA_015476505.1 of Urochloa ruziziensis. Taxonomy (NCBI): domain Eukaryota; kingdom Viridiplantae; phylum Streptophyta; class Magnoliopsida; order Poales; family Poaceae; genus Urochloa; species Urochloa ruziziensis. The sequence goes on from CM027119.1 coordinate 47,415,153, forward strand.
ATTTAGATGATTCAAGCAAATCCAGAGGAAAAAGAGTTTAGACTGAAACTGAAATAACAAATGGAACCAATGATTTTACCTGATTGTATTTTGCCAGCCTCTCACTGCGACAAGGAGCGCCGGTTTTGATCTGAAATATACAATTGAGTTCTGTTATGATCAACTGAAATGTAATGTGACAGCTAGGGTTTATGGTGGACTTTTACCTGGCCACTTGCTAGGCCAACAGCCAGATCTGCGATGAAGTTATCTTCTGTTTCACCACTTCTGTGGCTGACCATCACACCCCAGCCAGCAGCTTTCGAATCAAGAGCAGCTTGAATTGATTCAGTGACAGAACCAATCTGGTTCACCTGGAAAAATGCAATATCAACAAAGTCGTTTAGTTTTGTAGTGCAAGCTTATCTCAACTTAAAGTCATGATGTTCTGCATTGGACCGAAGCAAAAAATTGATACTTTACATCGATCCCTTATTAATCGAAAGAAACTATAATGGGCAGCTATATGCCTATATTACAGCAAGGCAGCCACACCCTATACACATGCTCGCCAAATATGATAAAAGTATGAACATCCAGTTGTCTGTTGTTATCATAGTAAAAGGCTATGCCAAAAGATAGCAAGAAAAGGTTACCTTCAGCAATAGAGCATTGCAAGCCTTCTTGTCAATAGCCTCTGCTATGCGTTTTGGGTTTGTGACAAGTAAATCATCACCAACAATTTGGATATCAACTGAGGACTGCAATGAAGCCCATGAGCTCCAGTCATCTTGATCAAAAGGGTCTTCGATTGATACAATAGGGAAGTCCTTGACAAAATCTCTGTACAGATCACCCAGACGCTGGGCTGAAAGAACATGGGCTCCGTCATTAGGCTGATTCTTGAAGTTCAGATCGTAGCTTCCATCCTTTGTAAGGAACTCTGATGCAGCAACATCCATTCCAATTTTTATCTGTGTTAGGATATTCAATCAGTATCAAACCAAATAGAAAAGATCAATCAAACAAATGGTCAATGAAAATAGTTAAATGATTGTCACACCTTTCCGGTATAGCCTGCCTTCTCAATGGCATCCATAAGCAAGACAAGGCCCTCTCTATTGTCTTGAACATTAGGAGCAAAGCCACCTTCATCTCCAACATTGCATGCATCTTGACCATATTTTGCCTTAATGATGCCCTTCAGGACATGGTAAACTGCAAATGAACAAGGAGATTCCAAGTGAGATTGACGATAAAATTACAAGGATATAGAAAAGAAGCTGAAGCAACTGTTCCCAATATAGTTGTTTACTGATATAATGAAAATGACTATCAGCTAGCATGTATGCTGACAAATTAGAGTGCGTCATGCATAAAGGAGACAAAGTAATCACTAAAGTATATCTCCCTATAGAAAAAAAATAAAAGATTATTACCTTCGCTTCCCATTCGAAAAGCCTCAGCAAATGAAGTTGCTCCAACAGGTAAAAGCATGAACTCCTGCATGGCCAGGTTGTTGCCAGCATGGCTACCTCCATTTATCACATTGAAAGCAGGGACGGGCATGACAAGCTCCTTAATGCCTGCTAGCTCCTGAATATGTTTATACAGAGGAACTCCCTTTGCACCAGCGCCTGCCCTGCATGCACTCAAGGAGACTCCAAGAATAGCATTGGCACCCAGCTTTGATTTGTTCAGAGTACCATCAATGTCTAGCATGATTGCATCAACATCGCTCTGGTTCCTGATAAAATTGTAGGTGCAGTTTGCATTAGACATGACATGGCAAATATAACTCGTAAGATGGTAAAGAACTATGTTGCAGTGACTTCCAACATGTAAGCATATCTGGACAGAAAATGTCAGTGGAACTAGAGTATACTCTAATTGCCTTTTGCTATTACATTCCTTCTGATGGGCGGTTTAGTGGCAGTGCATTGCTTCCCTCCCTATGTCCTAGTATTTTACAAAAAATATTATCATTAAAACTATGGTGAACAAAATCCACCAGAATGGTTGTTTTCCATATCCAAAACTGTTTTATAATTGTAGCTAAAGTTACACACATCAATTGGATGACACTAACTTTGGTAATCTATTAAATAAGAAACAGAAAATTGGTACCCCAGGAATCATGCTCTATGCATCATAGCATAAATAGAACAGAAGTTTCTAAACAAAGAGGTCTTTGGACCTATAACCATACTAACTGATTAGACAGTGATGGATGTAAAATTTTTGTGGTGGGTATTCTAGCAAAATATTATCAGGTTTTAAAGCTGTCCAGAGGTGCGAATGTGGCATCTAAGTTTATATATTAAACAAGAATGTGTGTATTAATGGTTTGGATTTTGAAAAGATTCAGAGTCTAGCTGAAACCCCCATGATACTAGATGCACCCCCTGCAAACACATAATGGTTGCTCAAGCTAGAATTGAATGGCCCCAGCCCCATTCGACATGTGTGGTACTCAGATGCAAACATTGAAACATAAGTCAGAGAATTACTTCAACAGCTGACAATATAATAGGTGCAGAGGAACTACTGTACTACAAAAGCACAAAATTGCTTAAAAATAGTTTTGTTCAATTATTGTTATCGTGCTTGCATGAGAAATGTCGATGGATCACCAGAAAGTACATTCCACACCGGCCTTTAGTGACCATACAAATACAAGAAGGTTTCACTAAGCTAAAATGCTAAGTAACGGGCCACCACCAAATTAATATTCTTATCTACCGGCAAAGAGGATGTGTAGGATCAGTAGTAACAGACATATGCATTGGACAAGATTCTCTTACTAGTAGGGAAGCAAGCTCAGTAATAATCATGAATTGTAATTACCACCAGAAAAGTAGAAACAACTGCCATATTTACTTAACTAAAAAAACTCAAGTGTCTACTTACTACTACCCAGTACTTTATTCATTATGCACAAGCCCTTAAAATAATCCTCAAACTGGAAAAGGTTCTTCATCCCTCATCAAACAGACCTTAACATCATGTTATTCAGGACCTTAGGATTCTCCTAATTGCTTTGAGTAAAAACCGTTGCATGAATGCAGATAACAAACCTAAATCCTATATAATCAACCAGTCTACTTTGCTTCAGCACCTGTAGGCAGCACAGTTCCTGACTTATGTGAATAAACTTAGTATGATATCAACAAGCACTTCCACCGATTTAACCACATTTCACTTCTAATTCTTAGAATTAAATGTCACAAGAAGACCCAAACATCACTGTCAGATAGCAGTCAAAACAGTCAACCCATTGAACCTCATGGACTGAGGCAGTTCGACCTTGGATCACACATACATGACACCCACGTTTCCCAACTGCCCACTTCACAGCAGTCACACTTGTGATCAGATTGGGGGATCCATCATTTCAACAGAAATCAACCTGAGACAGCGATCTCCAGCTCACCTCACATCGACGCCGACGAGCTTGGGCGCGATGACTTCGTTGATGTTGCGCACGGCCTGGAGGACGCCCTTGCCGCCGTACACGGCCTTGTCCCCGTCGCGGAGCTCGAGCGCCTCGTAGATCCCCGTGGACGCCCCGCTGGGCACCGCGGAGCGGTGGAGGCGGCCGTCGCCGGAGACGAGATCGACCTCGACGGTGGGGTTCCCGCGGCTGTCCACGATCTGCCGCGCGCGGATCGACCGCACCGCCTCCGCCCCGAGCGCCGCCTTGGCGGGCGTCGAGGCGGTGGAGAGCGCCGCGCGGACGGCGACGGCGCGGCGCGGCGGGGTGGCGGCGGCGGGGACGAGAGGCTTGGGGGACGGGAGGAGAAGGTGCGGGTGGGCCATGTGTCGGAGGCGGGGTGTGGCGAGGCGGGGAGTAGGAGGAGCGCGGGGGTGTTTTTATATGGCGGCGGTGACGGCGGCGGCGTGGGGGAGGTCGTCGCGGCTGTTGGTTCGGGGCGGAGACGGCGAGGTGGCAAGGGGTTTCCGCGAATAAATTTTGAAGGAGGCGGGGGTTGGTGGAGGCGACGAGCCGGAGGTGGCAGGTGGGGCCCTCGTGTCAGCGATGGGTTTGCCGCCTTGCTGGTCGTTTGTGGTTAGGCCAACTGGCCTTTTGGGGTTGGTCTGGTGGCGGCCGGTGGGAGGCTGGGAGGGCCGAGGGCGAGTTGAGCTGACGGAGCATGTGCTGGCGGAGCTCCGGTGAGACGATGGATCGTTTGGGAGCACAATGATTCTTTTTTTCCGGAAAATTTCCTTTTTCATTTTCATTTTGACTAGTGTTGCCGGATCTTTTCAAAAAAATGAAAATGATTCGATGGTAGAAAAACCGGTTAATTTTGACTGATTCGATGGTTAGAACAAGGCAAAACAAACTAGAATAAACAAGCGGAACGGTTTGACTGATTGATGGCTTATAATCACTGCATAGTGCATACCCTCCGGATCTTTTGTTATCTTATATGTTACACAACTCCTTGAACGGTACTAAGTCTCTTGGTGAGCTAACCAACTTGAGCCAGATTCATTTCGGTAGTGGCCCGTTTGTTCCCCTTTGAAAAATGAAGCCATGGATGGCTTTGTGCTTATTGCTGAAACGGCTTTCTTGTTCGAGCAACCTTTACAATCCTTGTATAATTTCCTCCAACTGCTAACGTGGCCACTGCAATCATTGAGCCACTTCCATATCTGACATGTATGTTGTCTCAGGACCCTGAAGTGGATAGCTTATCCCCATGGCTTTCGAGAGCTTGGAGATGGTCGTAATGGAGGATTGGAGGATGATGGCACAGATTTTCTTGCTGGATGCCCTCCCTCATCCACAAACGCGGATCTTCTAAATACCATGTCAGGTGACATCCCCATTTGCGGGGAGCCGCTGACGGGTGGGGCCGTCTCCCCGCGGCCGGCGCCTCCCCCGTCTGCGGCAGCCGGCGCCGCCGATGCTAATACTTTGATTTCACAGCACCCCCCCCCCCAAACCGTCATCCCCCACCGCCCGGCCGGCGGCGCCCTCGCCGCCCGGCCTTCCGCCGGCTTAAACTCGTCGGGATTGTTCCTCCCTAGCCCCGGAACCCTAACCCGGCGCGCGGCTCAAGTTGTCCCACCATCGTCCCCTGACGCGGGACATAGCGCATCATTTGCGCCTCATCCATCTCTACTTGAAGATAGAACAAAGCCCTGGTGAAAAGATTTGCCATCTACTTTGTCTAAGCCACAAATTCAGCTGATCTGTAGACAAGCACAAAGTGGCAGCTGCAGAGTCTGAGCTAAGAAGCGTGTTTAACGCACACCATCCTAGCAACTGGCATTGGTTTGATTTTCGAATGCAAGGTTATGTATGAAGGTTAGAGAACAAACAACGGGTTTGTAACCTTTTATTTTTATGTAGGTTTCAGATCCTTCATCACATGTTCATATTTGGGAAATTTGTCTCCAACACACTACCAAAAGGTGGTTTTGTGTGAGGCACACCACACTTGTCAATTTAGTGCCCCGCACACGGCGAAAACTTGGTTTTGTCCCCAAACATTCATTTCCTGGCCGGAGAGAAGAGAGCCCCTTGTGAAAACACCAAAATGCCCTTAGTGGGTCCCACCATCGTCCCCACCCTCCCCTTCCCTGCGTTCTCTCTCTCAACGGGACCTCGACGGTGGAGAGGCGGCTAGCGAGCAGATGCTTGAACATGGGAAGAAACATCTGCTTCATGTGGCTCAAACACTTGAGCGACAACACCCTGCAAATACTCTTCAGGTGGCACTTCTTTAGGCCTCTGCATCCTTCTAGATCCAGCACATTCAGCAAACGTGTTTTCAGTCAATTCAGTGAGTGATTTGAAAAATCTCTCTCTTGGATGCGAGCTGCTGCCCTTGTGCGAGGTGATCAAAAGGGCTTGATGGTGTTGCTGGTGCCTATTGTAGATCACTTCCTTCTTCTTGGTCATCTCGCGCTGCTACGTAGCCGCTCCACTCCAGGCCGGGGATTCGGAGATCGACTCGACGGCATGCTCCGGTGACAAAATCGACGGCGGCGGCAACCTGCATCCGGCGAAGTGCGGTGAGGCGACATTGCAAGATTCAGTGCAAGAAAGAAAAAGAAAATGGGACTGCATGTTTGAGGAACCAGTACGTTCCTCACCTACGGGCAAAGTAGATCACAGCGGCGGCCGGCGGGTGCCCGTGAAGGGGATGCATGCGCCGGCGGCACGCCTTCTTCGCGGACGAGACGAGCGCTCAGAGATGGACTCTCGAGCCGATAAGGTCTGCTGAAAGATTTTGGTCAGGTGCATTTTAGTCCTTTTGCTACTCTTTCAGGTAGCTTGCATGAGTCAAAAGAGTCGTTTAATGGGAACGGTGTGCTACACACAAAATTGGATTTTGGTAGTGTCCCGCGGCCTAAATAAAAAAAAACGGGTGTGTTAAGCACAAATACACATTTTGAGGATGTGCCACAGACAAAATACCTTTCATATTTAATGCTTGGATCACATTTTTGCTGTCGATTCTAGAAAATATAATCCTTATGGTAGTGATTGGTAGATTGCATAGGAGTTAGCCTATATGTATTAGTTATGGGCTATGCTACTGTACACCATTTACCTTCTAGGAGGTAAGAGATTAAATCTTGATTTTTTAGAAATAAGAAAATAGAAATGATTTGAAAACCTCTGCCGTCAACCTCCTAAATCCGGTACGAATTCTCGGGAGATTGAAATAAAAGAAAAGGGGATTGCTGTGACTCTGCTCACTTCGTGTCAGGCATAACTTTTGTCACGTTTGTAACTAGGAATTAATTAGATTAGCCCAAATATATATTTGTTTTGGTGCCGTGCATGTAGTACGTGTTCATGAACAATGTTGTTGCTCTGGGTGCATCACACCGTAATTGGCAAGGTTAAATTATGAACCATGCACGCTACATGGTCCAGCATGGTACAATTCACCAAATGTCACCCACATATTTTTTTAAAGATGGCATACATACATGTCACGTTGTAATTTATTTAGCAAGTTCAAATCACATTATTTTTTCTTTCATGAAAAATTGACCGCTTCCCTAGTGTGTACTGCCAGGCTAACTTGTCACGTAAACTTTTTTTTTTTTATGCTAACATGTTGTGGATCACTTGCGAGTTGTCACACACTAGCACGTCACAAGATTTGGTCACGTTAGGCTAGTTAGATCTAATAGGCAGTTTTTTCCCCATTTTACCCTGTTTGTAAAATAAAATTATTAGAATAAATATATTGATTATATTACTTCATAGGAGGTAATACCTAACTAAATGAACGGTCCACATTCACTTGGGTGTACTGTAGCAATGCCCATTAGTTATAGGGAACGTATCATGTGAGAACTCAATTCCCGTGAGAACTATGAGAACTCATATCTAGATCACATGATCTTGATCCAAGGGGAGAGGTGGGAGGGGGATTTGCAAAACTATGATTAGCATGCATTGGAGGTCATATCAAAGCATAAAAGATGAACTTCACTAGAACCTGCATTGAAACGTATAATTCTGGATTAAATCCCATTATTTGATAATTATCCATAATAGCACCTCCTAACATCAATAAACAGCTCTAGAAATTAAAAGCACCGTCGAAAATTAATTTCTTTTCTCTGGTGGTGCCTTGTAGGGGAGTAGTTTTAACTGGAAGGGGCATAGGGTAGTAAGCAGTGTTGCTCTTGTCACAAAGATGCAACAATTAGGCAGTAAGGCACTTGTTTTCTTTAATCGAAAAAAATAGCCAGATTACCTCAGTTTCCCTTGAGATATGCTTCCTTGATCGTGTGCAGCCTTGCTGCTACTTCCCGCATGTCCATGCGTTCATTCGGGGACGCCTTAGTGCAGTGAAGTCCAATATCTAGCACTGAAAGCAGACATGACAAGGTTATTTCCCTCGTGTCTGCTGATGCTTCTTGCCACAGATCATCAAGCTGATCTTCTTGAAGGTCAGGATCTATAATCTGTGATATCCTGTCAGGATAGTTCATCTCAACAAATTTTACAATGTCCAGTCCATCCTTAAACATATCGTCCGTTGGCCTCTTCCGCAGAATTATTTCAAGAAGAACAATCCCGAAGCTGTAAACGTCCCCAGCGCATGAGACTTCTCCACCGGCTGCGTACTCTGTAGACCAGTAAATGAATGTTTTAGTCCAAAGTAAACACAGAATGATATGAAAATTGGGAGTACCTCTGTACCTGGAGGAACGTATCCAACTGTTCCTTTTATAACAAATGAAGAAGTTGAGATTGAGTCACCAAAATAGGACGCTGTGGAACTGACGCTTGAAAGACCAAAGTCTCCAACATGAGCTGTCATATTTTCATCCAAAAGAATATTGCTAGGTTTCAGATCACAATGAACAATAATTCCTTGGCTGTTGTAGTGGAGGTATTCCAATGCATCTGCGACATCCACCACAATGTTTAACCTTTCAGCCAGCGTAATGCGGCCCAAAGTAGAAGTGTTCCCATCATTTTGAGTTGTGTACAACAGCGCATGCAAGTCACCACGCGGCATGAACTCATAGACTAATGCTTTGAAATCATTTCCCGTACAATCAATACTTGAGCATGCAGTTAGTATAGGAACTAGATTTCGATGCCGCACATTTCTCAGAGCATTACACTCTGCAATGAAGCTCTTTTGTACTCCCCTTGTCTCTAGGCTGAAAATTTTGATAGCAACCATGGTTCTATCTTGGAACAGTTTCCCTTGATACACAGAAGAAAATCTTCCTTTGCCTATTAAATTGGAAGAAGAGAACCCCTCTGTTGCTCTAGCAAGATCATTGTAAGAAACTTTGGGAATTTTTCTGCTAAATGAAGGCAACGACTCGGGCTTTCTTTTCTGTTTACCCCTCCAAACTAGCATTACATATATGGCAATAACAAGTGACACGATGCTGGCTAATAGGATTACAACTTTTTGTACAGTCGAATGCCGTTGGTCATTTCTTGAATTCAAAGGCGTGGTTGAACATGTGACTAGGTGTAACTCTGGTGCCCCACCACAAAGCCCCGGGTTTCCATCAATCTGTATGGCAGTTATATTTCTGAAGATTCCTTTTGTTGGGACCTCACCCTTGAGGTGGTTGAATGAAAAATCTAGTTTCTCGAGAAACTGTAGGTTGCCAAGAGACGCTGGTATTGATCCAGTCAAATTATTGTTCGACAAATTAAGAAGTTTTATGTTCCTTATGTTGCCTAATGAAGTGGGAATGCTTCCACTGAAAATGTTGTGGTCCAGCTTGATTTCTTCCAAACTTTCACAAGTGCCCAAACCGCTAGGAATATATCCAGAAATATTATTTGACGAAAGATATAAATATGTTAGTTGTTTGGCATTGCCGATATTGACAGGAAGTGGTGTGTTTAGGTTGTTGAAAGATAAGTTAATTTCTATAATTGTCGGAATCCTGAAAATCTCCAATGGGACACTGCCTTTAAGATTGTTGTTTGGAACTCTCAATACTTGAAGCATGTTAAGAGTGCCAAGACTTGGGGGTATGTGCCCGTCAAACTGGTTCGAGTTTAGAGTAAGTGCCAACAAATTTGATAAATTGGAAAGGGATGATGGAATAGGTCCTGTAAAGCTGTTGTAATCCAGTCTTAGTTCCTGCAAGCTTTTGAGTGTTCCAAGCCATTCTGGGATTGCTCCCGTAAATTGGTTCCCATACAATGCTAAAATGATCAAGTTGTGGAAATTTGCGATACCAGATGGAAAACCTCCTGACAGTTGATTTTTTGTGAAGTATAGCTGCTGAAGGTGATTGGAAAGGTTAGCTAATGAATTTGGGACATTGCCTTCTAGACGATTTACTGCAACCGACAACATCTGTAGCTCAGTGCAATTGGCTAAGCTGTCCATAAACTCCCAGTCTTGCTTGTTTCTTGCTTCGAGTTCATTGAATTGAAGATTTAACCAAGACAGCCTAGAAAGTTTGCCAATGGAGCTTGGAACCACCCCAGTGAAGTTATTGCTTGACATATCAATAAGGTACAGCATGGAAGCGTTTGTTAATGTAGATGGGACATGCCCGTGAAACAAGTTGCCGTCTAATTCAAGACGTTGAAGTTTTGGTAGAGAGTTGCCAATATTGGATGGTACATCCCCACTTAGGTCATTGTGTGCAACGCTAAATCCAATTAGATTAGAAAGATTCAGGATAGCCTTTGGAAAAGGACCTGATAACTTATTACTATCCGTGTATAGGAATTGCAGAGTAGACAACTTTGCAAACTCATTTGGGATATTGCCCTCGATATTGCTGTATGCAAAGTCAAGTGCCTTCAGTGTTGTGATATTAGAAAGAGAAGCTGGGATGTTCCCAGTAAGATTGTAATTGCCTCCAAGGGCTAGCTTTTGAAGGCCGTGAGGCAAATCTGTGGGAATATGCGTATCTAGTTGATTATTCCTCAGCCATAGCTCCTCAAGTTTTGAACAATTTGCAAAACTAGGTATCCTACCTTGTAGGGTGTTATTACTCAAGTTGAGATATTGGAGTCGGCGGAGCTGGCCAAGGGATGAAGGGATCCCTCCCGTGAATGAGTTAGCCGACAGGGTTAGTACTTTCAGAAATGTTAGATTTCCAAGCGAAGGAGAGATTGAGCCCACTAAACCTTGATTTTTGAGATGAAGAGAAGTGACACGACCTGGGTGCTTGATGCTGCAGAGGATACCTTCCCAATTGCAGAAGTGTGTACTATCATTCCAAGACATCAAGGCTTGTTGTGGATCACTGATGATCTTCTTGAAATCAAGTAGTGACAGCCTATCTGTGTGGTTCCCGTTGAAGGAGCAGACGACAACATGCACCCACACTATAAGCACCAATAGAAATTGTCCAATTGGGGGAAGCATCACGGCCATGCTTGCTAGCCTGGTTGAATCTGGGTCATGATATGCACAGATTAAAGAAAAAAGGGCAGTATAATAGATTTTGAACCACAAGACAGATGAACATTGTCGCGTTGGACATTTCACCCGGTAATGTCTCTCTAGCCTCGCCACTACTATAGATTCACCATGTAATAAATTAGAGCATACTCCCTATTTTTCAATTTCTCATTTTTCTAATTTTGTGATAAATATTTATTTTTCAAATAGTAATAAATTATAACAGGAAAAAAAAATCCTACTTTCTAAATTTCAACACAGAAATTGTAACCTGAAGATTTCCTCTTTTTCTTCACGTTCAGCTTCTCTTTTATCAACAAAACGTTTGGTTCCTTGAACTTGATATATTCAACACAGAACTGGAATCCCTGCGTGAGTTACTTTCAAACCCCTGTTACTTGCAAACCTTAACAAGTGGAGTCCGGCCGTGGACAAAGCTGTTAAGTCACACGAATGAAATAAACGATCAATTAAGGGCTCAAAAGAAGAGAAGCTTACCCTCTGGTATCAGTCTATCAGACTGGCTGCGCCACTGGACAATCCAGCTTGAGGCGAGGCAACAAGTTGTTACTGATTTGATCCTTTGGCGTGCAAGAAGCACCACCCGCCCAGCTGAAGTTTATGGAGCGACCAAATGCTTGTTGCACACACCCCCTTCCTCAATTAACATACTACTAAAATAAGAGTGATGTCACATAGTAGCTTCTCTACAAATAAAGAATGGCACTAATCAGTCAGGTCTGACTTGTGACTTCTCCCTGGTCTCAAGGGACTCCCTTATCTCTATCATTCAGTCAAATGACACCAGCTTTATTCTGACCTCAGGATAGTGAGGATAACATATATCAATCTGGCACCGACGGCATGAAGAAACATGGCAATTTCAGTCAGCAGCACATCTTCATGTATCTAATCATTGTGCATCGATTTTTCGGATAGGTTTGAAAACGAGCCATCATTCGGGGAGACAGGGACAAATAAGGTGAGAAAGGGAACGTAATTGGCAGATGAAGTCAAGAAGACGGGAGTTTAAAAGGGCATATATGTCCGGTGCAGACACAGATCGTGTGCAGTGGCCAATGGCCACTGTCACTGCAAGTTAAGCAGTAGGGACATCTAGGCCATCTATTTAACAGGCAATAGCTAGGATAAATTCCCCCATTTCCTCCTTTTCTCTTCTCCTTTTGATGTCAGGCACCAAGTTGTAAGCCATACTAAACAAGTAAAATGCTTTTTGAGATGAGTCACAAGCTCATTCAACTATAATAAAATCTTACGTATGTATTGTTTTAAACTCTGTGCAAGATTTCACAGGGCATCCTCACGTTTTATCTCTGTGCAAGATTTGAAGTTCAAACTCAAATATTCTGCAAAAGAATTATTTTTGCTCATTGTGGAACGCTCGGAACACAAGGTACAGGGAAATTCTTATAGACTGGGCTGGGCTTGTCCGGGCATGGATAGGCTAGGACCTGGCCCAAACAAGGTCGGAGACACACAAAAAAAGAAGTTAAATTTAATTACCCATTTGCTTTATGATTCGTGCAATGCAAGGAAACAATTGAGCTACCAAACAATATTTTGGGTGACGGGACGATCTCGACATGGGGATCAGTGCCGCCTCACCCCGATCTGATTTCGTCGATAGTGGTGTGGTGGTGGATCCCCCGCAGTCCTCGCCTGGTAGCGGCATGCTGAGTTCCAACTTCTATCTGACCATAATGCTGCAGCGCATGGATTATTCCGAGCTCGTTTGACGTTCTCGCTGGGCGCGCTTGCTGAATCGGGATCGCCGTGGGGATCCCAGTCCGAGCCGAAGACCCGCACGTACGTGCCGCTGCTAACATAAACCAACCGCCGCCGCCTGTCTTTGTCCACGAACCGTACGGCAACCTAATCTGACGGGCGATATCGATCTCAGGCTCGATCTCAGCGACCTGCCATCATGATGGACTGGGAAGATCTCGGCGACTGGATCATGTGGGGCATGCTGGCCTCCGGCGTCATCGTGATGGCGGCGACGGCGGTCGTGACGCTGGTCGTCCTCGTCCACCACGCGGTCAGGCACCTCCGGGCCCGCAAGGCGCCGCCGCCGCCGTCCATCGAGGAGCTGCTGGCGGGCATCCCGGGCGTGGCGTACTACCGGGAGCTGCCGCCCGGGCCTGGCGGTGGCGGGGAGGAGGACGCCGGCGAGAGGAGGGAGCGCTGCGCCATCTGCGTGACGAACTACGAGGGCGGCGAGGCGTGCAGCGTGCTGCCGGGCTGCGCACACATGTTCCACAAGCCCTGCGTCGCCAAGTGGCTCCGCAAGAAGAGCACCTGCCCGCTATGCAGGGCGACCGTAGGCCGCGGCGTGCCAGGCCTACCACCGCTACGGGGCGTAGAGAACATGGTGTAGCTTCTGTACCTAGGAGGCAGATGATCCAAAAGTTGTTTCATCATGGTAGTAGCACTCAGCCGTCACTTGTTAGTTGTTACGACTTACGATGAGTGAAGTAAATTGTATACATCTCCCACCAGAATTCAGATGCCTAAATTTGTATCGTCATTCATTCCATCATCGCTACCGTTGTGTTTCTTTCATCTGAAACCCAAGTTTAATCCGTCGTAACCCCGCACGATATATTTCTTCCTTCCAGTACAAAGCCAATTCTGCCAGAAAATCAGACTGAGCAGCGAAAACAGGCAACAGCTAAGTTATCAGCAAATCGAGAACCAGCAGACTGTAGTAACTCACACAGGGATTCAGCATCGCCTACAGAATCAAACCAGTTGTAAAACGGGATACATACCACACGCCACCTTGCCATCAACAGCTTAGAACAGCCAAACAAATAGTCGGTAAGTGATCACAGGGGGAAAAAATACCTAGCAGCTTGCAGAAATCACAAATGTCTGGAGGGCTGAGAGTCCAAACTATGGACGCAGTATTAATAAAACGTCTCCAGTCTACATAGCTGACAGTACACTCACGCAATGGAGATGGTCCATGGAAGACAATGAGATACGCATAGCTCTAAAATTCGTCACGAAGTCTCCAAATTTTCTCACCGATCTCTGCTTCATGGCTGAGTTATGCAGAGTCAGCAGGCTTCGCCTCCTCTGGCTTCTTGGCAGGCGTCTCAGTGCCCATCTCAGCTTTGAGATCGTTGATGCTCTGCTCCAGCTCGTCGATCTTGGTCCCCATTTCATCAAGTGCAATGTAGTTAAAGAAAACAGCGCACAAGTATAGATATAGCTCATGCAAAAATAAATCTACATTAACTTCTATCATTCCCAACAACAAAATCACAAACAAATGATTCAAATTATCAATAAGTAAACTGCTGAAAACGGTATGATTTGATCTTATTGTGATGGTGCATTATCAAGAATTCAAGATTACTAGAAGAGTATATCATTGGCACCTTAATAATAGCTTTCATTTAACCATATTTGAGTTCTACTTAAACATGCTTAGTGTAACTAAACAACGGTGACCATGCAGTTTCATAAATCAAACTGGAACAGTTATACCAGCAACAGTGGGTTTTACTTCGATTCTAATGGCAAGTTTCGATTATGCACATAGCTAAGCAAAACAATCGCACAATTTTACTCTTGTAAGAAAGATTCTTTTACATGCCCCGGATTTTTGCTTTATCCTTTTAAACGCCAGAAAAAAGACTAACCTAGAATAGCTTAACCAAAATATAACCACCACATTCCTTATTTTTTTCATCCAAGAAAGCAATATCTAAAGGAGGAGAGCTTAAATAAGGAACATCAATCAAATTAATTATCAAGCTTGGTGCCAGCAAAGCAGATTTTCTTCAATTCCAACAAGAATATTGTGCGGATAATGGCGAAATTTATATGTATGTACAGGCAAATAAATAATGGCATCATAGAAGCATATGGCATCAGATATTACTATATCAGAAAGCAATAGTATCAGTATTGGTAAACTATTAAGATGTCAGAGCTCTATTTTTCAAATTTCCTTTGAAAAGATAAACAGAATAAAAAAATGAAATTACTACAGATAAGGATATTCTTCGACACGATATTCTGCGACATGGACTCAAACCGTGTTTGCTGCAATAGTCAGCGTTCAAGTGAGTGGGAAATGATGGTAAATTATTTGGTGGAGATGGTTAATAAAAACATGTCAAATGGCACTCACCATCTGTCCGAGGAGGTTTTGTACCTGAAATGGAAAGGTTGCAATCAGCAATTACAGACTCCTTGTCCCCCAAAAAAATAAAATGCAACCTTTTGGCAATACAAAACCAGAAAATTAACTTGAATACTATATTCTCTGGCTTTAATAATTCAATGACATGCTTCGTTTTCTTATCTAACTAGTCCAAAGTTCAAACTGCATTGCCACTACATGATACTAGGAGCAGTATGTCTTGTGTGCTGTATAAAGCATCTCCAACCTTTGTTTAGAGATAGTGATTCTTATGTTTTATCATACTACAGTGTCAGAAAACAGTAAAATTATACATATAAAAACAACACATGATAACAGATCTTAGAATGTGTAACAGCATACAGAATCAGAACTTACAAAAGCAGTCATATCTGTTGGGTTCTGTGATGAGGGCTCTGAATCCATGTTAATCTGCAAGAGCAAGGTTCAGAAAATGAGTGAACTAACAACAATATAGTGCAGCAGAACTGCATATAAATCCAAATAAGCTCAGGCTGGTGTTAGGATAGCTCCTTGCTTTCCAGTTTCATCATACCAGCAAATTATAATGGCATGGGAGGAATTATCTGATGTAAAGATGACTGAAAATAATGAAATGCATGCTCTATTGTAATTTAGAAGCTAACTTGCATAATTACAAACTGATCAAAATACAAATCACCTTAAGGAATACACAATAGTTGTAATGACAAGATCACTCATGCATCCTAACAGTCAAATACGCAACAAAAGTCAAAACCATGTGAAGAAAAATGGTAAATATACTCTAGGAAATACCAAACAAGAAATTGCAGAGCCAAGTTATGAATTATGATTCATCACTGGGACTATTGTACACATCAAAGCTCCCTAGCGAGGTGTATTATATTATTTGTATGGATTTTATTACCTAACGTATACACCAGGGAGGGAACCGGCAAACAAATTTGGAAGACGCAGACACTTAAGCAAGCCCTGCATTATTACTTTTCAGTCGACCATCTTCCATTTCTCCCTCCACTGGCTCTCATCAAGGTCAACACCAGAGAATTCATGGTCACTACTCAGATTTCTAGTTTCTGCTACTCTCTTACTGCACATGATACTTGCCAAATCCTGTATCGTGCAGGAAGTGCTCCGTCGCATCCTATCAGTGAGCATCTCAAGATCATCTCGCAAACCAAGCCTGAGCAGCCTATCCCTCAGCACCTGACAAGTAGCCTGGTAAGGAGGGATACCCTCATCCACCATCCTCAAAAAGTAGCTGCAGGCCTCCTCTGCTCTACCCTTCTTGCAAGATAGCCCATGAATCATGACGGCGTAAGTTGCTGCCCCTGGATGGAAACCACGTTTTTCCATTCCATCCCAAACCTCAATTGCCCTGTCAACTCTTCCTACAGAAACCAGCATTTTCAGAATCATGTTGTAAGAGTGCCGGTCAGGCAGACATGACTCTTTATCCATCCTTGAGATAAGACGCAATGCCTTGTTCACCTCTTTCAGCTTACAATGTGCATTAAGCAGAGTGTTGTAGCTCCAAATATCAGGCATTTTCCCATGGGAAGCCATCTCATTCAGGATATTGTAAGCCTCGTCAACCTCTCCCAACTCGCACAATAACCTGATGACAGCATTATATGTGAACACATTTGGTGTCAGGTTGCGTGTACGCATCCTATCTAGCACACGAAGAGCAGCACGAGCATCCTTTGACGCGCATGCAGAACGAAGGAATGGGCCATAAGTGGCGGCATCAGGGACAAGACCACGGCTGCGCTGCATATCTTTTATCTGCTCGTGTGCAAGCGCAACATCCCCTCCTCTACACAAGGCATCAATCAATGCGTTATACGCGGGCACATCAGGCTCAATCCCTCTCTCAATCATTTCGTCAAACAGCTTCCGGGCATTCTCTGGCTTTGTGACAACAGCCCAGCCAGAGATGAGGATGGTGTAGGCTTTTGCCGAGGGGTCAAATTGTGCCGCTGAATCCCTAAAAAATGCCTCGGCATGCTCTACCAGGCCATTATGCGACAAAGTAAAGAGCAGAGAGTGGAGATCGGTGACTGTTGGCGGGAACCCGAACCCCTCCATGGAAGAGAAAGCCCGGACGGCGTCGTCGGGGAGGCAGGCGCGGGCGTACGCGCGGAACAGAAGCGGGAAGAGGTCCCGCGAGAGCGCGGAACGCGGGAGGTCGGAGAGCAGGGAGCGCAGCAGCGGGAAGAGCCGCGCGCCCGCGAGCGAGCTGGCGAGGACGAGGAGCGACTCCGGGAGGTGGGCGAACCCGGGCTCCGCGGCGGCGAAGAGGAAGAACCGGAGCGAGGGCACGGGCAGGTTGCGGCAGCGGCGGAGGACGGCGGCCGCCGCCGCGGGGGTGAGGCGGGGCGCGAAGCCCCGGAGCGCGGCGCGGAGGTCGTGCCGCGGCCCGCGGAAGTCGCTCAGGACGCGGCAGAGCGCGCCGACGAGCTGTGGATCCGGGTCGGGGTCGGGGCGCGGATCCGGCTGCCCGGGCGGCGCGGAGCAGAAGCCGCGCGGGAGGAGGCCGGAGCGCGGGCGGCGGGGCGGGAGGCGGCGAGGGAAGGCCGCGGCGGCGAGCAGCCTGGTGGCGGATTGCATCTCGCGCGACGGGCCAAACGGGGGGAGGCGGGGGCTGTGCAGTGAGAGCAGATTTCGCTAGTGACGTGAGGGCAACGCACCCGGGGCAAACAAAACACGCGGGAGATGGGGATAGTGGGAGGGCTGCGAGAGGGGGCTTACCGGAGATCGGCGGCGGGTCGTGGAGGAGGCTGGAGATCGGCGGCGGGCGGCGGATTCGGAGGAGAGGAGATCGCGAAACGTGGGGAGGAGGACAGAGAGCAGGAGGAACGGAATGGCGTGAGCGAGTTGTTGGGAAAGGGGTGGAGGGGTGGCGATGACGAGCGGGCCCGGGTCGGGTGTCCTGCTGCCGAAAGCGAGCCAGGGTTTCGAATTTTGTCCGAGGCAAAGAACGCGGTGGGCCCGGGCGTGAGTACCTACAGCAGCAGCAGGTGGGTCCATAATTTCTTGTGGGCTGTGCTGATACGGGGGCCCCGCAATGCCGCCGCCAACACGCAAGCGACATGCCCGGCCCAAGTTTGGCCCGGTCCACGCCGCAGGCTCGAATGCCGCAGCAATACGCCGCGGGGAGAGCTCGCCGGCAGGCGTTGGGCGGCTGTCGGTGCGCTGGCCGGGCACGCAGCGGCCGGCGAGGCGGAAGAACGTGCGGCCGGCTGTTGTTGCACAGAAGTGCGGGCCACGACGCTCCCGGGCACGCGCATGACTCTGCACGTCTCCAGCTAGTCTCATTCAGGAGAGGAGAGACCGGGGCACAGCAACATTTTTTCTAGTTGTAGTAGTAACTGATGATAGGCCACGTGTGATGTTTCATTTTGCAGAACTGCTTCAGTTGTCATGATGTCATGAGATTGAATCTTCCTTTTGTTTTCATTGGTTTTGCCCTTCGCTTTGTGTTATGGTGTGCATATATGCCCGTTTGTTTGTTCATCCATTTTTAATCCCTGTATAACACAGATAACAGATTAGACATATGCTCAATTAATAGTACAATAATTCTACAGTCGGGGTTTTTTCAGTGCAGTCTATGTACAAAATTCTTATGAATAACGGTACTATAGCTCACAACAAATTACTTTGAAAATTGAAGCTACCAATTAAAATTAAGATTTTCATGTGGTACCTGCTCAAAGGTGTTGTCCTTACGAAGGATAACCTAGCCAGAAGGAATTGGCATGGTTCTAAGAAGTGTTGTTTATGTAGTTCAAATGAAACTATACAACATCTGTTTTTAGATTGCCATTATGCTAAATTCCTGTGGAGAGTTGTTCATGCTAGTTAGGTTTACATCCACCGCGTAGCATCACACATATGTTCGGTACTTGGCTTACTAGGATGGATACCAAACTTAAAAAAATAATACTAGTGGGTGCAGCAGCTTTTAGCTGGGCTATCTGACTAAGTAGGAATGAGGTGGTTTTTGACAAAGATACTACCAAAACATATATGCAGATACTCTACAGGGGAACATATTGGCTCCGATTCTGGAGTCAAATGCAGCGGCGTGAGGAGGACAGGGACCAGATAATAAATGTATGCCGGCAGCTCGAAGCACTGGTCATGCAGATTTTCACACATCATGGATGGCGGTTTAGCAATAGGATTTCCTGTTCTTAGACTCTATCATGAACTCTGGGTGTGCGGTTGTTTCTTTTGTTCTCTCATGTGTTACCTAGATTAAGCAGACGGATGTGCTGCTGACTTTGTAATCCTTGGCTGTAGCCTTCCCTGGAAGGTCAAAGTTGAATAAATTTCATTATCTAAAAATAGTACAATAATTCCTTTTCAGCTCACACCTAGCTCGATAATGTGCAAAGAAACAAATGTTCATGTTACATGCTCATGCGTGGTAACTGTCCGTTAATGTCTCGCTATGGGGGGTGCCCTATGGTTGGCATGAGTCAATTTCTTATATGTCATTGGAAAAATACAACTCATCCCATATGTATCATTGGAAAATAGCTCATCTCTTTTATGCCATTGATTATAATTTTTTATCCTTTATATGCCATTGCCGTTAAAAGAGGCTAATAGAGCCGTTAAGTAGAAGTGCAAAATGACCATAATACCCCCTAACTAGAATGGAACATATTTGTGACCTTGATATGCCATTACAATCAACAACAATAATGAGCTAATACTGGAACTATGCAAAATGGGTCATGCAAAGATATATGAAATAAATAAAATTCATTCTAACTATGGGTATTCTGGTCTAACAATAAATTTTATTTATTTTATATATCTCTATATGACCTATTTTACATACTTTTGAAAGGTCCTTGTTTGGTTTTGGTAATTGAGTGACAACCTAGGTGGACTAATATGTGTTTATGTTGAGATACACAGGTGATTAGTCCATAGAGATGCACTAGTGTGAGCAACTTGAGTCATGTTGATGAAGTGACTTGAATTCGTTGTAAAGCTCAACTAGTTGTTATAAAGGTGTGAATAAATATGAACATCATGAATTGATAAAGATCAAAAGGATGAGCATGATAAGTTATTGATCACCAGGAAATGTTGTTGGATTGGAATTTCATATGGTGGTCATAACGAGGAAGTGAATACATTGAAGATGTGGTATACAAAGTGGTTTTGTATAAGAAGATGGTGAAGGACAAGCAAGACTTGGCTGCGATGGACCATGCAAGGGTGAAGGGCAAGCAAGAGGCTTGACGCCGAGGGACCAAGGCAGTGGTGAAGGGCGAGTAAAGGCTTGGACCGATGGACCATGAAATGTTATATGAAGCTATGAGTGATCCACATCAATCATATGAAGAATGCAAGAATATGAAAATCATATGTTGATCGACATTATGTATATTGATGAGATGAAGTGGGCACGGTCTATATGTTGATGAACATAAAGAGCCTTGAAGAAATTAAGGTGATAAACAATATGCATATGGGCATCAAAGAAGACCAAGGAATTTGCTCAAGGCAAATGTATGAAATGTAGGGCATTTCATTTTGCCGGTCTCGGTGATTAGTGGAGAAAAGACCGGATTGATAAGATAGAATGCCGTACTATTAAGAGGGGTCTTGATGATGCTTGAGTCTTTACTAGGTGTTGAAAAGCTCAATCTTGCATATGCATACTAACCTTGACAAGGAACCGGTAGTTTGCTAAAAATCGTTAAGCAAATGGTTGATGGAAATGAGAGGTGGATCTTGGATTGCTTTTTTGCCTTGATCCAATGTGTTTTGGGTCAAGCATTCAGTTGGGATGTGTAGTCCTCTGAACAAGCTTTCCATAGAGTCCAAGATCACCTAATTTGGACATCGGAGCTAAGAGTTATGACCTTTTTACTGAGCCTCGGTCGTGCTGAAAAAATGGACTGCGGACCGTCTGCCACTTTTGAGGCAGACAGTACGCGAATGGCAGACCGTCCGCCAATTCCAGGCGGACCGTCCGCAGTTGATTTTCTGACCCGCGGACCTAATGGCGGACCCTTTACGCAGAAACTGTTTCTGAGGGTTCCAGGGCACTTTTATAAGGCGGACGGTCCGCCTTTGATAAAAGTGGTCCTTAGCCAACTCTGTAACGGTCATATCTGACATGTTTGACTTAGAATATAGCCGTTGAGGTTTGAATGGCGGACCGTCCGGCCTTGTAGGGCGGACAGTCCGCGAAAACAGAGCGTTTCGGGCTGATTGATTGTAACGGCTAGTTTGGATAGGTTGGCCTATATATACCCGGTCTCCTACGCCTTAGAAGGTTGATGAGCATTTCATTGAGCATCCTTGAGCTTGTGCAAGTCCTCCCCACGAGTTTGTGCATGTGTTGCACATAAGAGAGGGTGAGAGGCAAGATTTGAGTGCATTTGCATAAGGGATTGAGCTTTAGTCACTTGGTGAAGGGTCAAGTGAGTCTTGCCTTGTTACTCTTGGTGTTTGCCGACACCTAGACGGCGTGGTGGTGCTATGATCCGGTGATCTTCTCAAGAGAAACTTGTGAGAAGGCCCGGTGTGCTTGTGAGAGGCTTTGTGCTCGCCTCACCGGAGTGGTGAAGAGCAACCCTAGTGGAATCGAGGTGTGGAGCGGTTCTTTGGTTCAAGCCGGCTCAAGATCAAGCGGTGCCTTGATAGAGGAGCGGTTGGAACATTGAATCCACCTCAACGTGGATTAGGGGTGACCGGCAAGTCACCGAGACCACGGGAAAAAATTCGGTGTCTCTCATTTGTGGTTTGTTCACTTGAGTTCGTTTAATTTGTGCAACTTACATTCAAGCAATTTATATTATTAGAAACATTCTTGCTTGATTGTCACCCTAGGATTGCAAACCTTGATCTATACATAGGGTGTTGGTGCACATAGTTGAGAGACATATTTATGGGGTGTAGTCGAGTTTTAACCGATCGTTTTAATTCCGCATTTTTATCGGTTAAGTCTTGTTAGAATTTTTAGAACCGACTATTCACCCCCCTCTAGTCGGCCTCCTCGATCCTACAACTTTCAGTGTCATCTCATTATTGTTGTTGATTGAAATGGCATGACAAGGATGAAATGCGATAAATATGTTTCATTCTAACTAGAGGTATTATGGTCTTTTCACCCTTTCATTTTATGGCTCCGTTAGCCTCTTTTAACGGCAATGGCACATAAGGGATAAAAAATTATAACCAATGGCATAGAAGGGATGAGTTATTTTCCAATGGCACAAAGGGATGAGTTGTGTTTTCCAATGTCATATAAGGAATTGACACTATGGCCTAAGACGTTATGCATTTGTGCTTGGTTGAATGTCATGTACATTGAAAGTGTTGTTTGTAACTTAATAATGTACTAATCTTTAATATAATACAATTCTTTCTTTGATAAAAAAACTCTAGCTAATCAGCCAGTTCTGCTTGTAGATAAGTTTGCTGGCTGTTGCTGATTTTGACTGTTTTAATAGTAGTCTATGAGGAAGAAGATAGAATAAGTCAGAACAAGCTCGCTGTGGCTGGGAAACAAATAAGGAGAACTAGTTGAATAATTTTAACTCTGAACCCCATATCGACCTATTTATGGGGCTTAGTTTTCGCTTAATCTTCATGTATGCTCGTCGAAAGGCATCAGAGTATGCCTTGTTGTATCTCCCATATATCTTGCTGACAATATGTAACAGTAAGTGAATCTGTTGGCTAATTGCCCATTGACCCTGGCCGCTGAGAAACTTCAACCCACCACCCATCTCCTCCCTCTCATCTTGTTCCCAAATTAAACTACAGTTAGTTGTAATAACAAAATCGCCGGCGCTCAACTCTGACTGAAACAGCGCCACTTCCCCCATTTCAGCCATCAGCGGATCAGCCCAGCAAAAATCTCGTCACCCTCCTCGCCCATCCGCTGGGGCTGGATCGATCCTCCTCCCTGGATCCCGTCCCATGGGCGTCTCCACTCCCCGCCACCATTTCAGCAGCTCGTCCCTGCCGCGACCCCTCCTCGCCAAGCGGATCGTCACCTTCGCGCTCTACGCCCTCATCCCCCTCGCCTTCCTCCATTACATCATCTCCCTCCCTTCTCCTCCCCCTCAGTCCGCCACCACCTCATCCCCATCGCCGCCGCAAGGGCCCGAAGTCGCCGCGGCTTCCGAGAAGCCGTTCACGGGGGTGAAAAAGAGGACGCGCGCGGCGGCGGCGCCCCGGTGCGACTACTCGGATGGCGCGTGGGAGCGGAGCTCTGCGCCGCCGCTGTACAACGGGACGAGCTGCGGCGGGACCATAAAGGCCGGGCAGAACTGCGAGGCGCACGGGCGCCCCGACACGGGGTACCTCCGGTGGCGGTGGCGTCCGCGCGGGTGCGCGCTGCCGCAGTTCGACCCGGCCGAGTTCCTCCGCCTCGTCCGCGGCCGCCACGTCGCCTTCGTCGGCGACTCGCTGGCACGCAACCAGTGCGAGTCCCTCGTCTGCCTCCTCAGCTCGGCGTTCCCGGCGCAGCTGATCCGCGGCGCGGGGGGCGGCGACGGGGACGGCGACGGCGACGAGCTCCGCAAGTTCCGGCGGTGGGCGTTCCCGTCCCACGACGCGACCGTGTCCGTGTTCTGGTCCCCGTTCCTGGTGAACGGCACGGAGAAGGCCAAGGGCGGGGCGGCGGGGCTGGACCACAACCGGCTGTACCTGGACCAGGCCGACGAGCGGTGGGCGGCGGAGCTGGACGGGATCGACGTGGTGGTGCTCTCCGCGGGGCACTGGTTCCTTCACCCGGCCATGTTCTACGACGGCGGCGGCGTGGTCGGGTGCCACCACTGCCCGGAGCCCAACCGCACGGAGACGGGCTTCTTCGGCGCGTTTCGCCTCGCCGTCCGCGGCGCGCTCCGCGAGGTCGTCCTACGTGGCGCCAGGGCCCAGCAGCAACAGGAGGAGGGCCGCCGCAGGCCGAAGCTGGCGGTGGTGACGACGTTCTCGCCGGCGCACTTCGAGGGGGAGTGGGACAGCCCGACGGCGTGCGCGCGCACGGAGCCATACACGCCGCGGGAGCGCGGCGGGGTGGAGTACATGGACGGCGAGATGCTGCGCGCCGAGGCGGAGGAGGCGGCGGCGGCGGCGGCCGACGCCAGGGCGCGCGGCGCCGGCGTGACGGTGGAGGCGCTGGAGGTTACGCGCATGGCGGCGCTGCGCGCGGACGGGCACCCCGGCGCGTACATGCACCCGTTCCCGTTCGCCGGCGGCGCGAGGGACCGCGTGCCCAACGACTGCGTGCACTGGTGCCTGCCCGGGCCCATCGACACCTGGAACGAGATCCTGCTGCAGGTCGTCAAGCGCTGGGCCGACGCCGACGCAGAGACCTCGTCGCCGTGAACCGAGTCGAGATGGGGGGATTGAGTTCTCGGTAAAACGAGTTGCTGACAAAAACGAAGGCTCCTATTTTGGGTTGTCGTAACAATTCGAGTGGTTCTTTTGCGCTTGATTCGAACCTGGAATTAGGAAATCCGTTCAAGAAACTTCGGTGAGCATTTTTGTAACCTGCGAGTAGGAGATTTACCGAGCTTCGTAAAAACACGCAGCATGTCACGGTCCACGAGATTGTCAATTGATGGCACCGTGATTCTCTCGGCATCGTCGCACGGGGTGGCGCGCGGCGACGTGTCAGTCTGCCGATACGGCCCGGGGCCCTGAACCCGCGCCGTCCGTTGCGGATCGCGGCGCGGTGGTATTGGCGTAGTACTTGGCGAAGATCTTCCGTTTACAGTACGGATCGGTCAAATAATTGGGTTTCATAATCATATGGTAATGGGAGAGACCACTGGCTTCGATCGCGAGGGACAGTGGCATCTCGATCTCCCGAGATCGGGGCTGTGACAAACTGCCAACGTGCCAGCCACTGCCGTTCCTCACTATCACTGGCTACCTGGTAAACTCCAGGTCCATAATCTCTTTGCTGCCACGAAGGCAAAGTGCAGCTTTGCGGGTAGAGAGAGCATCTGTCCTTGGTCTACCAGCAAAAGAGCTCCAAGCTTACATGAAATTAGGAAAAGAGATCCGCATCACGCATGCTCTGTTGGACAGGGATCCGGTGCAGTACTGCACCTGCAGTGGAGGCCGCTGACACGTGGGCCTGCAGGGCTGTGGGGCCCACGTGTCAGCGGCCTCCACTGCAGGTGCAGTACTGCACCTGATCTGTGTCTTCAGATGGAGCTACACGGACCATTGGATGAAGGGGAAGGGAAAAAAAAACTTCTCCGAGGATATAGCAAAGACCCCAAAATCCAGCGTTTTAGCGAAAAATGGGGCCAACTGGTACCCCCACACTCTCACTCGGCCACTCCCTGTCGGCGGCCAGTTCTCCACATCCGTCCACCATCGTCTACCAAGGGAGAGCCTCCACTCCTCGACTTGTCCCCATGCCCGCCTGGTAAGCTAGATGCCTGGATCGATCCCCATGGGCGCCTCCACTCCTCCATGTCCGAGCCACCATTTCACCTCCTCTTCCCTCCTCGCCAAGCGCACCATCGGCTTCGCGCTCTACGCTCTCATCCCCCTCGCCCTCCTCCACTATCTCCTCAGCCTTCCTCCCACTCTCCCCCCTCCTCCCGCCACCGCCGCCCCATCCACATCTCACCAGGCGAATGCTTCTGCTGCCGCATCACCACCCGAGCCTTCGGCGGCGGCGCGGTGCGACTACTCGGACGGGGAGTGGGTGCGCACCACGGCGGCGCCGCGGTACAACGGGACGAGCTGCGGCGAGACCATCAAGGCCGGGCAGAACTGCGAGGCGCACGGGCGGCCCGACACGGGCTACATCTACTGGCTGTGGCGCCCTCGCCGGTGCGCGCTGCCGCCCTTCGACCCCGCCGAATTCCTCCGCCTAGTCCGCGGCCGCCACGTCGCATTCGTCGGCGACTCCCTGGCCCGCAACCAGTGCGAGTCCCTCGTCTGCCTGCTGAGCTCGGCGTTCCCGGCGCAGCTCATCCGCGGCGCGGGCGGCGGCGACGGGGACGGCGACGGCGACGAGCTCCGCAAGTTCCGGCGCTGGTCGTTCCCGTCGCACAACGCCACGGTGTCGGTGTTCTGGTCCCCGTTCCTTGTCAACGGCACGGAGAGGCCCAAGGCGCGGCCGGCGGCGGCGGGCGCGCTCTACCACAACCGGATCTACCTCGACCAGCCCGACGAGCGGTGGGCGGCGGAGGTCCCCGGGATCGACGTCGTCGTGCTCTCGGCGGGGCAGTGGTACCTCAACCCGGCCCTGTTCTACGACCGCGGCGCCGTGGTCGGCTGCCACCTCTGCCCGGCCTCGGGCCAGCCCAGCAGCAACGAGACGGGCTTCTTCGGCGCGTTCCGCCTCGCCGTCCGGAACGCGCTCCGCGAGGTCGTCGACCGCGTCGCCTCCTCCTCGCCGGACCGGCGCCGGCGGCCGAAGCTGGCAGTGGTGACGACGTTCTCGCCGGCGCACTTCGAGGGGGAGTGGGACAGCCCGACGTCGTGCGCGCGGACGGAGCCGTACGCGCGCGAGGAGCGGGAGCCGGTGTACATGGACGAGGAGATGCGGCGCGCTGGGACGGAGGAGGCCGCGGCGGCGCGCGGGGCGGCGGGGCTGGATGTGGAGGCGCTCGAGGTGACGCGGCTGGCGGCGATGCGCCCGGATGGGCACCCGGGCCTGTACACGCGGGCGTTCCCGCTCGCCGGCGGCGCGAAGGAGCGGATGCCCAACGACTGCGTGCACTGGTGCCTGCCAGGGCCCATCGACACCTGGAACGAGATCTTGCTGCAGGTCGTCAAGCGGTGGGCCGACAGCGTCGACGCCGGCGCGGCGTCGGCAGCACCGTGAAACTAGTCGTACCAGACTATAGATTCGGAGTTACCGAATGGGTGTTTGGACGGGTGAATTTGGCCCAGATTATTGGATATCGGTTCGAATTAAGAATTTTGCAGAGCCTCTTTGGTCTGCAGAATGTGACAGTGGCCCTGAAATACAGCCTGATCGTCAGGCGCAAGGTGCGGATCGCGTTCACGCAGTCTTCACCTTTTGCATCAATTACCGGCGCTCGCTGTGCTACCAATGACCTTTTTGCCCAGACACCACTGGTCTGTTCTAATCAGTGTCTGCTTCTGTTCACGAGCGCCGGACGCGAAGCCCGTTCCTGATCACATGAAACATACTCAAAGGATGAAATATACAGGTTTAAACAACACAAGCAGTGAGTTGTCAGCAATAATCACTCACCAACACCGCAAATTACTCAATGATAAGATAGTCATGTGGCCAGTTACAATGAAAATCCGCAACGCCGTACAGTAAAAAAATGTACCAGAGGTGGTACACTACAAATCAATAAATCAAATTACCAGAAAATATATTTTCAAATTCTATACAGAATCGGGTCACCTGATAAGACGTTGAATATCGGCATTGTAGCCTATTTGCAAAAACTGTTTTACAAATAGGCCTCAAGCACAGAACATGCATAACAAATCTGGTGAGCGAAAGAATGGAGAAAACACAGGTGTTCAGGGCACACAACACAATTACTAACAACAATTCATTACAGTGAACTTGAGGACAAGTGATACTATGTGAAGTGTCTACAATGGAGGAACATCAAATACATTATCAACCAAAAGATTAAAGAAATGATCAAACAAAATACTGTATGTGTTAGGATACAGTATGTTCTAGCCTTCTTCCAAATGTAGTTCCTCCGAAGAAGGCAAACTGGACGAGAAAATGTCACATTATCACTATGACGTCCTTGTTAAATATGATTGTCCATCCATGATGTTCTAGATATTGTACAAATACAACAACACCTGAAAAAACAATCATGCATTAGATTAACTGTGAAGATCATCTCCATACAACTGCTAAATAGTAGATTATGGCTTTGGAAGCGCCCCTGGCTGATCAGATACAACATACGCCAGTGATATAGTTGCAGTGACGAAGAACATTGAATAATCACTGTTATACATAAAGGAAGCTACTAGGAAAATAGATCATAAAGAGATCATATGTCATATGTGTCACACATTTTGGCTACTGGGATATTGTCCATAAAGCACATGGGAGAAGAAATGGCACAATATGATCTTTGTTAGAAATGCAAGTCAGCAATGCACCCATTGCCTTCATTTGACAAATCCAAATCCTTTTATGCTTTTATAGTGTCCAAAGTTTAAAATAATGTGGTGCACATTCTTGGACAAAAAGTAAAATAAAGGAAAGGAAGTGAACAAATAAATTGTGAGCAAGATAGCACCATCTTTCACATTTCTTTGCATATGTCGGCTATTGTTATACTTATACTAAGAAAACAACAAATATCTGCAAGGATGACACGTACAATATGAAATTTGTTCTATGCTAATATCTAAACTCTGAGATATGAATATAGAAGATTAGTAGACATGGCACACTTTCTACTTTGTTTAGTGGCCATGTGACATAATTTTGATAGTTTATAAATTTGATGTTAGATAGTTACTCGACAGTTTAGTCTTAAGACTTCAAATTCTTTTTTGATACACAATTTTGTCTCAAACTTTTGTAATTGTAAATCATTACTATCTGAGAGTCTATGCAGTTAGGCAATATATAAGTCAAAGCAAAGCTAGCAAATGACCTTGTAAGAAGGACAAACATCTACAGATTAGCGACACACAATTATGCAACCAGTACCAACTTGTTATTCCCAAGCTTCAAAGACGAGGAAAGAGTTAAGAAACTTTCTTGTCAAGTATGTTCCATTTGGCAAACGCAGTTGGTAGTACCTTTCTTATCATTCCTAAGATAGAACAACCTATTAGTTAGTTGCTCCTACTCCCTATTAGTCCACTCTAATTCAACACTCGTTAAGCAATCTCTACCAGTTCCTAGTTGTTGGCAAACTGAAAGTACACATGCCAATTGCCAAATCGGTCAAGATTCAGCATCAAGATTAGAAGTTCCCTACCCAACCTAAACAGAGCACTACGTCTGTGTGAGCAGATCACCTGAGTGGGAAACTCAAATCTGATATCAAGATCCAGGTTAAGAGCATCTTACCTCTCATTCGGCTCCAGTGCCGCTGCTGCCGCCGAGCGGGTAGGAGACGAGCTCCCTTACGGAGGATCCTACCTCTACTAGCGCGATGTCCATCCCGTACCCGGAGACGGGGAGCAGCTTTAGCTCTCGAAGCACGCAGAAGGCCTCGGCCATGCGGCCGCGGGGCACGTCAACGGCGACGGCGCAGCGCGGAATCCAGTTGTCTGGCCGGAACGCGTCGGGGACCTCGACGCCCGCGTCCTTCCTCAGCAGCTCGCAGAGCTGAGCGTGGAGGCCCAGCAGCGCCGCGGAAGGGGTGGGCGCGAGGAAGAGCACGTTGTCGTTCGGGGAGTTTGCGGTCGCCGGGAGCGCGGCGAGCGAGGAAAGCGCGAGCGGGAGCGGGTCGAGCCGCGACGCTAGCGCCCGGAGCGAGGGCCCCAGGCGGAGGATCGGATCCCCGCCGGCGCCGGTCCCGGGCGGAGGGAGCGCGGCGGCGGGGAGGTGGAGCAGCGGGAGGTGCGGGCGGGCGGCGGCGTCGATGAGGCGGCTGCTAAGCTGCCGCCGCGCCAGCGCGTTCCACGCCTTGAGCACCTGGTTCTCCAGCGCCGGGTCGAAGTAGAGCTCCACCGCGTAGTGGAACCCGACCGTCCCCCCGGAGGAGGGCGGCGGCGGCGGCGGCATCGGCGCGGCCACCGCGGAGGCGCGGGGCGTGCCAGGGGGTGTTGTGGAGACGGCGGGGGCCGCGGGGCAGCCGCCGCCGGCGGCCCCGGCGGAGGAGGGCGCGGTGCCTTGCGCCATCGGGATGGGGATCGATTCCGACAGGGAGGCGAGGGGGGCGGCGGAGGGGAGGGGGCCGGGTTTTTCCTTTTTTTTCGTCGCGAATCGAGGTGGGGATTATTGGGAGAGATCTCGGGTGCTTCGCCTGCTCGTACTCGGGTGTGCCTGACTTGCTCTGCTACTGTGCGTCTGTGTCTGTGCTACATGGTTGACTGATTGGTCCTGTAGGGAGTCACTGGCAGGTGGGGCCGCATAGTTGAAATGGTGATTAGTACTAACTACTCCCTGTTACCAGCAGGCAGCAGCAGGTACTGAATCCACAGGAACCGATCGTGTTTCCGTGAAACTTTGGTACAGCTCGCAGCAGAGTAGTTGTACAGAACGATCCAAAACCAAAGCAAACACTTCGTTGTGGACTTGTAGATGTCAACTGGCATTTCGTGCTCTCGTGGTACAAGCTTTTCTTCGCTTGGATTTTTGTTGTTAACCGAAAGTCAGGGCGAGGTGACATGTTTTGTTTCCATCATTCCATGGTGCCAATGCTTATCTTACCAAAATTTGGTAGAGTCCACCAATCTTGCGAAGCATTTATTCGTTACTAACTTTGTTTTAATGGGGCTCTCATTCCTTTTTCTTGCCAAAGCCATGGGCACGCCGCGCTAACCAAATGATGGCATTGCCAAACTTTGGTAAGGTTTACAGACGTTTAGTTGAGCAAATTTATCACCAAAGCAAACGCAGTCCCAATTTACAACATTTTTCGTGTTTTATGGTGGAATGAATTAAAGTTTTTCTTCTCTTGCCATAATCGCAGCATCAATTGAATTCTTGGTGGGTCCAGGATCATCGCAACTGGCGAGTTCCTTCAAAATACAATAGAAGTTTCGCTTGATCATAAGCTTCTTCTACTGTGCGCTTGGCTTATGGTTAGTTTGCTCCGGAAGACTGCTTCAAACGTCAAATGATTTGTTCGCTCGTCAAAATTTGGGTTCAAAATTGGTAACCCTGGGTATTGTTAGTTATCTGTGATGTTATCTGCTTCAATGGCTACAAGAACTCGAATTAACACGCCATGGAAAAGTAGATAACGCGTCACTGAACTCAAATTGTCACCGAAAAGTCAAATAATCCACCGAATCGGCATCAGTTGGGGTAATTTGAGACAAATGCAAGTCACCAATTCGATCACAAGAACAAGAGCAAGATTGAGATCTACTAAAAAAACCCTAGACCTCGGCTCACCAGCTCGACAGATCTTTCGAACAAGTCAGCAGCGACCCCCTCCTAGTTGGAGCCAGCGATCCAGCCGACGGTCGTCGACACTGCGCCCCGGGCCGCCGCCGCCGCCGAGATCCCGGCGGGCGCCGGCGCCGCGGCCGCGGCCGGCGCGCACGCCAGGGAGCGAGCACTGGCGCCGCCGAGGTGGTGGTTGTTGCCGCAGGCGGCGGCGAGGCGGGTGACGTCCTCGTTCTTGACGACGACGATCTCCTCCAGCTGGATCCGCAGGTACGCCTCGTCCGCCGCCGTCAGCTTCCTCTTGCCACTCTCCTTCGCCTCCCCCTCGCCGGTTGCCGGGGCCGGATCCGCGGCGGCCCGGCGGCTGCTGACCATGGCGGCGAACCTCTCCATGCGCCCCAACAAGGCGAATGCCCCTCGCCTCTTTCAAATTGGCCGGCGGACGCCGAATTGGCTCGAGGATCTTGTCGAAGAGCGCGGAGGTGTTCTTGCTGGCTGGTGGCTGCCGCTGCGTGGTGGGCTGATGGCCGATGGCGTGTGGGTTGCTTTGCT
Organism: Urochloa ruziziensis; assembly: GCA_015476505.1. Classification (NCBI taxonomy): domain Eukaryota; kingdom Viridiplantae; phylum Streptophyta; class Magnoliopsida; order Poales; family Poaceae; genus Urochloa; species Urochloa ruziziensis. The sequence goes on from CM027119.1 coordinate 47,446,795, forward strand.
TGATCTGAATGTATATAAGCGGACACGACGGGGGAGCGGCGGCCGTGCCCGAGTCGGCGAGCTCGGCGTCTGTGAAAGGAAAGCAACGGAGAGCGTGTGGACCCCTTGCGCTCGGGAATCGGGATATTCGGATGGTAACTTCCTCGCCGCGTGGTGGCCTTTTGGGCCCGTGAGGAGAGTTGGGCTGGGTTGATAGTGGGCTATGCGGAGATTGTTGTTTGGTTGGGCCGAGTGGAAGCGGAAAATGAACATTCAATTGCCAAAAAAAGAAAGGCTAAGGCTTGTATCATGCCACTTGGGTCAAAATTGCCGTCTCTCAGTCCAAATATGATACAACCCCATTCTACGCACAGTATTTTTGTTGTTTTTTTAATAAAAATCACAAGCGAACATACTGTTCCTTGAGTTGTATCTCTATGAAGACATAATCCAGGATGAACTCCTTTTTTTCAGCCTTGCAAAACCAACAAACATATGCTCAAGAGGAATCCCGATCCCGACAGGATTGGTACACCTAGGATTGCTCTGAGATCGATAGAGACTATTCAAAACATCCTCATATGCTGCAGAGACGTAGGATGAACATGGTTGGAAAAGGGAATTAAAGTTGGAAAGTGTACTTGTGTTTGAAAGTAAAAAATGAAAATAAAGCGGAAAGCTATATGTCACCCAAGCAAAACAAAGCTCTTCCTCACCCAAATTGTCAGCCGTCCGATCTGCCTCCTTGTCCATCTGCGTCTGTATGAGTTGCTGTTGTTTTGCTTTAGCTGACAGGTGACCCGTCTTTGTCAGTCTCGTCTCTTCCGCTTCAACTCCATTTTGCCCCGAGCACGCTGGACCCTGCACACCGCCGGCGCTGCCCACGGATCCTCCACACCGCTCGTCCCCGCGCCCGGAGCCAACCCCACCGGCGATGCTCCCGCCGACTTCGTCCTGCAAGGTGAACCGGCCGCCAATGTCGAGCCTCCCCGGCACCGCCGCCTCCGCCTCGTCCCCGGCAGCACATCCGCTCGGCCCCCGCCGCTGCAGCCGCCGAGATGAGCCTCAGCGCGCGACGAAGCCACCTTGCCGGGCGCGGGAGCCAGAGGAGGAAGGGAGCAACTGCTTGGCTCCCGTGCTGCAGAGGAGAAGCAGCTTTAGGGTTTGTCCATTCCGGTTAGTTTTGTTGTCGATTTCTGTTTCCGCAGCCATGGATCCCGTATTTGCTTGTGCTATTTGATTCGGATTGGTTTGATTTGTCGAGTTCTGTGATTTTCCTGGGTTAATTTCGCACATGGTGATTTGATTGCTGTGGATCTCAGGTAGAACTGGTATTTGGCTTCATGTGATGTTTCTGAACTAGGTCACATTGTAGTTTAGCTTGTTCTGCTAATTTATTTGGTTCCTCCCGCCTGCAGGTTATATGATTTTTAACTATTTTCTTCAGCCACATTCCTTTTAGAGGCACTCTGATCTCATTAGGAGGGACATCTGTATGTTGGTTTGTGACTAACAGTAACTGCCGTGTTGGTTGAAACAGTTTAGTTATTGTCATGTTTTGTTAGCATTTACGATTTCCTTGTCTGTACATGTATTTTCTTTGACCACATCCATCTGAGAGGCATTTTGCTCTCATCAGGAGGGACATCAACATAAACTATAATGGCTTGCACATGTTGTTTGTTAGTGACTATCGTTGCATTATGCACCTGTTGTTTTGTGATGGTGTGCACATCATGTTTGTAGTGTCTAACTGAAATTGTGATGGACTGATGGTGTACACATTTCTATAATCTGCTGCTTGCATGAGATTGCCTTTGTCTCCTCGCTAAGGTGTGTTGTCTCTTCTTTTCAGCTTGTTTAGTTGTTTTTGCTCTTCTTATGTAGATATCAATGATGTATAAATTCATAAACCGAATCATTCATGACAACTTATGTATTATTGAGGGTCTGATGACTAATGTTTATGCCATAACTGGCGAGTTTTGTCTGGTCATTGAGCAATCTTTTGTGTTAGGATTATTAGAAAGATTTTTTTAGTATGTATAAAATGACAACTTTGAAACTTCTCTGTCAACCACCCAAAAGATTGTTTATGGGCCCTCAGCAAGGATGGGGTTGCTAGCTTCAACATCATTTTCAGCAGCTTGGATGCTTCTCTAGCAGCACCCAAAAGGTGTATGATAAACTCAATGTTGCATGCAGTGAGATTCTTATCTTCATTTTTTTCTGTAGTGATCTGTTTGCACAAAATGATACGAGATGCCAGTTTATCTGATAATTTAAGTGATAGAAATCTGATAACCTGTTTATTTCTTTGTGTTTTGGATTTACTTAGCCTTATGAATTTATTTATAAATTGTCAGCCCTATCTGAGACTAAATCACATAGCTAGGAATATGAGGGTGTCCATATCTTGATGAATTGTTAAAAGGCCTTATTGACTGTTGTGCAAGTGCTAAGTGATACATCACCTACACTTTCTAATTAGTAAAAGCTATCCTTCACCTGTGTGGATTACTCTATGTTTTGTTTTGAAATCGATTGCTTGTGTTGTGAAAATTGAAGCATCCAAGATGTTTATTTGGCAGAATTTTTGTGTTATTCATGTGGATTATTGATCCTCGGTACATGGTGGTTGTGGTCTGATAAGATGTGGGTTCTGGTTTTAGAAGCGATTTATTCGGCCCCTTGTGTTGTTTTGAACTATGTTGCATGTAATCCATGTCCTATTTTTTTTGTGAGACAACCCATATCCTAATTTTAAATTACACTGTAGTATCACTTTTTAGGCTAGCTTGTTCAGCTAATTTTCCTGTAGGCTAATCATATGGACTCCTTTCCTGTATGCATCAGTTGCTTGAGGAGATGCTATAGCGTGATTAATCCTTTACCTCTGCTTATGATTTACATCCTTGTGGATTTCATTCTAGCCTGATGCGATGGCTTAGCATGCGGTGCTACTAAAAATTAAAGATGGTCTACAACCAGATGCTCCCCCCTTCTCTCTCCGTAGGATACAATGCTGGATATAGATTCTACATTTTTTGTAACTAGCAATTGCATTAAGGCACCTTTTCCTATTCTTTTATGGCCGTTGCAAATTTCTCCTTTTCTCATGATCTGTAGTTATTCCCTTCTGCATTTTTCAGATCTTGGCTTCTGAAAGTATGTCCTGTTTCTGATCTCTTTAGCCAATTTCTAATTGAGATCTTATTTTGCTGTGTGGTGATCAGTTGGGGATCACTGCTCTGTTGTAGTTTCTTAGGTGTTATGAATATCACTGTGTCGATCATTAGTTCTGTAGAAAAAATATGCATGCACACTAGCACTTTGTTGGTGCTGCCTTTTTATCAGTACTGCCTCTAGATAAGTTGGATATACAGTATACTTGTGTTACCTCTACGGTCAATTTGCACAAGTCTGACAATGCACTAGTAGGTGTAAATTTGTTTTAGAGTTCTTTAATTTCTGATTCATATTTCTATGGAACCATTATGCAAATATAGTCTGGGATGTTGCGCCTAATATTTTCTTTACAGTATAATTCTACCAATATTACAGTCATGTTATAGGTGTAAAATCGGTTGTGCCATCTAGTAAATATTTATGTACAGGTCCAATTTTTGTTATGAGTGTAAATTCTTCCTAATTGATTATCTACTGGTTAATTATTTCAGCAACCAAGTTGCCATCATCCCTGTGGCAATTCTTGTGACAATAGAGTTCTATATTTGTATAAAATATATCTGGTCAGTTAAGTGTATCAAGTTCAACGCCAGACTGTTGCATATAGTGATTTGAGTGCTTTTCTTATTTCTGCCTTACCTATTTTTTTTCTCTTTGGCCTCAACACCAGACTGTTGCATATAGCCATTTGAGGGTTTCTCTTATTTCTGCCTTACCTAATATTTTATTTTGTCTCTGGCCTCTGCAGCTGTTAACTTTGAGCTCATCATGGCTAGGTGAGTGTTACCCCTTTTACAATTTGCATATGTTTTAGTTACATTATATGCAAAATACTACTACCTCCGTTTCCATTTAGATGACATTTCCGACAGCTTATGGAGTGTTATTTAGCCTAAGTTTGTGGCTGTCGGCGTCAAATAAAAGAAAACAGAGGTAGTATTTTAAAATGTTCTTGTTCTGAAATTACACATGTTTGCTTTTGTAACTTCTTTTTATGTCATCATGTAATTTTTCATTTTCAGATATTATGGTGCACTAATGATGCCTTCTACCTGCTCTTCCTTCTTCTTGTGTCACTACACAAGGTTAGTCTCTTATTTGACTTCATATCTGCTCTTATAAAAGACCCTTTATCATACCTGTCATCATAGTTCATTGTTGTTTTGTATGCTATTCTTATCCTTATATCCTACATGGTTATTGCTTGCTACTCCATTGCTTCTCTGTGAACCCTTTATCATACCTATCATCATAGTCTCTTCTCTTGTTTGGCAAATGCTAGTTGCCCCATTGCTTCTGTGTGAACTTTTTTTTATCACATTATGCATAGCTTCATGTCTATGCTATGCTATTTATTATCCTGATATCCTACATGGTTATTGCTTGCTGTGCAGTATTGGTACTACTTTACCTATTGGTTATTGGTTATCTCTACCTTTATTTGTCTGACATAATATCTTACTCTCTTTGCATTGTCTTTTTCTTAAATAGGTTACTTGGATGACAGGTTCCTGAGAGGGTCCTGTATGAGATTCTTGTACAGGTACATTGGGGTATAGACCTACACATACCTCATGACAGGGAAACTAGTCGATGTTGACCAAAAGTTTATGCTTTTGCCGAGTATGAAACTGAGGAGATTGCCCAAAATTTTGTTTAAGCTATTTTCTGGCGTTAACCAAAAATCTAAGCACTTGTTTGGTTTCACAGCCTCTGTTGATCATTTTTTATTATGTAAGCCATAGATAATTTTTGTAAAGTTATGCCTACTTGCTAATGATTTGAGTCTCTTAGTTTTTTTGTATTCAATCTGCCATCTGGATCCAAGCTGAAAGTGTCTGCTCATTTTGATTTGTCATAGTTGCTCTCGAATAGTTCATTTTGAAATGTGCATCGAGTCATCTTCTGTTATTGAGCTAGTTGCTCATGGATATTTTTTTTATTCATTCTCATCTTCTTTTGATTGGGCTTTTAGGTTTCATGTGAAGCTGCTCTACTTCCTGGTCTGTACTTTTGTTTTTTTATATTTGTCCATGTTCGGCAGTGGTTTACCGATTGCCCATCATTTCTTGCCATTTATTTGACCAAGTAAATATGTGCAATTGTAGACCTTGGTCAAATTTGTTTTGATGGCTATTTTTTAATATGTGTTAAAGCTATCTTTCTACAATTTCTCTTTCTATTGGTGAATTTTTAGATCACAGTAACTTAGCATGCTTGTTGTCTCTTTCTCTCCATTGCCTTACTAAACTAGCACTTAGTAATTTTAGTACCTTTTTTATTGGGGAAAGCTAATGTTTGGAAATTTTCTAATCCGTTTACCCAATTTCTAATTCTATACTTATTTCTCCCTGATCATTAGTTTGGATCCTCTATGCTTCTCTTTACCAGCCTGTTTATTTTGAGTTTTGTGTTTTTGTTGTTTCAATTTGGCTCTTCCTTTTTTTGTTTTACTTTTTGAATTTTGAATCTTTGGTGTTTGAATTTTGATTCTTCCCTTTTTTGCAATTTGATTTTTGTAGTCCTTTTTTTTGAATTTCGAGTCTTCCCTTTTTGCCTTAGTCTTTCATTTTGAGTTTTCCTTTATGAATTTTGAGTATTTCTTGTTTTAATTTTGTTTTCCTTTTTGGTTTTAGCTTTGATTTTCATTTTGGTTCACATTTTTTCTCTGATTTTGCTTCTTGCATTTTTTTATTTTGTTGTATTTGGTTTTGTTCTTGTATATGGTTCGGTGCATTTTTATTTTGTTCTTGTATATGCTTCTCTGTTTTTTTTTTTTGCTTTTTGGATTTGATTTTGATTTTCTCTTTTGGTTCTCATTCTGATTTTGATTTTTGGTTATGGTTCTCATTTTGATTTTGTAGTTGTTCTTTTCTATTTTTGTTTTTGATTTTTTTGATTTAGTTTTTTCAGTCTGATTTTTAATTTTGGTTATGGTCCACATTTTGATTATTTTTATTTTTATTTTGAAATTTGGTTATGGTTCTCATTTTGATTTTGTAGTTGTTCTCTTATGTTTTTATTTTCCTTTGTTTTTGATTTTGGTCCTCTTTTTTTTTAAAAAAAATTGGTTTTTATTTTTTTTCCTTTTAAATGTTTTTGTGACGTTCATTTGATTTGGTTCTTATTTTTTTTAACTATTGACTTTGTCTCTGATTTTGATTTTGTTGTTGTTCTGTCCTTTTTTGCGTTTTGTTTTTGTTTTTGTTTTTTTATTTTGCTTTTAGCTCTGCACGTTCTTCAAATTTGGGTGAGACCTTTCTTTGCTTTCACCCAGATTCTAGTATATTTGGATTTGTGTGAGACTTTGCTACTACTCACCTGGGTGATAGACCCCTCCAAATCACACAAATCATTGTAACCAATCAGATTTGTGTGATTTGTACCTCCAAATCACCCAAGTGAGGAGGACCCATGAATCACCCAAGTGACGTATAGACAGCCCCAAAATAAAAGGAACACCATATTTCTCTTGATCATTTAACCACGGAAAAAGTTACGGGCTGTATAATTATTCAAACAAAAGGTGCACGTAGAGAGAATTGCATCTCGCAAGGATTTACCCCGAAAACGTTGTTAATGTCTGGAAACGATCACGCGAAGGAGAACCCTGTTCCTAGCAACTTTTCACGAAAGATCCCGTCCATCCTTGCCGCCATCTCCGGCGTCATGTGGTTTGCCCAGTCTCCGGCGACCCCCTTTCTGAAGAAGGCGTCGCGTGGTATGGCGAGGTTCCCTGAGGCAGCACTACTGGCCTTGTTCTTGTTCACCTCCAGCGCCTTCATGTTGCCGAGGCTGCAGAGCTCCACTACGGTCGCGACGGCGCCGACAGCCTCCTCGGCGGCAGAGAAGGGCCGGCCCATGAACCCGGCCAGCCTTCTCACGCCCTCGCCCGGGTCCCCCAGGAGGTCCTCGTACCTGAGGAAGAGCACCCTGTCCGGGCGCGCCACGGCCGCGCGCCAGTAGGAGAGGACGTGGTCCCACACCGGGCCGAGCGCCGCCGTGCCGTCGCAGACGGCGTCGAACATCTCGGCGAACGAGAGGTCCTCCGGCTTGGTGGGCGGCTTGCAGGAGCGCCGGAGGAAGTGCCACAGCGAGACGACCATGTCCTTGGGGTCCCGGCAGATGTACACGACCCTGCACCCGCCGCCGGCGACCGGCTCCGGGAGCAGGGTGAAGGGAAGGTGCGTGCTCATGAGCCGTGGCGACGGGAGCATGTCGAGCCTAGCCTCCTCCCCCCGCGCGAAGACCTCCTCGACAAACGGGACGACGTCGTGCGGGTGGAGCCGGCGGAGCGGGTGCTCCCCGGCGTCGGCGGCGGGCGGGTAGGCGCGGCGCGCCGCAGCGGCGAAGGCCAGCGCCATGAGCCACGTGGTGCCGCACTTGGGGTAGCTCGCGAGGATCACGTCGTCGGGCCGGGGGTTGAAGCGGCGCTGGAACTCGATGACGCCAGGCACCCAGTGCTTGGGCAGCCAACAGCCCTGGTACAGGAGGAGCTCCGCGATGGGGTCCTGCCTGCGCGGCAGCGCGGCGACGAGGTCGCTCCTGAGATCCTCGTCCCTGGGAGTGTGCTCATCAGTTTGGACGGTGCCGTCGTCGGTGTCCTTGAACGGGACAGGACCAGAGCCCGAAGGAATCAGCGCGCTGGCATCACCATCAGCTGCGGCGGCGGCCATTGGAGTGAGAAGCATGGCCGTGTTGCCCCCGCTGACGGAGAAGTGAGACAGATTGACGGTGTGGTCTCACAGGGCGCGTGGACGTGTGCTTTTATAGAGGATCTGGTGGGTCGTTGAGCCCTTCCTGCTTTTGAACAATTTCATGCCCGGGCATGTCACGTTTTTTTAATATATTTTCTTTTGAACGATCTCATGTCCGTATAGAGGCTGCAAATGTCACTTTATTTCTTTTAACAAATCCATATCATGAGTCCATGACTCATGAGTAATTTCCATAAAATGAGGACAAAACATCTGCTCATGAGAAAAGGTCTTGTTCGCGTCAAACGAATAGTAAAAGAGATTAGGGGCATGTTTGGATGGTGGGGTAAATGGGGGCAAATTTGCACCAATTTGCTCCAAATGTGTCAAACATGTAGAGGTAAATGGGGTGGGGCAAATGTTTCGCCCCTCAAATTTCATTTGCCCATAAAGAGTATCAAATTGGGGTAACTATTTACCCCTCAATCCAAATACCCCATGGGGCAAATTTGTTAGGGACAAATGGGGTAAATATTTACCCCCTCAATCCAAAGAGGGCCTAGATCTCGTACAATCACGGAAAACTAGATCTATTTCGAAGATGTTTTTCCATATTTTAGGTTAAAATAATATAAAATATAAATATTAAATCTATTTACCTCATAGAAGGTAATATGGTACTTAGATCTAGGGTCTGCGTTCACTTCAGCAAGGCAATGCTAGAGTAAGAATAGGAGGTAAGAATTCGAATGAATTAAATAAAACAAAATAATATGAAAAGGTAAATCCGGTAATATCGGTACCACTTACTCTATCCGTTGGTTAGCAACGCGGATTCAGTGGCAGGCAGACTAACAAGATGGGGGAAAATCCTCATTAGTTTCCTCTAAGCATATCACCTATCATGTTCTTTTTTTTTTTTTTACCAAATCCATGTCACATACGAAAAATCCGGCTTCATCCTCTTATTCGAGTGGAATCAGTCCATAGTTATTACAAATAGTTGCATTTGCTACATCACACAAGTTTTAGACATAAACCGACTCAAAATCCAATTCTCAAATTAAAGGACCATCGGCGGTGGCGGTGGACATAGAAGCGAGAATCATGGGCGTTGCCTGCTGAGTGCTGACAGAGAATTGTATGATCAAATGGTCTGTCATTGATTGACGGTGTGGTTTGTTTTTGTAATGGGTCTATCTTGATCAGTATCTCACTATTTGGTGACGTGAGCCCACCATGAAAAGCTCTTTTTTAGAGATCATCAGAAGCGCTTTGGCTAAGCAGGCAGTGAACTTTTTTTTAAAAAAAGATGGGCAGTGAACTATGCATGTTTGATCTTGCTCTATCCATATTGGAATATTTTGCACTGTTAACTTTTTCTTGGTTTGACTATTCATCTTATTAAAAAATTTGTTGTAAATACACAAAAAGATAAGTCAAACTTAAAATACTTTTGATGATAAAGTAAATCACAAACAAAGCAAATGATACTTGCATAATTTTTTGAATAAGACAAATGGTCAAAAATCTATAATGAAGAACTATAATTATCCGCACAATCACCAATTCACCATCACCATCGGAGTATTGCAATGATAATATGTATTTCAAATCTGCACAAAGGAACTTCGCATTCCTTTTTGTTTCAAAATATTAAAGATTCAAGTGTTTTGTTCCACTAGCAATAGAACACGTGCCACATGCACATGTTTTTTTAAAAAAATATTAAATTAATGATTTAGTCCGATCATAATAAAATCCGACGGTGTAGGAATGATGTAGTCAACATGGACTATTTAGATTAATCTAGAGCGTTGAATCGTCATCATAAAATGCGACGGTGTTGGAGGTGTAAGAGTAACATGTCAGATTTGGTACGGAAATTTCGTCGTCCTTTATAGTATAGACTAGCACAAAGGAACGTGCCGCATGCACGTGTTTTAAGAAAAAAATAGCGTGAGAAAAAGTCCTAGTGGCTAATGTCTAAAATGAGAAAGAGTCTTGACTGCTCATGTACATGACCAATATAGCGTGAGAAAGAGTCCTAGGGGCTGACGTGTAGCAGGAGAAATAGTCCTGACTGCAAACATACATGACACGTGGGTCCACCTGTCAGATCAATGTGCTTTTGACGATTGACTATCAAATTTTTTTTTATCGTTTATAGTATAGATTTATAGTATAGATATAAACTTTAAGACTACATTAGCCTTCTAAAATTGCTAGCCATGCGTGTCTTAAAGAGTACGGACACGGGAACTAACGCGGAGTGTATGGTACGTGGACTTTGTTGCGTGCCTAACGTACTTGATAGAGTACTATACATGGCTTCGAAAGTCGCATAGAACCATATGTGAGCAAGACTTAACATTACGGGTAAGTATATTAAATTCCGATTATAATAAGATGACAAGAACAGAAACGCTATGATAAAACTCTGTTGTGCTCATTTACAATTACATCACTACTCACTAGTAGTCCTTGCGCACGACAAGATGACATGCGAAATCTCTTAGAATTTGAGGTCTCAAGCAGAGCCCTTATTGTTTTGTATCCACTTTTTTCCATTAAAAAAAGTATTGCCCTTTTTTAGACGCAGTGAGAAGTTACTATGACCCTGTACAGGTCTCAACTCAAATGATCATGAGATCATTCTCTCTAATTTTTGTTTCAACCAAAACAAAACCTGCAGATCTGCTCATGAGGTGATGATTGTGCCGAGGCTTATGTGTCTACATCACACAAGTTTTAAACATCGGCTCATGAGGTGATGATTGTGCCGAGGCTTATGTGTCTACATCACACAAGTTTTAAACATAAACCGACTCAAGAAACGAAGTGCTACCATCTCAAAGGACCGACATGCGGAGATGAAGAAGTCCTTGTCGCTTTCACTTCCCTGTAATCTGGCTCAAAATCGGAGCTAGTATGTCGCCCTGAATAGTACCTGAAAAAAGTTTTTTGTCGATATTTGTCAAAAATCACTTCATCTAGTCAACCATATTGCCCAATAAAAAGCTGCAACCTCCGTCAATAAGTATAGATTTGGTTTGCATCCCACTTGCCTAGTCCAATGATGAAACAAATCATTCATATTTGAAGGTGGTGATATACCAAATACTATATAAACACCATGCCATTGAAATTTGGTATAATTGCATCTAAAGAAGAGACGGTTATTGGATTCCACGGAACTACAAAAGCTGCATTTTTTGTCTCCATTGCAATTTCTTCTATCGAGGTTATCTTTTGTTAAGATTACTCATTTCTTTAAGTACCACATACGAAAAAGATGGAGGGCTTGGATTACCTTATATTCCCTCTGTCTCAAAATAAGAGTAGTTGTAGGAGTTGGGCACAGGGATTAAGGAGGGGTAAAAAGATAGAGAGCGCACAGGGAACGAGGAGGGTGGAGGAGGAGAGAGATAGAAATAAGAGTTGCATTGGAATGCGAGAATTACCTTCTTTTTGAGACAAAATTTAGACCCTAAAACTACCTTCTTTTTGGGACGGAGAGAGTAGTGGTAAGAATTCGAATGAATCAGAAACATCATGTTTTTCATTAAGAAGTAACCTTCTTCGAGTCTAGAAAACCCTCGAACCCTGGCTAGGCCGGTGAGGGGATTTTTCAAAAACCAGCTCCAACGAGGAATCAAACCTGGGATTTTTTTAAATCCTAGCCCCATAAATCTGCTGCAACGATGAATCGAACCTAGATCTACTGGATGCGACCATGCCTCAATCCCTCTAACCAACTAGGCTAGAGGACTTTGGCTTCTCATTACATTCCTCTAAACGTGTTATCTATCACGTGACACTTTCTCTATTTTTTTAACCAAATCCATGTCATTGATGAAGAAGATGAAAAGGAAACTTCTTTTCTTCCATGTCCTTCAACGGGACAGAACCAGAACCGGATGGAACAGCCGCGTTGGCATTGGCGGTGGCGGTGGACATAGAAGTGAGAATCATGGGCGTTGCCAGCTGAGTGCTGACAGAGAATTGTATGACCATTGATCAAATGGTCTGTCACTGATTGACGGTGTGGTTTTAGCCCGCTCGGGTGTGTGCTTTTGTGATGGGTCTATCTCAGTATCTCACTATTTGGTGATGTGAGCCCACCATGAGAAGCTCTTTTTTAGAGATCATGAGAAGCTTTGGCTAAGCAGGCAGTGAACTTTTTTTTTTGAAAAGATGGGCAGTGAACTATGCTGTTTGATCTTACTCTATCCGTATTGGAATATTTGACACTGTTAACTTTTTCTTGGTTTGACTATTCATCTTATTAAAAATTTGTTGTAAATACATGAAAAGATAAGTCAAACTTAAAAAAATGATGATAAATAAATAACCACAAACAAAGCAAATGATACTTGCATAATTTTTTGAATAAGACAAATGATCAAACGTTGCGACTAAAAGTCAACGACGACAAATACTTCGATACAGAAGTAGTATATTCCAAAAGTAATTCTTATACAACACCCGAAATGTAGATAACTCCTCAAAATTCTAAAAAATAGAAATATTTGGCCACAAATTTGAGTAATTTAATAATAATTTGTATTAATAACCATTAGGTTAATTTTATTTTCTTATTAAATTACTCCTCTTCTATCAAAAAAATAGCTTAAAATAACACGAGAACTAAGGACCCAATATGGGTAAGTAGAATGTGCTGTGCTAGGCAAATTACATGCATGCTCATGGCAAGAACTAAAGTAGCTTGCAGCATTACAAGGATAGATGTTCTGGATATTACATGTGTCTATTGTATATGCATAATTAGATGTTAATTTATATTTTTTTATAAAGTTAGAGAAGTTTGATTTCGAATAAAACTATAAGGAAGAACTATAATTATCCGCACAATCATCAATTCACCATCGCCATCGGAGTATTGCAATGATAATATGTATTTCAAATCTGCTCAAAGGAACTTCACATTCCTTTTTGTTTCAAAATATTAAAGATTCCAGTGTTTTGTTCCAGTAGCAATAGGGCACGTGCCACAGACACGTGTTTTTTTTAAAAAATATTAAATTAATGATATAGTCAACATGAACTTTTTAGATTAATCTAGAACGTTCGATCACAACATTGACTCTTTAGATTCATCATAAAATCTGACAGTGTTGGAGGTGTAAGAGTAACATGTAAGATTTGGCACGAAAATTTTGTCGTTCTTCATAGTGTGGATATAAACTTTAAGCCTACACTAGCCTTCTAAAATTGCTAGCGATGCGTGTCTTAAAGACTACGGACACGGGAACTAACGCGGAGTGTATGGTGCGTGCCTAACGTACTTGATAGAGTACTATACGTCTATACATGGCTTTGAAAGTCGCATAGAACCTTATGAGCAAGACTTAAATCCTATCAACATTACTTACCGGTAATGTATGCTATCAGGCATTTCGAGCCATTTCACCTATGTTGAACGATTAGACTAAGTATATTAAATTCCGATTATAATAAGATGACAAGAACAGAAACACTGTGATCGAACTCTGTTGTGCTCATTTACAATTACATCACTACTCACTATTAGTCCTTGCACACGACAAGATGACATGTGAAATCTCTCCTCAATCTCGTAGAATTTGAGGTCTCAATTGTTTGGTATCCACTTTTTTCCTTTAAAAAAAGTATTGCCCGTTTTTAGACGCGGTGAGAAGTTACTATGACCCTGTACAGGCCTCAACTCTGACGATCATGAGATCATTCTCTCCAATTTTTGTTTCAACCAAAACAAAAGTTGCAGATCTGCAATTCCAACTATCAGCAGTTGCGCCTGTGCCCCCATGCCAAAAACCCACGCCACGCATGGTTCGCATTCCTCCAGACCCGGCATCCGAGAAAAGAACGATTAGGCCAAGTTTTAGATCCCGAATATAATAAGATGACAAGAACAGAAATACTTGGATCGAACTCTGCTGGGCTAACTGACAATATTGGATGCGAAATCCCTCCTTAATCTGATAGAATTTGCGGTCTCAAACTGTCGGTGATATTATCTCCGGCAGTCTTCCATGGGGTGGCCCACAGAAGTGATTTGTAATGCAGGGAAGATCGCAAAGATCGGAAGCAAGATGGTTAGGATGGACAGACACAAGGGTTTATACAGGTTCGGGCCGTCAACTCGACGTAATACCCTACGTCCTGTTTTGGGGTGTTGTATTGCTTGTTGAGAGATTTCGTGCTGAGACTTGATGATTTGGAGGGGGTCCCTGCCCGCCTTATATATCGGGGGGCAGGGTTACAAGTCGGTTTGTATCCGATCCTATCTCTAAGAATCCTTTCCTTCTTTACAATAATTCTTATTCAAACTAGGACTTCTCCTTCCAGACTCTTCCTCCGTGCGCCGACTTGTCCCGCACGTCTTCAGGTCCAGAACGGTGGGCTGGGCCGCTCCCTTTTGGTGGGCTGCCAGGCTTGCTCGTGAGGTACCCGGGTACTATATCCCCCACAGTAGCCCCCGAGCGCTTCTTGACCGATCGTTGGTTGTAATTGATCCGTTTTTTCTCGCATGATCCGAGTGCTCCCAAGTTGTCTAAGATCTCATCCGAGTGATTTCGAAGAAGATCCGAGTGATTATGAGAAAATCTGAGTAGTTTCGAGGAAGATCTGAGTGCATGATCAGACGTTCCTGAAAACAATTCTTCAATTATGGCCATAGTGAGGGGAAGGAGTGCTCTTCTTCACGACGCGACAGCGAAGTGAATACACTTAGCCCCCGGACTTTGGGCGATTTTAGTATGAAATTGGCCAAAGGTCTTCAACTTTTATCCATCTGTATCTTGATCTTCAATGGTGTGCACCTCCAGGTGCACCCATTGGGTGTAGCCCCCGAGCCTTGAGCAGAATAGAATATTCTGGTCGAGGGTCAAAAATAAAATATTATGAATCTCTTTTTAAACTTAATCCATCAATGGTGTGCACCTCCAGGTGCACCCATTGGGTGTAGCCCCCGAGTCTTGTTACGACTCAGCATGATCGCATCAAGACTCTGAAAGCCGTGAATTCTGACTGATTTTTTCAGCCCCCATGCCTCTGAACATGGATGTTTTCCATCTGGGGCTTTTTTTGTTTCCCATTTATAAGGATTCTGTCCTCAAGTTCTTTGAACTCGGCATGACCTCCGAGTCGTGTCCCACGACTCAGCTTGACCATATGGTAAGCCATCTTCTCGCAAGATTTATACTTGTCAGCATTTGACCCAGATTTCTGAGCGAATTTAGCGATAGTATCGCATGCCTTACGTAAAAATCAATTGCAAGGTTGCAATAGTAATTACAAAATCAAGTCTGACCGTCGACTAATTTTAGCCTCACGACCGAGTGGTTTCTGCCCCTGAACACTAGCTCAGGAACCCACAAATTTGTTAGCGTAACAGAACCGAAAGGTCGCGCTACATTTCAGCCCATTTGGGCCCACTACTCCCGCAAAGTCCGTTGTTCCCTAACGGTTGCTTTACGGAAGGCGAAATATCGCGAGATATCGCGACTCCTTACCGCATCTTTGAATTCAAAGCGACGGGACGTGCCTGCGTCGGTTGAGTTCCCGAGACACGCATCGCGCCGCGCGCGGGAGGTACGGTTCATTCCATTATAAGCCATCCCCGCCGCAATCTTCTTCCTTTACTCGCCATTTGCCTCCCCAACGCTCCAGTTCTCCTCCGCGCGCTGAGAGCAAACCCTAGATCCGCTCCCGCAGCTTTCCTCCTCGATCTTCAGCCCCCGCTCGTCGCCATGGCGCCCAAGAGGAAGGAAGCCCCGAAGCAGAAGGAGAGGTCGCCGGGAAGGGCCCGGTCGTCCAAGGCCAAGGCCACCGTCGAGGTCGCCGTGGATCGCGCTGCCGAATGGAGAGAGTCCATCACCACCACCAGGCGCCTCGAGCAGCACGTCGTCGACGGCATCCTCCCCGACCAGCAAACCGCCGAGTGGCGTGCCGCCGCCGGTGAGTCTTCCCCACCCCAAACTCCTCTGATTTGGTGGTGTTTGAATCTTTCTTTCTTCGTGGTTTTGGCGTGCCCGCGCATCCTTTCCTCCGCGGGCTGCTGCACTTTTATGGGATCAGTCTTTGCGCACTGAATCCCAACTCCATTCTTCACATCGCCATCTTCATCAACCTCTGTGAGGCCTATCTTGGGATAGAGCCTCACTTCAATCTTTTTCTTCATCTTTTTCTTCTAAAACCTTATCCCAGAACCGAGTGCCCGCAAGTAGTCGGGGGCGCCGGATTCCAACTCCGCGAGGGTCGAACTCGGGAGTATTTTGACATTCCTTTTCTTACCTCCAACAAGGGGTGGCAGTCCGAGTGGTTTTACGTAGGAAACCACTCGCCTGCCATCTCTCCTGAAATCGATTCTCGTCCTGTTCCCTCCCAATCCTGGACTGCTCTTCCCAAGGAGAGTGAAATGGATCAGGTTCGGGAACTCCTGGGTCTCATAACCCAGTTGAAGGACAGAGGGTTGTCTGCCGTCGGAGTGGCAGCCAACTTCGTGCTGCGCCGGGTCCAGCCCCTCAAGCAGCGGGCTCATCCGGCGTATGAGTATTACGCCGAGGGGGACAACACGCGCGAAGCCCCCGAGCGTGTCGACAAAGTCCAAGCCGCCGCTCGGCTTGGCAAATTCTTCGCGACCGGAACCTCCCTGAGGACTACTGACTGTCCTCCGGCGTTCAACTTGGGAAATCCACGCCCTGAGGTATTTAGTCAATCTGTTGTTGTTTTTTATTTCAATTCCACCCATTGGGTGTAATCTCAGAACTGAACCCAACTTTTGCAGGGTCGAGCTGCCTTTGTATCCCTCCCTCCTTTGCCTGAGATGCCAAAGGGAGTGGATCAACCGGCTCGGCGCAGGGCCGTTGGAGCTGAAGAAGCAGTCGGGGGAAGTGAGAGTGACCTGCGCGATTCTGATATTACTCTGTCGTCCTCTCCTTCTCCCGACGTGCTGTCTCCGAGTGGTGGGAAGGCTGCCCCTGCCCCGAAGAAGCGGAAGATCTCAACGGGGATCGTGATTGGGGATGCGCCAAGCCGCCGCCAACTCCTTATCTCTGAGTCGTCTGACTCGGAAGAAGATGAAGCTGGCGGTGCCGAGTCGTCAATCCTGCCGCCAATCACCAGCTCGGAGCAGTCTCCCCTTGCAGTAGTACCTCTGAGTGCTGCAAGTCCGAGGGACCTCCCTTCCCCTACTCGGAAAGGAAAGCGCCCGAGAATGCGCATATCTACTCTGTAAGTATCATTGTCATCTCTTCATTTTCCTTTATGTTCATCTGTTAGTAATCCATATGTCCTTTATCCTGTAGCACGCCGTCTGAGATCCCCTTCGCGAGTCCTGTGCCTCAGACGGCCGTTGAGAGCGAGACCCCGTCAATCCAAATGCCAGAGGTGCCAATCCACTCGGCTGATCTTCTCAGCGATCAGCCTGTGGGTCCGCCACCAGAGTCGTTGCGAGCACCAACCCCGCCTCCACCGAGTCCTACACCGGCGTCGCCGACCCCACCGCCAGTTCCTCAAGGCAGCCCCCAGCCTGCTCCTGTGGTTGAACCGACTGCAGCAGTGGAGGAGCCCCAGACTGCGGCGGTCGAAGTTGCTTCTACGGTGGTCGGCGCTTTGAGTGGTGGTGCTCCCATGACTCCTCTGGAGGAGTTCATGTCACTCCATCTTCGCATGGGCCAGATAGCCAAGGTATTTCCTGAGCTACTTATCTTGTTGATATCAAGTACCGAGTGGTACATCAATTCATATTGTCATCTGACTTGTCTTTGCAGGACTTAGCTGCTGATACCGAGGCAAAAGCCTTGGTTATTCAAGAACTATCTTCTGCAGTCGCTAAGGCCGACTCCTTGGTGGCCCGAGTGACTGAACTCGAAGCTGCTGCGGCCCAACGCCAGGCTGAGTTGGAGGAAGCCCAGCGTACCACTCGCGATCTACGCGGGGAGGTAGAGCAGGCTAGGCTCAACGAGGCCCAGGCCGTGCACGAGCTCAGAGGTATGTTCTTCCTTGTTTGTTTTTCTGTCAGACGTGAATATATTATCCAGATCTAACTTTCTGTAGATTATCGGTATCGGATTATGTCCCAATTCGCAGAGCTCACTGCCAAGGTGGCCCGGCTGCAAGGCGAGGCTGAGGCGCTGCGCACCGAGAGGATCGCGCTGGAGGACGCTATCCGAGTGGTGGCGGAGGAGATCGAGCCGGAGGCGTCATCGTCTTCGACTTCTATCCTCGACCGCGTTCGGGCGCTCCCACGCTTCTTCCGGCGACAACTCTGCTCCATCAGCCAGGCCAGCTGTGGTCATGTCCTGGCGGTGCTCAAGTCGCTGTTCCCGGCGTCGGACCTGGAGCCACTCAGCCGCGGATACGCTGCCGGCACCTCCGAAGACGACGTGGGCAGACTGCTCCTTGAGGTCGAGCCTATCGCCAACGTCTTGTCCAAGGATGTTGTTGATGACTCCGATGAGGCGGCCCCGTCTGTTGATCCTGCAGCGTAGATAAAATATTTGTAGTATTTGGTCGAACTAGAACTTTTGAACAATGTTTAAGTTGTCGTTATTGTATATAAGTTTTTATGGGACTACAACTCCCTTTCTTTCTGCGCTGGCCTTAATTTCTGAGTGGTTGACCTGTTACGGAGTAGATTAGCCTCGTTGGTCTCAGTCTCATGCCGCAGAGTCTTTGTCGTACGTTTAGAGCTTTGACTTGGCGAGTACTTTCCCTCTCGATTTAAGGTTTGTTCCACTCGTACTTTATGTGCGTGACGCGAAAGAGGAAATACGAGTAGTAGAAATAGATGAAAGATAAAATCAACTTTATTGATAACTCATTATAAATCTGCCGAGTCGTGACTGGGGGTGAATACCCTCCAAAATCACTCGGAAAAACATATCTAAACGAAAAAAAGATAAATACATAACTGAATCAGGCGTAGAAACGCTGTAAGTGCTCGATGTTCCATGGATTTGGGATGTCTACGCCGTCTTCCGTCATGAGGCGATATGAGCCTGGGCGACTCACTGACTTGATGATGTATGGCCCTTCCCAAGGGGACGCAAGCTTGTGCGCGCCCTTGGTGTCTTGCTTCCTCCTCAGAACCAAGTCGCCTGCTTCAAAGGACCTCTGCTTAACTGATCGATCGTGATATCGTCGCAGGATCTGAGCGTAACGCGCGGCTTGGATCTGGGCAGCCAATCTCTTTTCCTCGATGCTGTCGAGGTCTTCAATGCGCGCCACTTGCGCGTCGTATTCATCATAGAACTCCACTCGGGGGGAGCCGTATGCGAGGTCCGTTGGTAGGATAGCTTCCGAGCCGTAAACCAGAAAGAACGGGGTTTGCTTCGTGGCACGACTCGGCTGGGTGCGCAGCCCCCAGACTACAGCTGGCAACTCCTTGATCCATCGTCCGTCATGTTGCTTCAGCTGCTTGAATATCCGGGCCCTGAGCGCCTTGATTATTTCGCCATTGGCTCTTTCGACTTGGCCATTGGCCCTTGGGTGCGCCACGGATGCAGGGCATAGCTTGATGCTCCTCTCGCTGCACCAGTCTTTAAACTCCTGCGCCACGAAGTTCGTACCATTATCTGTGATGATACGATTTGGGACTCCGAAGCGGTGGGTGATGTCGGTGAAGAACTCGATGGTCTTGGCTGCCGTGTGCTTTCTGACTGGTTTCACCTCAATCCACTTGGTGAACTTGTCAATAGCTACGAGGACATGGTCAAAACCACCAGGAGCCTTCTTGAACGGACCAATCATATCCAAGCACCAACAAGCGAAGGGCCAGGACGCTGGTATGGTTTGCAGCTGTTGTGCGGGTGCATGTATTTGCCTTGCAAAATACTGACACCCTTTGCAGCGCCGCACGATGTTTTCTGAGTCTGCTACGGCAGTCGGCCAGTAGAAACCAGACCGGAAAGCTTTACCAACGATGGTTCTAGCCCCGGCGTGATTACCACAGATTCCTTTGTGTATGTCTGTCAGGAGCTCTATACCCTCTGCGCGACTTACGCACTTTTGGAGGATTTGGGAAGCTCCAGACCGACGATACAGCTTGTCTCCGATGATGACGTAGCTTTTGCTGCGCCGCACGATTTGTTCGTGGAGCGAGTTTAGATCTTTGTCTTCCGCGACCTCTGCGGGCAATATGCCGCTGTCCAGATAGTCGATGATCTGGGTCCTCCAGTCCAACGCTTCATCTACCACTAATGTGGCTGACTCCGGGGATTCTCCGACTTGTTGCTCCGCGACAGTGCCATCCGGGTTTATCTTGATAGATGGTTTGACAAGATCTTGTATGAAAACTCCGGGTGGGACGCCTTCACGGGTGGACCCCATCTTAGCGAGCTCATCTGCTGCCTTGTTATGGTCGCGCACCACGTGATGGAACTCTAAGCCATAGAATTTCCCTTCCAGCTTCCTGATTTCTTCGCAATAAGCGTCCATCTTCTCGTTGGTCCTGGACCAATCCTTGTTTACCTGGTTTATGACCAGGGCAGAGTCCCCACGTACCATCAGGCGTTTGATGCCCAAAGATACTGCAATGCGGAGACCGTGCAAGGCTGCTTCGTACTCGGCTGCGTTGTTGGATACTGGGAACATGATTTGAAGGACGTATTTTAATTCCTGTCCACTTGGAGAGATCAGGAGTACGCCTGCGCCGCCTCCTTTTATCTGGAGGGAGCCATCAAAGTACATCTCCCAGTACTCAATTACCTCGTCGTCAGCCGGAGCTTGGTTTTCTGTCCAGTCTGCTACGAAGTCGGCCAAGACCTGAGACTTGATAGCAGTACGTGGAACGAAGGTTATGTGGTGGGCAGCCAATTCTATTGACCACTTGACAATTCGGCCGCTGGCGTCTCGGTTGTGGAGAATTTCCCCTAAAGGATTTTCGCTCACCACCGAGATTGGATGGGCCTCAAAGTAGTGTTTCAGCTTTCTTGCTGAGATGAGAACTCCATAGAGTAATTTCTGCACATGGGGGTAGCGTACCTTAGATACGGTCAGGACCTCGCTGACGAAGTAGACTGGTCGCTGAACTCCATATGCGTGTCCTTCTTCAGGACGCTCGACCACTAGTACCGTGCTAACCACTCGGGGAGTAGCAGAGATGTAGAGGTAGAGTTGTTCTCTTGGTTGAGGTGGGACGAGGATGGGCGGACTCTGCAGGTAATCTTTGAGTTCCTGGAAAGATTGCTTCGCCTCGTCATCCCACACGAACTTGTCCTGCTTCTTGAGCAGTTTGAAAAACGGCAATCCGCGAACGCCGAGTCGTGATATGAAACGACCGAGCGCTGCCATGCATCCAGTAAGCTTCTGCACATCCTTTTGACAGGTTGGTGGTAGCATCTTGGTGATGGCCGTGATCTTCTCGCGATTTGCCTCGATCCCGCGGTTGCTGACCATGAAGCCGAGTAGTTTACCTGAGGGTACTCCGAAGACACACTTTTCCGGGTTGAGCTTCCACCGGAATACGCGCAAGCGTTCGAAGACCTTTGTCAGGTTCCCTATCATGTCCTCGGGGTTCATGATCTTGACCACGATGTCGTCGATGTAGGCTTCTACTATGTCTGGGATCAATTGATCCAGACATGCTTGAATCGTTCTCTGATAGGTTGCGCCTGCGTTCTTCAGACCGAAGGCCATTGTGTTATAACAAAAGGCCCCAAACGGCGTGATGAACGCGGTCTTTATCTGGTCTTCCAGCTTCAGGCCTATCTGGTGATAGCCTGAGTAGCAATCGAGAAAGCAGAGCAGGGCGGAGCCTGCCGTGGAGTCAACGACTTGATCGATGCGGGGGGGAACGAAGGGGTCTTTAGGGCAAGCTTTGTTGAGATCTGTATAATCGACGCACATTCTCCAATCATTATTATTCTTTTTTCTTACAAGAACTGGATTAGCTAACCAGTCGGGGTGGAACACCTCCTGAATAAACCCGGCCGCTAACAGCTTTGTAATCTCTGCCCTAATCGCCTCCTTGCGGTCCTGCGCGAATCGACGAAGCCTTTGCTTGATCGGTTTGGCAGTCGGATTGACCTTCAAGGAGTGCTCGGCAAGTTCCCTTGGGACGCCTGGCATATCGGATGGTTTCCACGCGAATATGTCGGCGTTTTCCCTTAGGAATTTGACGAGCACTTCTTCCTATTTGGGGTCTAACTCTGCCCCGATGATGGCCGTTTTCTTCGGGTCGTCCAGGTCCAGAGAGATCCTCTTCAGCTCCGTCTCCTTGCTTGGCGCGATGGCTTCTCTTGCTGGCTTCTTGGCGGGGATTTCTAGAGAGTCCTTGTCCACCTCCTGTGATGCAGCCAGTACTTGCTCCATGCGCTTGGACATGTCCAGGGCAGCTGCCGCGTTGAGGGTTTCCTGTTCGCATGTGTATGCGACTCGGATGTCCCCCAAGACGGTAATTACGCCTTTGGGTCCTGGCATCTTGACCTGCAAGTAGACGTAGTGGGGAATCGCCATGAACTTGGCGAGCGCCGGCCTCCCAAGGATGGCGTGGTATGCAGTTTCAAAGTTTGCCACCGTGAACTGCATATGTTCGGTCCGGTAGTTGTTCCGGTCTCCGAAGGTGACGGGCAGTGTGATGTGCCCGAGTGGTTCCGCCCCCTCTCCCGGTATCAAACCGTAGAATGCGGATTGGGGGGGACTCAGGTCGAGAGTAGTCAGGCCGAGCTCCTTCAATGTGTTAGCAAAGAGGATGTTCAGGCCACTGCCACCGTCGACTAGTACCTTGGTGAGCCGAACGTTGCGAATCGTCGGGGCTACTACCAAGGCATGGGACCCGGGCTTCGGTATGAAGTTTGGATGGTCCTCCCGGGTGAAGGTGATCGGAACTTCCGACCACTTGAGGTACTCAGGTACCGGTGGTTCCCTCGCGTGCATGACCTGGCGATGGGTGAGCTTCTGCTGGCGCTTCGACTCGAACTCTGGTCCGCCATAGATCATGCGCACCACTCGGTCGGCTTCCTGGAAGTCGTCGCCGGGCTCGTCGTTCCGCCTGTCGTCTCGCGGGGAACCATCGTTCCTCTTTCTGTATGGAGGGCCTCTGTTGCCCCCAGTGAAGGCTCGCTTGAGCCCGTAGCACTCTCGCGCCGAGTGCTTGTGCTTGTGGTAAGGACATTGCTCATCGAGCATGCGCTGGAAGTCCTCTGGAGTTACCCGGCCTCTGGACCGGTCCAGGGCGGCGACCATATCTCCCTCGCTCTTCTTCTTGCGAGGTTGGCTGTCAGTGCGTCGATGGTCGTCGTGTCGGTCTTCGTCCTCGCGGCGGTCGCGCTTGCGAGTCGTCTTGTTCTCTTCTTCCCAGCGACTCCTGATCTCGCTGAGTTGTTCCTTTTCCGCGATCTCTGCGTCCGCCCACGTGCTAGCGACCCGGAACATGTCATTGACAGTCGCGGGTGGCTTCCGAGTCCACTTATGAATCAGTCTCCCGTCGGAGATGCCGCGCTGGAAAGCTGACATCACCTCCTGATCCGTGACGTCCGTGATGGAGTTGCGCTTCTCTGAGAACCTGCGCACGAAGTCGTGCAAGGTCTCGTTCTTGCGTTGCCTGATCTGACCGAGGAGCCGCTTGCTCCCGGGCCTTTCCCAGGTACCGAGATAGTTACCGATGAAGAGTTCGGTAAGCTGCTCCCAGTTGTCGATGGCGTCCTGCGGGAGTCCTGCCAGCCAGTTGCGGCAGTCCTTGGTGAGCATGATGGGAAGGTAGTTTGCCATCACGTCCTCGTCGCCGCCGGCCGCTTGTACGGCGGTGTAGTAGATCTGAAGCCATTGAGATGGGTCAGATTTCCCGTCGTACTTGTCGATGTCCGACAGCTTGAAGCCTCTGGGCCATGTCACGCTTCTTAAGCGCTCGGTGAACGACTGGAATCCGCCGATCCGACCTCTAGGGCGGGAATCGCTCGGACCCGATCCGTCTGTTGCTCTTGGGGGAGTGCTGTCCCTCCTGCGATCCCGGTCCCTGGGCGGGGAACGGGTCCTCCGATAGTTCCGAGTCCTGGGTGGAGTTCGGTCCCGTCGGTAGGTCCTGTTGCGCGGTGGAGTTCGCTCCCTTGGTGGAGTCGGTCGCCTGGGTGGTGGAAGCGCTCGTCCTCGTGGCGGAGTGCGACCGCCGTTCTTGCCGCGCCTTGGGCTACCGGAGGGGTCAGAGTAGTCTGACTCCGTCGAGTAGCCGCTCCTGTTGGAGTTACGACGGGGATTTCCATGATCCCGATCGTACTCTTCGCGCCGTCGGATTTCCTCACGGTGGCGCTCTTCGGTGCTGTTGCGGATGACGTCCTTGCATCTCGATCTCTATTGATCGTGGTGCGGAGGTCTTCATCACGATCCGATCCGCCGCTGGCCCGGTGTCGAGATGGGCCGGGCTCAGGAGCGTCCGTGGTCGCCCTGCCCTGCATCTGGTGAACCTGGACGGAGGCGGCCTGCACGAGAGCCCTTACCTTTTCCAGGCCCGGAGTGCTAGGTGGCAGCCGATTGATTTCCTCGTTGATAGTAACGAGGTTCTGGACCGGCGTCTCGTAGACGTCGTATCCGTTGAACTCGAACATGCCGTCGCGCATCAAGTTCCGGGTGCTCCTCCGGTCGTGCTGATCCCGTTGGCGACGATGATCCTCAGAGTGTGGCTCCTGGAGTCGAGCAGCGCCAGAACCTGACGCGGTGGCTCCGTGCGGTCGTGCGGCTCTGCGAGTCGCCCGACTGACGTTGCGTCCTCGACGCTGATTCCTGGCTTCAGTCGTCTCCTCAGCTGGAGTGACCTCATCTTCTGAGACAGGATTGGTTGGCGTTGCTGGCGCCACCATGTAGCAATATGACCCGACTCCTTCTTGCGCGAGGTAGTCTTCCTCGGACTCGGAGAAATCGGATATGGACGTATAACGCTCCAAACTACTCGGAGTCAATTCTCCGAGTGATCCTAGTAGTTCCGGCTCTGTAGAGGCATCGGACACTGTGTATCCTTCCGGCAGATCGTCCAAGATTGAGGGTCCCTGTAGATCTAACTCGTAGGAGTCGCTCCCAGAGAAGTAATCATCCGTCTGGACGATGTCCTTCATCTTCTGCTTCTGAGCAAGCGCGCAAAAGCCAGAGGTCTGGACAGTAATGACCTCAGGGCTCTGGACACGTGTTGGTTGAGCGTTTACGCTCTGCGATGACTCGGCGACGTGACTCTCAGAAGCCGGATCGGAACCGAGTGATTGTAGATCTGTTCCCGACTGGTCTTGCCTCGCGTTTTGCGATGGATTCAGCGGGGTAGAGTCGGCACGATCAGATGCGATCGGACCGGACTGGGCCGTGATGGCCGAAGTTGGCGCCAGAGAGGAGACCTCCGTGGCGACCGTAGCTCCTGCCGCTTGGGAATCCAAGGCGGCGGTGATGACATCCCCGAACTGGATCTCGACTTTGTCGACGTCCGGGAGGTTGCAGCTGTCCAAGATCTTGACGCGATCCATCGAGCTTACCAGATTGATCTCGGCGATATCCCCTACCTGGCGCGCCACTGTCGGTGATATTATCTCTGGCAGTCTTCCACGGGGTGGCCCACGGAAGTGATTTGTAATGCAGGGAAGATCGCAAAGATCGGAAGCAAGATGGTTAGGATGGACAGACACAAGGGTTTATACAGGTTCGGGCCGTCAACTCGACGTAATACCCTACGTCCTGTTTTGGGGTGTTGTATTGATTGTTGAGAGATTTCGTGCTGAGACTTGATGATTTGGAGGGGGTCCCTGCCCGCCTTATATATCGGGGGGTAGGGTTACAAGTCGGTTTGTATCCGATCCTATCTCTAAGAATCCTTTCCTTCTTTACAATAATTCTTACTCAAACTAGGACTTCTCCTTCCAGACCCTTCCTCCGTGCGCCGACTTGTCCCGCACGTCTTCAGGTCCAGAGCGGTGGGCTGGGCCGCCCCCTTTTGCTGGGCTGCCAGGCTTGCTCGTGAGGTGCCCGGGTACTATATCCCCCACACAAACAGAGCCCTTATTGTTTGGCAGCCACTTTTTTTCTTAAAAAAAGCATCGCCCTTTTGTAAACCGAAGAAGTGTAACTCTGTGCGCTCCTGTATGAAAGAACTAAGACCCATTTAAAGATGTGTCTTTTAACATTTTATTAGAATATTAGATACAAAATATTGATCAACATTTTCGAAAAATGTTGAGTCTCAACATTTCTTTGCCAATACTTTTGGAAAATGTTGAGGCTCCACTTTTTGTCAGCAATATTTTTCTGAAAATGTTGAGCCTCAACTTTTGGAAAATGGTGAAGCTCACCAACATTTTTAAAAGAAATGTTGAGTCTCAACTTTTTTCACCAACATTTTCAAAAACTTTCTCAACATTTTTCTAAAAAAATCCATCGTCGGCTGCCCCTTCTTCTCCAGCTCCAGCAGCCGGTGGCGGTGCAGGCCGCGATGAAGCCAAGGGCCAGTGGCATGGGAACAACGGAGACAACGGCACAGGACTGCGAGGCCACGAGAGCGTGTTGGACCGCGACGGCCGTCGGGCAGCGTTGCGCCCGGCCGGAGCCCCGGCGGCGCAGGGACGCGCGTAGCGGCAGACAGCCGGACCTTGAGGGGTGGTGGAACGGAGGCCAACACGGGGCGCGCCCTGGGCATCGGAGAATGGCCGACGGCGGGCGACCAGCGCGAGCGGAGGATGGACGGCGGCGGGCGGGCAAGGGCTGAAGGCGCAGAAGCCTGCGCGGCAACGGTGGTAGGCCAAGAGCGCGGCGGCGGCAGACACCAGGTGTGGGCAGGAGAGGATTAGGGTTAAGATGAAGATCCAACGGTTCTGATTGGTTGGCAGGAATCTTGTAGAAGTGAAAGATGGGTAAGGAAAAATCTTTTAAAAGATATATAGGATTTCGATATATAGGATTTCCGTTCTGGATATCCGATGGCAATTTTCCTTGTCGCGTGCAGGCCTTTTACGCCTGTGAGTAGAGTTGGGCTGGATAGTGGGCTATGTGAAGATTGTGGTTTGGTTGGGCCGAGTCGAACCGGAAAATAAACATTCAATCCGCTTAGAAAAAATAATGCTAAGGCTGGCAGTCAAAGTTTGAAAGTGTACTAACGTTTGAAATGAAAGTAAAACGAACACCATATTTCTCTTGATTATTTAGCCACGGAAAAAGGTACTAAAACGGGTTGTATAATTATTCAAACAGAAGGAAGAATCGCAATTCGCAAAGATTCACGCCCCGAAAACGTTGTTAATGTCTGGGAACGATCACGCGAGGGAGAACCCTGTTCCTAGAAACTTTTCACGAAAGATCCCGTCCATCCTTGCCGCCATCTCCGGCGTCATGAGGCTCGCCCAGTCTCCGGCGACCCCCTTTCTGAAGAAGGCGTCGCGTGGTATGGCAAGGTTCCCCGCGGTGACACTACCGACCTTGCTCTTGTTCACCTCCAGCGCCTTCATGTTGCCGAGGCTGCAGAGCTCCACTACGGCCGCGACGGCGCCGGCGGCCTCCTCGGCAGCGGTGAACGGCATGCCCATGAACTCCGCCAGCATCCGCACGCCCTCCCCCGTGTCCTGCAGGAGGTCTTCATACCTGAGGAAGAGCACCCTGTCCGGGCGCGCCACGGCCGCGCGCCAGTAGGAGAGGACGTGGTCCCAGACCGGGCCAGGCGCCGTCGCGCCGTCGCAGACGCCGTCGAACAGCTCGGAGAACGAGAAGCCCTCCGACATGGAAGAGCGCTGGAGGAAGTGCCACAGCGAGACCACCATGTCTTTGGGGTCCCGGCAGACGTACACGACCCTGCACCCGCCGCCGCCGGCGACCGGCTCCGGGAGCAGGGTGAAGGGAAGGTGCGTGCTCATGAGCCGCGGCGACGGGAGCGCGTCGAGCCTGGCCTCGTCCCCACGCGCGAGGACCTCTTCGACGAGCGGGACGACGTCGTGGGGGTGGAGCCGGCGGAGCGGGTGTTCGTGCTCCCCGGCGGCGGGCGGGTAGGCGCGGCGCGCGGCGGCGGCGAAGGCCAGCGCCATGAGCCACGTGGTGCCGCACTTGGGGTAGCTCGCGAGGATGACGTCGTCGGGGCGGGGTTTGAAGCGGCGCTGGAACTGGATGATGCCGGGCACCCAGTACTTGGGCATCCAGCAGCCCTGGTAGAGGAGGACCTCCATGATGGGGTTCTTCCTGCGCGGCAGCGCGGCGACGAGGTCGCTGCTGAGATCCTCGTCCCTGGGAGCGTGCTCAGCTGGGACGGCGGTGCCGTCGTCCATGTCCTTGAATGGCACAGGCAGGGCCGGCCCTGAGATTTTGGTGGCCTGGGGCGAAATCCAAAACGGGGGCCTTCATATGAAATATAATGTAAATTCAAATAGTAGGAGAAATATGTACGTAATGTTAGTCATATAGTAGACACTTACAACATGCATAGAAAACAATATATAAAATATTTTATAGTAACTGATCACCTAGAACTCGGCTATTAAAGTACCTGATCAACGCCCAAAAAATTGACATCACAAACCAGTAATTTCTTCTAAAATTTTAAATTAGCACAAGCTATTATTATAGTAAGTGATCAACACAAAGGAATCATATATATTATCACTGAGAACTCATAAGTCACAAATTCAAATATTTTACCTCCCTAACCAATGTTCAATCGATAAATACTTAGCCTGCTGCAATTATTTGTTCATGCTTGCAATCACATCACACTTGTCCTCCATGGAGATTGGAGCTTGGCTCGCAGCTGAGGACAGTCACGAACGAGCTGTCCAAGAGGAATAGAGTAAATGTGCTAGCGTGCAGAGCCACAGACACGTAGCGGCGGTCACCGAATTCTTTGTTCGCCGATCACCGAATTCTTTGTTCGCCGATCACCGAATTCTTTGTTTGCCGATCACCAGCCACGGCGCGGGTCCGCGGCAACTTCGCCAGGGACATGGATGCAACGCCTAGTGCCCTTTACTCATCTATCTCAATCTTTCAGGGAAGCTGCGCAGTTATATGCACGCAGGAAGCCAGGAAGGAGGCCCAGCGGGAAGGAGATGAGACGTCGATGAGTCAATCGCACGACATGAGCTAACAGACGAGAGAGACAAATAGCGCACGCCCAAGAGATATGGAGTCAGCTGTCGTGCTTAGTTTTTTTGTGCCGAGTATTTTTTTTTGGGCCACGCTACGGTGACAGAAGGATAGATACCTATCTATATGTACATGTATACATGGATTGGGGGCCCTCGGCTTTTGGGGGCCCGGGGCGACCGCCCCTCTTGCCCCCCCCTCAGGGCCGGGCCTGGGCACAGGGCCGGAACCGGAATGAATAACCGCCATTGGAGTGAGAAGCGTGGGCGTTGCCCCCGGCCCCCCGCTGATAGAGAAGTGAGTCAAATTGCCGTGTGGTCTCACAGTCCAGAGCGCGCGGCCGTGTGTTTTTATAGAGGATCTGGTAGTTGAACTCTTATTTTGAACAATTTCATGTCACATGGAGGCCGGCCGCGCGTGTCACATTTTTTTTCAGTTTTCTTTTGAACAATCTCGTGTCAAGGCTGCTCATATCACGTTATTCTTTAAGGGGTTGTTTGGTTTCAGACGCTAAAGTTAAAGTATCTATCACATCGTATGTTTGACATTAATTTTGAGTATTAAATATAGATTGAGTTCAAAACTAATTATATGGATTAAGACTTATTTGTCTTTGCATACATTTAAGGTTCTTTATATTTTAAAAAATGAAGTCTCATATTATATTTCGCACCAGGTCCTCAAAATCAGTGGTACGGACATGGTAGAGGGGTGAAGGAATTTTGAGATTCGAAGGACTTAAATCAGTTAAATGCCACCACATGACAAATTAGGAGACGTGAAAATGTGTTTTAAGAGTTTAGGACAACATGATATGCAAAATCGGTCTCAAACGGAGCCCTTATTATTTGGTATCCATTTTTTTTTCGTTAAAAAAAAAGCATTGCCCTTTTGCAGCCCGAACACCGAAAGTGCATCCCTGTCGCAACGAGGAGTTGCTATAACCCTGTACAAGTCTCACGATCACGAGACCAATCCTCTCCAAATTTTGTTTCAACCAAAACAGAATCTGCAGACCTGCATGCAATTCCCAATTGCCAATCCCCCAGCAGTTGCGCCGGCTCCCTGTCTCAAAACCCTCGCGTGGTCTTCCGACATCCGAGCGACAGAGAGAGCGGGGTGGGCTGTCATATCTTCATGTTGGCGTACATGATGAACTGGAGCTCCTTGACGCAGTCCGGCATGGACGGCCGGGCGGCGCCGTCGAAGCAGACGCAGCGCGCGGCGAGGCCGGCGAACATGGACACGGACTCCACCGTGTAGGAGCCCTTGGCCATGTCCCTGTCCACCACCCGGCGGAGCTTCTTCCGGTCGCCCACCACCTGGTGGATCCCCACGATGAGGTTCTGCTCCTGGGGCCCCTGGCTCAGGTCGATGGCGCGCCGCCCCGTCAGCAGCTCCAGCAGCACCACCCCGAACGCGTACACGTCGCTCTGCAGCGTCAGCTTCCCCGTCTGAAAGGAAATGAAGTGCTAATCAGCAAGCCACATTGCAGTGCCAAGAACCTGAACTGAATGTGCAAGATCATGGTGAATTGGTGATCGAGATCGCAGACGGCGTACCAGGGCGTATTCAGGGTCGAAGTAGCCGAACGTGCCCAGTACCCTGGTGGTCGTGTGCAGGTCCTGGTCCTGCTGCATCAGCTTGGCAAGCCCGAAGTCCGAGATCTGACAAGGTTTCGATCGGAAATGCAAAGCAAAAGTGAATGATAATTTTTCACGCTTCGGTAGCAGAGATCGATTGCTAGAAAGATGCCACCAATAATATGGTAACAGAAACTACCTTTGCCTCGAAATGTTCGGTGAGGAGAATGTTGCTGGACTTGAAGTCCCGGTGGACGACGGGGACGCCGACGGCCGTGCTGGAGTGCAGGTAGGCCAGCGCCCTCGCCGCGCCGAGCGCGATCCGCAGCCGCAGCGGCCAGTCCATCTTCACCTCCCCAATGCCTGAAGAAAGAAGAAACAAATGTCAGGTTGCCACTTGTGAACAACTGGACACACGCATTGCAAAACGCGTATTATTGTGGCGTTGCAATTGGAACAGGGAAAAATAAATTGGTGCTTTGGTGTCACCGTTGAGGATGTCCTGGAGGTTGCCTTTGGGCATGTACTCGTAGACCACGAACCGGTGCTTCCCGTCGGCGCAGTAGCCGATGAGCGTGACAAGGTTGGGGTGGTCCAACCTGCTCAGGATGTCGATTTCCACCCGGAACTCGCGCTCGCCGTCAGCTTGCTTGGAGGTTGGCAGGTCCATCTTCTTGATGGCGACGATCTTCGCATATATTCAGCAGAAGCTTCATTCGGTTAGAAAGAATAGTGTGTTCTGAACATTTCAAGGGGATTTACTGAACTACTGAGTGAAGGTTACCACATACAGATTCTGGGCTGAAACAAAGAACATGTTTACTTGTTTAGTGCTTTTGCTGAAACTTCGGTTTCAAATTTTTATCCCGAGATCGAAAATGACAATCAACTGATGTTTGACAAAAATTGACCGGTGGTTGCCACTTTGTTTTCTAGAGTGGATGTTAAGACGAGACGTCACACCACTCTGATCGTTGCTGTCTGCTGGACGTATCACATCCAGATCAGATGACAATCGCCTACAAAAATTAAATAATATGCCAAATACAGCACCGAAAATAATACAACTTGTCTTCCAAACTGAATCATTCATTGCTGCTAAGACTGCCCATAATTCGAAATGCTTCAGACAAAAGCTACCAAAGGACAAATTGATACTAACGTCTGAGCTTAAGCAAACACCTTAGCGTGCGTCCACAGATTCTGAAAAAAAAATAAGCCCACGCCGACGACAGAAATGGAAAATGACAGGGATCAGTGAAAAGCACCTGGCCGTCCTTGAGCACGCCTCTGTAAACCCGGCCGAAGCCGCCCTTGCCGACGAGGTTCCGGTCGCTGAACATGTTGGTCGCCTCCTCCATCTCCTTGAGCGTGAACACCATCGTGCAGTTGCGCTTCTTCGGCGGCGGGCTCTGTTCCTTCGCCTGCCATAGCTCGGCCGGCTTGTACACCCCTGCAGAGGAGGTTCAGATCATCAAAATTCCGTAGAGGCATGAATTTTGTCAGCTGAAACAACTCCTGCATACTTGCAAACTCACTCATATATGGAAGGCCAAAAATAATTAAAAAAAAGGTTCACTAACATGGATTTAGCTGATCAAGTGATCTGCTTCTCCTTCTCTTGTTCCAGGATGAAACTATGTTGAACATCTTGAACCCTCCTTTTTCCATTTCTATTCAAGGAAATTTCACGGTGTGTCGCGTAAAGATCTTCACGCGGGAAGTCTCTGATGCATCCAGTTCTTCGATACCTTCCCGTGATGAAGAATTCAGAAATATTCTTTGCTCCGGCCCAAGGCACACACGGGCCAGTAGTACCCTTTACCAGAAAAGCACATGCCCTGGAACTGCAATAATGGCTATCACTGCAAGTATCAGCGAACAGAACACACTCTTCTCAGTCTCATAATGAGAAAAAAAAATCATGATAAACAAGCAAATTAACAATTGCTGACCTGAACCGATCGAAAAACCGCTGCGGTGCGCTCCGCCGATCACGGAGGAGTTGAATGGATGTTGGATGGACAGGAGCACAACTGCACAAAGATGAGAGAGGACGGGAGAGCACGGAGGTGCAGTACACAGTGCAGGCTTGCGAGGATCAAGGGTAAAGAAAGGGGACGGTCTCTTGGGAGCCAAGTACTAGGATGACGAGACGCGGCACCTAAGGGGGGGCTTTGGCCAAGAAGTAAAGGGAGGACAACGCAAACCGAGTAGGAGTGGGCATTACATTAGCAGCTCGCAAGGCATGTCCCCAGCATGTGTAGAGGAGCGTGCTTCCGGGCCAAGAAATTGCCGAGGCGGACAGAGTGCTTTGGCAGAGGCGGAAATGGAGTTTGAATGAGGAACGGGAAGGAGAGCTTTGTTTGTTTGCTCGGTTGGTGCCGCAGGATAGGTTTCGGGAAGGAATGGTGAGTGGAGACGGCGACGTCTGGAGGGGTGATGGCGACCAAGGACGGAGGGGAGCGGTGGTAGAGGTGGCGGTGGTTGCAATGTAGCCGTTATCAGGAAGCTGTCAAGCTCCAGTAGTGAATTTGTTTAGTCCTGACCAAGCGAACAAAACAAAATTAAGTCCAGATGATCTCTTCTTGGTTTGAATCCGTCCACGACTTTTGAATTAAACCGCAAACCGTCCAATCCATGCTAAATGCATTGAAAAAAAAGGGGAGGTGAGACGTTGATTTGCTAATTGGCAACGGAAAGCTTCAGGGAGGAAGGATGGATTAGAAGAAGTGTGACAGGTTCAAGTTGGCAGAATTGACAATGGTTCGATCGGTGTCGCACAGGGGAGGGCGAGCGGTTGATCGGATCCCGAGCTGATTCCGACGCGGTGAAGTATGAGACGGGCGACGGGTGGGGTGGGAAGGTTTGTTTTACAAGCGTTTCTTGGCTGGAGGGAGATCAATCCGCTGAAGTTCTCTCTGATGGCGACGGGTTAGTTCATGTTGTAGGTGAGGTGGTTGGTTTTGGGTGCAGGTCTGACGAACCAAATGACCAAACTTGCCACTCTTTACGGTTGTGTCTGTCTGTGTGAGTGAGGGAGGAAACGGTACGAGTATTAGATTAAGCACAGGCTGCACAAGTTTGTAACTTTTTGTATGACAAAAAAAAAATGCAGAGGATCAGATATTTGGCATATGTCATTAGATAGTATTGGTTAAACTATCTAGCACAACTGCAAGAGTACCTTTTCAAGTCTGCAGGAGAACATTGCAGAGTTTAACACCATGCTCTGCCCTTTTCTTGCCAATTTTCTCCCTATCTGACACTGACATGTTTAGGGCCTTGTTTAGTTCCAAAATCCAAAATCTAAAATAAATGTTTGAACACATGTATGACGTATTAAATGTAGTTGAAAAATAAATCGCATTATATAGATGGTCCGAAAATCACGAGACGAATCTAATGAGTCTAATTTAGGCCGTAATTAGACACCAAATTGCTACAGTAATGCTACAGTAACATGTGCTAATGACAGATTCATTAGGTTCGTCTTGCGAATTCCAAACATAATCTGCAATTAGTTTTTAATTAGTCTGTGTTTAATACTTCAAATATGAAAAGATTTTATTTCAAAATCTTTTCACCAACGAACTAAACATGAATCGGGTGAAGATCGTAACAGCATATGATCCTACGGAGCAGGATGTTGAACGTGACTGATAACTCTGAACCGGAACGTGAGGAAGCACACCTGTACCAAACTGTTTTGTAGTGCAACAGTTTCTTAACATCAAGTTGTTTAGACGATGGACACTTCTTTAATTTTGAAGAAAATTTATACATAAAAAAGCAAAAGCATCTTTACAAGTATATTTTGGCCGCGAGTTTTTCTTATATCATCGATTGCTACAAATCAATATTGTATTAAAAGATTTGTGAAATTCCAATAAAAGTTTCATGGCTTGCAACAAATCAATGTTATATTAAAAGGTTTGTGAAATTCCAATAAAAGTTTCATACACTAGTCATGCATATAGTTTGACTAATCGATGATCAAGGTTTGCAAAGTTTGATTTTTTTAGAAAAAACTATAATATGCACTAAAAATGAATGGATGGAGTATTTGTGTTTATGTTTTGCTGTTTGCGTTTTCTCTACCTTTTTAACGGGCGAGGGAGCTAGCTTTTCCTCCACACTTTGTAAAAGAAGGTGAACCTACGTCGAGCAGGCTCGAATGTGTGTTAGCATACAAGCAACCAGCCAACCTTAATCGACCTTAGCTCTTGTTTGTATGTTGTGTTGTTCCAAAGGTAAAAACGTGTTGCCACTCGCACAGTCGCATGCCATACTTTGGATGGTTAACATTTTTCTTCCCAAACTTGATACTAATAGAGTGAAATGAAGATTAAACGGCACTTCTTTGTAGCAAAGAGTGCATTCAAATTACATATATTAGATTCACTATCTATAGAAACACAGCCCTATAAATATCAACCTTGACAAAGCATGATGTCTAGTAATGCTTTACCTTATCAAAAGGTATGCTCAATTTTCTTTTTTTACCTATTTCATTGCAATTCGCAAATACTCCGATTTAGTACCATGTTTCCATGTGAAACAAAAGTTAGCAATGAATTTGTTTCATCCGAAAAAAAAAAAATCAAACGTCAATCTCTCAGAAGTCAGAAGAGATACTTACATGGAAGACGTGTTCTAGAAGGTTCTAGACTTAGACTGGTGTCGCGTCGACGACGGAGAAGGGGTGGCAATTCGCAAACTTGCAACTCGCAGCGGCTCGGTTGGCAAGTTTGGCACCACAAGCACGCGCACTGCCTTTCCCCGTTGCCCACAACGCCTTTCCACCATCGGATCACAATTCAACGGCCCGGACGCCTTCTTCTCACCTACTCAAGAGTCGGCGGCGGGCCACCCGGCGGACCCGAAACGAAGCGCAGCGCCGCCGCCGTTGCCAAGGACACTTCTTTTTCCTCCTTTCCGTCCACCGCCACCCCGGCGACGCTATGGAGAAGAGCAGTAGCGCCGCAGCTGGAGGCAGCGCCCCGCCTCCGCGGTTCCAGATGGAGGATTTCCAGCTGGAGGGGAAAAGGCCCGTCAAGAACCCCTTCGTCCCCATCGGTACGTACGCTCTTCCCTCCCTCTGACGCACGCAGCCGTTTTGGCACTTGGGGACGGGGAGGAGTAGGGTAGGTCGCCGCGCCCCGGATCCAAGGTCGTGGGACGGTGATTCGTTGTGGATTTTAGGCGTGGGATTGGGTGGGCGGGGGATCTTGCTCTGTTGTTATCTAGGACCGTGGTTTTATTCTGTTAGCCCCCAACTTTATGGTGGGGCTAGATTGGTGGAGCAGCTACCGAAGGAATTAAAATGGGGCAACTGGTGTGAAAATGAATGTTTGTTGTCACTGATTTGCCAACATAACTCCATAGGTGCTGTGATGTGTTCCATATGTTCGTTCTTTTACCTCATGCACATTCTTATGTGCATTGACCAGTAGCTGCACACATGCGGCTCAATCGGAGAAGATGAAATTCCATCTTGTATGCAGATGCTGGTTGAAATTTTAGCTTTATCAGTTGCCAGATAGTACATATGGGTTCTGCTAAACATATGTATTGGATTGCTTTGTTGAACACTGGGCTGGACAAGGCAGCGAACCTGATGATGGTTCTGATGGATGTTTATTCAGTGGCCACATTCAGTAATTTCATTCAAATTTTGGTGTACTGCTATGAACAAATGATAATGGCTGAGGTGTTGAAGCATGTGTGCATGGTAGGAGGATCAATATCTCTTATTCTAGATGTTCAGTATGCTGATTTGACATATGCTTTAGCGTGTCTGATGATGTCTTGTGCTGTTATTGGTTACCAGACCTTTCTTGTTTAATGATAATGTTTCTGTGCCCGTCCTAGTCTCACCGAGGAAGGGCTTTAGGGAAGGAAACAAGCTGGCCCCATGATGTTTTTCTTAGGCTCCCATGTCTCATTTGCAGAATGCAACTGAGTTGAGTCAGATTATTTTTATGTAGCCCTGGAATACCTGTTTATCATCACTTATGCCTCAGCCTTATAATGTATGGTTACTTGGGTGATTGTCACTGAGTTCTAATTTCTAAAGCCACAGAGACTGATCAAGTTGAGTTCACATTAATTCAACTGCTCTTAGCTTATCGAATGGTTTCATAAATATTTCAAAAGTGGGTTATATAGTATGCTCCTTGGTTGGGGGTATGTGAACAATGACTATGTTCTGATCGGTAGACTGTTGATGAAAACAAATATGAGGCAGCTAGGATAACTCAGGGTAAATTATAACTGTCTAGATGGGTACGTGCAAGTTCATCTAGTTTTGAGCACATGCATGGTGATGGTTGAATGTGTAGCTTAAAGAGTAGATGTTGGAGTCAGGACATGTAGCACCTCCATCCATGACCACCATTTCAAACATCTACTTTGAACATGCCCTTAACAGTATATGTGAATCATTCTTCAAGAGGCAGATGTTCTGGAACTCGTGAAACATTTTTTATGCCTTTGATTCATGAAGTATAACCTGGGCCAGTGCCCTTGAATTATTTGGTTAGCTCTGAGTTTATCAATCTTCCTCTACTTGGTTCTCATTTAAACACTCATACCATTCAATCGTGTATTTTTACTGCACTATCCAGTTTTTGTGGTGTACTAGAATTGGATCATATTATCATTTTACTTTACTGTTGTCAAAGGAACTGTCTGTGATGCAGCAGATGGGAACTCAGCTGGAGATACTAATTCGCATTGCTGCTAAAATTATAATCTATTATCTTCGTATCATTGTACGATTTCACCTTATATAATCGCTCAAATTACTACGCTCTTATAAGCTGTTGCATTTTTTTCCAGGAGCATTGGTGACTGCTGGAGTTCTGACTGCTGGTCTAATCAGCTTCCGCTATGGTAACTCTCAACTGGGCCAAAAACTGATGAGGGCACGTGTTGTTGCCCAAGGCGCAACAGTCGCTCTAATGATCGGTAGTGCTTACTACTATGGTGATCAAATCAAGCTGTTCAAGAAAGGATCTAGCCCATGAACTTCACTGGAGTAGATGTTGCTCCTTTTAGTATATGGAATGTCATATGTACGCTGAAGTTTCACCTGGATCCTGCTGTTTGTCCCTCCTAACATTGGGCATAACCATGTCATTTTGGCCTGACATGTAATAGCTAACCAGAAATGGGTATTGGTTCAATCGGCAGGCCAGATAATAAATAATTTATTTGTTGATAAGGTCATGCATCATTTATTAAAATTGTTGCGTGATTTTGCTTTTTTTCTGATGCAACTGTTGATAAGATTATGCATCATTTATGTTCCTTACACGTTGCAAAATGTGGAGGAATACCTATCTAAGTGACACAATCTGTGAAAATATTCTGAGATAAGCACAAGACGAACATCTTGGAACGGAAATCTACCCGATAATCTTAGCTGTTTGGAAATTTCTACTCTGGCTTCAATGATTATTCTGATGGTCAGTCTGCGTCTCCGCCTGCCTGTGCAGAAGAACCAGAAACGGTGAAACATAAGCAGATTCTAGTAAACTAAACACTCACGTCTAATTTTCGTCCCTTTTGTACCATTTCACGACTAGTTTCTGCCAAAAAAAGTTATTTCACGACTAGTTTCTGCCAAAAAAGTTGATGACACTGAAGGTTTACAAAGTCTTTGGCCCTGTTTAGTTCCTCCTCCAAAAGCTTTTCACCCATCACATCAAAATGAATCTTGCATGCATAGAGTATTAAATGTGGATAAAAAAAAGAACTCATTACATGAATGGAGTGTATTTCGCGAGACGAATCTAACTAGCCTACTCAATGCATGCATGATTTGCAATAGTGATGCTACCATAATCATCCGCTAATCATGGTTTAAATACCCTCTAATTACCCTTATTAGATTCATTTCGATATTTGCAGACAAATTGTTATTGGTCACGTTTACTATCTCTAAATGGTATTTTTCTCTTCTAAATTTTTCTGCATAATGCATCTAAACAGGTTACAACAGCAGTTGCAAGCTCCATCGTTCTCTGCCGGCAAGATACACACTGATGACCTCAGATAAACAATTTGCACCAGATGATAGACAGTCTTACTGCTAGAGAAAAAATAAATATGCATTTAACAGCAGAGGCCGATCCAAATTTCTGTTGGAAAACCAACAGTGACAGGATTTAGAGACTTGCACACATGCTATGGAATTTCACCAGTAACTTTGCAAGTTTCTGAACTGCGTACAAAATACAAACCAGGCAGATAGTGTCAACATTGATCGCATCACCGAAGTACAGAACATGGATATCAGTGTGCGCTGCCATCATAGACCATGCCCCTATGGGCATAATAAATACATAAATACCAAAAAAAAACTGCTCATTTATCAGCAGACACTATGGAAATTGCTATATGGGCTATACATTGCGCTGTTAATAACAAAAAACAATCTCAACAAGCCTCTCATCATGCCACTGTTGGAGAGAACTGAATCACCTAACCCATTGTCCTGCCCATTAAGCTCCAAATCTGTGATAAGGCGCTCAAAATGAAAATGCAGGACCCTCAACCAAGAGATACTGTCTGTCCCCTTTGTTATACAGAGATACGTTGTCTCAATTGTCAAAAGTCTATCATCCCTTGTTCCTTGACCCTTGTAAATAATTACCACTCAGCATATGCAGTTGGTGAAACAGATTTTCTGTTTGCAAACATCACCATGAATGTAAGTGCTGCTTGGGCCATAGAATTTCCTGTATGGGCGTAACCATGAAATACACAAAACATCAAACCTGGATACTTCGCACTAAATCATCCAAAAGGCGAAGTGCTCGTTGAACAACAATAGCTGTTTTCCAAAATACAAAGTCTCCGAGCTTCTTCCAAAGGATCTACTGGAAAAACTTCTTTTATCCAAAGCATCTGCATGTTCCTTACTGGGAAATCAGAAAGCTCCACATCGAACCTTTTCAAATCATCTGGGTTTATAACTGATGCTATAACATTCTGCAAAAGTGCAAAATTCATCAAACAACATACCTTCCAAGAACTCAAGTATATTACTGATAGTATAATGTCTGACTAACCACTGCAGCAATTTTCTAAGTGTATGAACTACAAAGTATAAGGAATTTGGATATCTCATGATACATGAATAAATGCATACTGACATACAGCATAAATGCACACAAACAGCACATTTTATTGTGATAGAATAATTCACATGCTGGAAGAATAATAAAATTGACTTTCATCAACCCAATATGATGTCATTCAGAATCACATCTAAACATATGTTTTCTTAGCTGAGTGCTGTATAATGTCATAAATAATTGACCCAAACTGAAACATATTTTGAAAATTAATGGATAGACAAACTCACCAAAGTTCCCTTCCAACAAGCATTAAGGATAATAAATTTCAGAAGTTTGTCTTCAAAGCGACTCAGGACTTTATGCAAAACAGAAGATGCATCCAAGTCTCGGCAAGAGAAATCAGGAGGAATTCCACAGTTTTTAACAATAACACCTGTGTGCCTCTTCAACATTTTTTCTAGGCAGCAACCAAATGTATGATGTAATTTAGTGCTACTTGCACCTTTTGAAAGCTCTAAATTAACAGAAGCATCAAGATCTGCAACTTCCTGCAGTCTAAGCAACAATTCAGCCCTTGCATCATCAGCCCAGCAACAGCAAAGGGATGATCCGTCATCTGCTAAAACCATAGGTAGTACAATAGGATTAATACAAGTGCTCCACACAAATCAGAAAAGTAAAAATATCCCTGTGTATCATTGGAATTATTTTTAATTTTAATCCAGGATTGTGTGTGATCCAGAATTCCAGAAAGGCTGTTGTTGTTGTTGATTGTGTATGATGCACATTACTGTGTTGCCTAACGAGAAGAGTTACATTTCTTACCAAGTATAAAACCAGCTAGCCTGACTTTTACATTTGGTATTCTACCATGATTAGTTGATTTGTCCAAAACCAGCTTAAGAACAGTAGCCACCTGGGACAAAGGAGAAGACAATTAATGATAAATCTAAAGGAGAGACCAGGAAGAGTAAAACAATGGAGTTTGATATCAAATAAAACATCTGAACATTAATTCATTGTGAAAGGATCCATGAAGATTAAAAAATGAGTATATCTGTAACCTATACATGGGCCAAATATAAATAAAAAAGCAACCTACCCGGCAGTGAAACTGCATGTGTCTATCCTCTCTAAAATGCTTCCGATGAAAGAACAAACACATTGAAACTGTACTAAGTGAACAGTCCTTTAAGCAATTAGACTTCAGTGGTGAAATAACACTTTCTTCAGTCAGGTCAGGACGGCTGATAGAGGTAACTTCAATGTATGTAACAGTAGTTAACAACAATTCATGCCTGCAGCAAGAAAACAGAGGATACATGAACTGAGCACACAGAATGTATGCGTACTTACATAGTGAAAACTAAAATATTTTCCTCAAGTTCAGCTTTAAGCTTTAAACTTGACATTTTGTAAAAAGAACATGATCCCAAGCAATTTGCAGGATAAATTCTTCTAGTTGTAAACTTTCCCAAGTATAGACAACAGCAACCTAATAAATTTAGGATGCAGTAGCGCACTAAGCTTCACCGCCTGTGACCGGAAGGTCCAGGGTTCGCCCTGGCCTCTGCACATTTATGTGCAGGAAAGGCTGTGCGCTAAACAACCTGCCCCCAGACGCCGTATAGTGCAGGAGCTTACGGCACTGGGTACGCCCCCTTTTTTACGAGTTAACAGCCATTTTGGTACTTGAAGTATGGCCAGAGGCTCAGACAGATCCTCAAATTTAAAAGGTCAAATCTAAAACCTTCAGGTTTACAATTTTTGGGCAAAATTAGGATCCCAAGTCCCAACCAATTGACATGCCATGTGTGGTTGTTAAGGTTCACCTAATCACCTGCCCTCATATTTTGCTTTCTCACCAAGGTTCTTAAGGTGTAGCTGATAACAAGATGTACCTAGGTCGCTAGACCTACAGGCGCCTGGCCACACCATGTTGGCGTATGCAAGTTACCACAGGGCAGGACAACTTACTGCCCTAAACCTTGTTTCTTATAACTTGTAAACAAACCAAATTATCCCTGTGCAAAGATGCTTCCTTGTGGTGTAACAAGCAGAGCCCCTTCATGGGCTAACTGGCTGAGTCACCGCCTCACCGGAAGAAGAGGGCTGGTGATTAGATCGTGAGGAGCGCTCCATCTGGTGCAACAAGCTGAGGTGTCGGTTGAGCCCAAAATGTGTACTTAGGACCTATTTGGATGGGATTTTCACAGCCCATACATGTGGATGGGCTGGGATTTTGATTCAACTATTTGGTCACTCATATGGATAGTCCACGATGGGGCCCTATATGTGACTAGATTGGTACTAAAGGGATGTGGTTACACATTTGCATGTTTGCTATTTTCAGAGATCTAATACTTTTTTACGCTGCCTAAGCATTTGCCCTCACATTAGTGCATAATAAAGCTTACATCATTCTCATTCCAGACTATTTTACCTCTACAAACAAAACTAAGTAAAACTATGGATCAGGTACTCAGTTCACTCTAAAGGAGTGCCAATACGTACATGGACACTGCACATGCAGGCTATTCTATTAGGATTCGACGAGTAACTCATTCTATTCAAGTTACCATCTTCACAAAAGCAAGTGTCAGACATCAGCTTCCTTGTCAGATCAAGGTCATACATAAATTATTAGAGGTAAAAGCTACAATTTTTCATACAGGTAAACGATGATCTTTTGCTGTAAACTAACAAGACAATGGAAGTAACATTTGACAAAAATGCAGAAGAAAGGGAAGAACAAACTGTGTCAAAAGGACGCGGTGGAATGTGACTGTTGCCCCTGGTCCAATGCCAATGGTAGAAGAATGTTTGCTTAAGTATCCACGGACACGTACCTGCAAAGGGTGCCATGAGATGGAATATCATTAGATCAAACCAACAAGAAAGCAGTAAACCGAAAGATCTGGTAATTTACCATATGATTATTATCAGCAACATGGATACATAGACTGTACTTCTCATTACCAAGCATACATCTTCCCCCCTTGGAGACATGTGAATGGATATGTTCTACTTTTCCCTGTACTGATATTAAATCTCCTTGAACCAATTCTTCAGTTTTCAAGTTAGCAGGTCCAGAAGCCTCCTTAAGCATCATAATATCATTGCATGATGACACACTTAAAACTTCACTGGAGGAAGCACACAGCCCGCTCAATACATGACACAGGCCGTTATATTCTTCCATCTTTGTGCTTATTGCCTCACAAGAAAATTTCAAATGGAAATAAGAATTACAGTGGAAGTCATTCCAAGACTGTACTAACTTTAGCTCATCATGGATGATGTTTCTGGAAACTGGTTCATCCATCTTCACTGAAGTAACTCCAGCAGATGGATCCCCAATTGTCCCCTTGATGTTCATATTACCATCAAAGGTAATGGCAATGCTCCAAATTTTATCCTGAGAATCCAGTGAGACTTTACCACCTTCCAAACATCCACAACCTTCCATGGTGCAAGCGAGATTTCCACTGGGACATTGGAGAAGATAGTAGCCATTGATCCGCAGTAACTGCATATTGATGATATCAAGTAGAATTTAGAGATGCTAATTACAGAAACACAACTAAGTGTAGAAAGTGTTGAAAAATAAATAGTGAGAATAGGCTTCATCGTCAAAATCGTACCTGATATTTGACAAAAATTCCCTCCTTGAACTCCAACAAAATCCTTGACGTGTGTTCCCTTCCGCATACAATATGATCATTTAGTAAAGTACTATCTGATCCACAGGAATTGCTAGACACCAGTGTACCACAAAGACTGGTGCTCCCGAAACTTATAGAACATGGGATATTCCACAATTTTGCAATAGAGGCTTCAGAACTACTTAGTAAATGAGAGTGCAACATTCGAAAGGCCTCTGCATGCTCAATGCATTCACCTTGCCCAATAAACTGCAAAACATATGGAAGTATTACAGCTTCAGCATACAGGATAGGCCCTGGCATGTCTTGATGTTGAATCTGCAATAGCATAATGAGAACATAGACACTACTTAGGGGGGTGATTATGCTACAAATCTCAAGATTTTTTATAGAAGGAAAGAAAATGGACTCACATTATTTGCAGGAAATATGTGGGACAATTTAACTAGGTGAAATAACTTGTCCCTATAATTAATGTGCAACGGAATTTGCAAGGAAGGGCCAATTTGATTTAACTCCCTCCAACATACTATAACATACATATTGAGCTGATGTACTCTTTTTTTGTAAGAAAGCTTCTGAAAGATAGCCTTACAGGACAGGGGAT
Organism: Urochloa ruziziensis; assembly: GCA_015476505.1. Lineage (NCBI taxonomy): Eukaryota > Viridiplantae > Streptophyta > Magnoliopsida > Poales > Poaceae > Urochloa > Urochloa ruziziensis. Next base: position 47,490,640 of record CM027119.1, read on the forward strand.
CAGCAACATCACAATGATCTAGGTAAGCCACTGGGCCTTCAAGAGCTAGTTTATAATTGCTGATCTGGATGGCAAAACGAAAATCAGAAAACAATGTTAATATATGCACCCAAATGGGCATAAAGCAGTAAAGCAGAAGAATCAGGTAAGCTCTACTTTCTTGATTAAGTGAGTAAAGCAAGCAAACAAAAGCAAATATGCAATCCTAGAACTGGAACTGCACAACATCATCCTTCTGTACGATGTTTTTTTTTTAAAAAAAAATACTAGGATGATACTATGCTCCAATCCAACGTGTTGAATCAGTAGCATGTACAATCTTTAGAATCATTAACCTTAAGATATATATCCCAGGGTCTTTCTACGAACAGAATTACATCCCTTCTTTAGACACATCATCATGTAATGCTCTGCAAGATTGTGCAGCAAGGCTGTAAGCCCTGCACCTGCAGAAACCAGCAGCGATTCTGTGTCTGCTGAAGTGCTGGTGAGAAAGGACTAGTTACTAGATTATCCTTCCGCGCTGCCACCTCCACTATGGCACCAGGTTGACAACACCTGGGACTTCCTCTCACCTCACAGCACTAGTTGCCCAACAATTCCAGGTGATACATCATCCATCTCTACTGGACATTTTCCAACCGTTAGTTGCAAAGGACTTTATTCTGATGTTCAAGTGATCATTAACAAAATTATATTCATTAGATGTGTCACATAAAACAATATAACCTTCTTGTCCCAAGCATATTTGGGTAGGCCATTGCATGGCACATTCACATGTACAAATACTACATGGTAAATATTGTCATTACCTCATAGACGCCAGACAAACTCCCATTCGACGGAAGATCAGGTACAATAACATCTATACATCCAGTGGAGTCAACCAACTGCAGCCTCCCTGACAGGGGAGAAGTCTGTATGCAATAAGGACACAGGAATTTCATAATGTATCCTGATCCAAAGTCAAGACTTAGGTCATAAGTAAAATCATTCATGTAGCACATCTATTCACTTGTCTGCACCATAAATATGCAAGTGAATTATTTCAGAAAAACCACTTTGCAAGTACTAAAATGTATAAATTTGCCAAAGTCTAACATTACAAAGTTTCATACAATTTAAAATATGAAGCAAAGTGAGATTCTCAAAGTAATGGGCGTATAGGACTGTCTACATGCAAACTATATTCATTTATGTAGACTCTGGGTACAATTTTAGATGAATAAGGACTATACATGTTGAGCTCCAAGATACATGTACCACAGGAGAATTCATAAATCAAAGAACAAAAACAAATTTCACTGACAGTAATCGAGAAAAATCAGTGACAAGGAAAACCCGGGTTTCAATAATCTTAGGCCCAGTTTGGTAGAGGGATTTGGTTTCTCCAAGAAACATTTCTAAAAAGAATGATTCGGACTCCCATGCAAAATATGTTTTTCAGTGTTTGTAGCTCTGTCTCTAAATCCCTGAACCGTATGTAGGGATTCTCCTGTTTCTTTCCAGAAACAGTTTTCAGTTGTGGATTCTCCTTGATATTAAACATTCCAGGTGTCTGACGATAGGTAAAAAGAGTTGTACAAAAGTATAGTTAATATGAGGTAAATAACACAGGAAATTAGACACAACCTTAATGCTCCCCACTAACACAAAATCCAGATCTTCACTCGAAATTATTCTTTTTGTAATGCCGGGATAGGAAAACCCATCACAGAAGAATTGGTTTTGTCCCCGTCTCCTGCCCACTTCTTCAAGACCATTCCAAAATTTGAGCATCGATGATATCCACAATGATTCACCCTTGAAGATAAAATGAGAGAATGGTATGACCTATGAATTCACAACTGAATTAATAACGGGCATAAACAAAATAAAAGTAAACTTAATTTCAAGTAAAGAATAAAAGAATACACTAATACCAATTTGCAAGCCTCCAATTTTGATCTAAGTCTTGAGCTACCACAATCATGGCTGCAAAATTTCATTATTAAACATTGCTGCACCACAAAGTTCAAGTTAATTAATTCACAGAGAAAATATGTTGGACTCAACATTAGAATTACAAGGAAAAAGTCTACATCACCCCCCAACGTATACATGGTAGCTCACATCACCCCCCAACCTATAAAACCGGATGCTTTACACCCTCAACTAATGAATACCGTTTATCTAACCCCCTATAGTGGTTTCCCAATCCGGTTTTGCTGACAGGGTGTGCCACGTTGGACAAGAATGACACCGTGGCACTAAGACCCACATGTCAGTTCTTTCTTCGTCTCTTCCCCAAAACCAGTCGCTGCCGTCATTCTTCCTCGGCGACTTGCGCTGCCGCCCGTCGTCGGCCTGTCTCCTACCCGCGCGCCACTGTTGTCCGCCCTCTCCCCCACTTGCGCTGCTGCCCATAGTCAGTTGCTCCCAGCTGCCAACCCCTTCAAATCGCCATAGGCCATGGCCGCACGAGGAGAGACCAGGAGGTGCGCTAACCGGCGAAATCCCGTCGACGTCGTCAAGAATGCGAGCGTTCACCAAGCGCTTCGCACTCCTCGTGGCTCTCCAGAGAGACCCACGGGGACAGAGAGAAGAGGGAGGCGGACACAGCCAGCTGGGCGTCCCCTACTCCCCTTCCCCTGCGCTCTTGTGTCACGCGGCCTCCTCGCTGTGTGTGCTCGATTAAGTAAGCCTCCCGGTCTCCATTCTCCAATCTGTCATGGATCCGTGCTGAGCCGAGCGCAAGTGCTTATTGTTTGATTAATATTTGAGAGAAAAAACAACTTACTCATTGGATCCGCCATTTTTTATTCGATTCGATTTGATTTGATTCAATTGCATCCGTCCATTCAATTTGATCCAGGCAGCGATCCTCCGCAACCAATCGTCCTTCCCACCCACGGCCCGGGCTGGACGCCCGCTCACGGTGGCAAGCAAGGAGATGCTCAGAGGGACACCCGCCTGTCCATCACGGACTAGGATTAGATGCGGTCTGCAATTTTGGCATTCGATCCATATTGGTTGAGATTTATTTGGTAGTAGGTGCATTCAATTTTGCTTCACATGAGAATTATTTGGGCAGCTGTATGCCCGATTCATCTCGGTTGAGATTGATTCAGCAGTGAAGGGTTCAATTTCAGCACAAGCAAAAAAGTCATCGCGCCATGGCGACGACGCGGCCAGCCGCACAGCAACCCATCCTTGCCGTCAGGGGAGGCCGCGTCGATGGAGATTCGAGAGCGTCGTGCCGAAGCGCCGGGCCGCGTCGATGGAGATTCGAGAGCGTCGTGCCGAAGCGCCGGGCCAAACGGCCGCGCAGCAAGCTGTCAAAGGACGCCTGGGACCACGACTTGCCGGTGCTCCGCAGTCAGCAAGCTGCGGCGCGGCGCGACCTCAAGACAAGGAAGCTCTAGGCGTCGCCTCTCTGTACCCGTGCTTCCTGACAGGTGGGTAAGAATGCAATTTGACCAACATGGCATGCCCTGTCAGCAAAACCGGACTGGGAAACCACTATAGGGGGTTAGATAAACGGTATTCATTAGTTGAAGGTGTAAAACATCCGGTTTTATAGGTTGGGGGGTGATGTGAGCCACCATGTATAGGTTGGGGGGTTACGTAGACTTTTTCCGAATTACAATGAGCACAACTAAATTAAATGGCATATTGAATACCAAAGTAAAGTTTGAGAAAAAAGAAATTATAAGTTCCGCCATGCAGCACTGCTACTTCCAGCAAACTTTAGTGTCCACGGACATGGCTTGCTAAAAATGTACTTATTCAAAAGTTTGTAGCATTCTAATTTGTGCAAAATTATTTTCCGTGCAACATACTAGCCATGTACCGGATGTATATCACTGGTTGCTCAGAATTTGGTGCCTCATGAATCCAAAGGTGGATATTTTTTTTCTTTGTGTGTGTTAGCGGGCGGGGGATCAAGATTGAATAGTAAATAAACTCAAAGTTGCAATTAAGAGAGGCTTGGCTGATTGCCTTTTGACAGCAAACCAAAAGAATTGCCCATCAAATGCTATATTTGAAGCAGAAATAATACGCACACATTCAGTGTGATAGATATTCTACTAACAAACTTGCCTGAGGTTGGCACTTTGAGGAGAGAGTTTTAGTAGCATAGGCATGGACCATTCCTTGCTTCTGTTGGTACCTTGCAGTACAACAGTTTCAATTCTTTAAATTAGCAGACACTATAACAGAGTATATATTGTTCAGATGATGCAATACGAATTAGCAACATACATTTTGTGAGCCCATAATCTCCTTATCAGAAAACAATTTGGTGAACTTTTGTTTAAAGCAAGATATTAGAAGTAACATCCTGAAATAGAGGGATAAAAACAATGAGAGCATACCTTGACACGAAAAGTATTGGCTTTGTCAGTCATTTATAAAGGTAAGTATATGTATACGTCATAGAACTATACATGTTAAATCATATCAAATTCATACCAAAATCTAGCAGGCATCTCCAGTGAGTCAACAAACTTCCTCAGGACGCTCTTGCTCTCTTCTTTTATATGATTTCTGCACCAAGAGAGAAATTATTGAGTCTGTAATAGACTAATAGCACATACCAAGTAAATAAATACAGTTCCCATCTTACTTGGAGTCGACCAGGGAGAAAGAATTTACAGTAATGCAAGTTCTACTGCATGTTGCAAGCAGAACAGTTTGCGCCCAAGCAAATTTCAGACGCATTGCTCGAAAGTTCTTTACAGAGATCTACAAAAAAGTAGAATAGCAACAGTGAAACTTAAGATGGAACTGAAACTCAGCAGCACCAACTTGGAGGTAAAGATTAGCAACATACAACAGCACCAACTCGAAGAGAATGTGGCAGCAGAAGCAGCAGATCATCTACAAGCAGCCACGCAGTGTCATCCAGCTCAACCACCAGGCCCTGGAAGTAAATTCCAGTGATGACCCCAACATACGCACCACCACACTTCTCTGTCGAGCCGTCCAATGGCAGATTTCTCCTCTGCAGTAGGCACCAAGCCATCGCTGTATTTGTGGATGACACCAATAGTGTGTGTGAACCTTTCTCACCAACAGAAACCAACTTTTTCTTCAAACCTGAGACATACACCAGCCTCCCAACAAGCCACACCAGCAGAGGCCGCCATGTACATGCTGCGTCCACAAAGTACACGAACTTGACCACCTCAAACTTATGACCCTGGGCAGATTCTGGCGGCGATACCCCGCACCGGCGGCACCCACAGCACAAAATCTCAGCCAGAAATCCGACTGAACTAGCGCTCCTCTTTTCAGCCTTGGCTTGCGGAATACTGAATACCACGCTGACGGACCTGACCAACCCAAACACGCAGCCGCGGGTGGCCAAATTAGAATCTTGAGCACCGCAATTGAGCGGAATCATTGCCAGAAAGCCACGCTTCGGGGCCGGCGCGAGCTCCTCCTCCTCCGCGAGGCGCCAGCGGACCACCTCGAGCACGCCCGCGGCGCCGTGGAGGCGGACGGAGGGGAGGTAGTTCCACGCGAGGACGCGTATCTCGCGGCCCAGCGCGACGGGGTCGAAGTCGAGGATGCAGCAGCAGACTGAGGCGGCTGGGGAGGCGGAGACGGAAGCGGAGGGGTCGGGGTCGGAGAAGGAGAAGCAGTTGCTGCGGCAGCCGGCGGGGGCGGAATCGGAGGGGAGGGAGAGCGTGCCGGCGAGGAGGACGGGGTGGGATATCGGAGCGAACGGGGCCGTTCCGGAGGACGAGGCAGGGGTTTGGCCGGCCGCGGCGGCGACAAGCTTTGGTTTTTTCCGGGGCGGAGAGGGGGAGGTGGGGGCGGAAGGAAAATGGAGGGAGGAGGCGCCGGTGGTGGGGCGGCGGAGGCTGAGGAGGTCGGCGACGGTGAACCTCCGCGGGGTGGGCGCGGGCTCCGCCGCCGCCGCCGGCGGCTCCATGGCTAGGGATTGGAGGGATTGAGAGAGGAGGGGACTGGGGGCAATGGGGGGAAGAAGAGGAAAAAGGCGAGCGGGCGGGAAACGAAGCGACGAGGGGAGCGGCGGGTAGGGCCCACTCGATTAATTAGGAGCGTGGTGACGTGTTTCGGCTGGCGGTGGGCTGATATGGGCCTGCTATTGTTTGTTTGGGCCGGAAGAGACGGGCGGGCATGCTGTTGGGCCCGGCCTGTTGCAACTCGGAACTGGAGTTTTTCTTTTCCTTTTTCGAGGATTATTATATTATTCAAAACTTTGAAACGAGTATGGACGAGTCAGCTTCCCTGGAAGAGATCGATCCGTTCAGCAGCAAACTGAAAACAGCTCGTACGGAGTATACTCATCAATCCAGACGCGGTGTTTGGGGAGTGTAAGCAAAGGTTAGGACAGGAGTACTGGGTCTTGTTGAATAATTCTCACGGCTGAAAGCATATCCGGCCAGGAACCAGAGCATTGTCCTTCCATTCCATGGACCAGCAAACTGCAACTGGGCTGCTAGCAGCTTGCATGTCCGATGACGAGAGAGAGACTTGTTTCCTTTGCGCGTGCCTGCTTGACCCAACCCATATGCAAGGTTACTTGATTGTACACCTCACCCGGTCTAATCCTCGAGCCTCTGCCAAAAATAGCAACCAAAACCATCATATTCTACACTGGATGCACACACGGCGAGGGGCCGCTGTTGGGCAGCCCGTCGCTTTCCACGGTCGTACGCCGCCGACGAGAGAGAGACGACATCAGACAAGAGCCATTGATTTTTCTGGGACCCGTTCTTCCGTGCGCCGCTGCTGCGTCCGTGGATAGTGTATACTGATGATGAGCAGGGACACGGTGATCTCAATGCACTTCTTTTCTAACGTGAAAGCATGCAGCAGGACCTTAATTAATTTGGTGTAGTATATTTGTATATATAATAACAGCAACCTCCAATTTCGAATAGGATGTCCATCATTTTGCAATTTTGTTAGTTTCGTCATTCTGTAGTTTAATCAGTTTTCTTGTGAGATGATGAATTCACTGATGACCATGCACGGTAACAAAAAAAATCTGAGGGAGAGGCACAAGCACGAGCAGCGATAGCGTGACATGTACCCTTTTACCTGCAACTTGCTGTTTGTAAAGGATAGCGATATTTGTTAGCACTACCTCCGTTCCAAATTATTCATTGTTTTGGCTTTTGTAGGTTCATCATCTTAGTTATGCAACAAGATAAACGTTATGTCTAAATTCATAATAAAATTTATATAAACCTAAAAAAGTCAAAACGACCTATAGTTTGGATCAGAGGAAGTAATTATTATAGCGAAGCTCACTCTCCAAATCATAAACATAACCAGATTGGTGAGTATACGTTCCAACACACACATGTTCCCAGTTGCAACTTGCAACACCTAGAGAAGGAATTGGCGGCGAGCCATTGTGCTGTCCCCCAATCATGATGGATCCCAGTATCAAAAAAAAATAAATATATGATGGATCCTTTACCCTCTAGGGCACGGAAGAAACACAAGTAATGACCCTCGCATCGATCAGTTAGTGGATAGGAATCGCTGAGTGGTCATGGCACAATGCAAGAGAGCCCATCATTTTCTAAAGGCTGATGACGGATTGACGACGATCGACGACTAATCATCCACGGCTCATGGGGCATCGCGCCACTCATCACCAATTCAACCACAGGACAAAAAGGAGAGCACTTGCATTGGATTGACGACCATATCTGTCTAGCTCTCTCATCTCACACACAAGGATTGCTGCTGCGTTTAAGAGCAAGTACAACCGTGTCTACGGCTTGCTGTCTTTTTACACCAAGAGACAGCTTGAACAGACAGTTTGTACAACTGTGCACACAGTTGTTGTCTGTTCAGGGTGTTTAATGTTTCCTTTGACACACAAATTGTGATGATCTAGTGCATAGTTGATCTTTATAGCCATTTTGTTGCATACATGAGACAATGCACTCTACATTCAAATACATTCTCTTTTCTTCTCTTTTATTATCTTTTTTCTTTTTTTCTCTTTTCTTTTTTCCTTTTTTCTCTCTCTACTTTCTTCCTTTTCTTTTCCTTTTTTTCCATCCTTTTTTCCACCGCCGAGCATCCTTTTCTTCTCGTTCCTTCTCGCTCTCTCTCGCTATCCCCTCCTCCTTCTCACTTCTCCCTACGTTCTCTCCGCCGAGCAGCACCAGCGCCGGCGCCTCCCTCTCCCTCCTCTCTCTCCCCGCCGCGGACCTCGCCTCTGCGTCGCGCATCACGGAGCACATCGAGCCCTTCTTCTATACGAGCAGTGCCAAGCCGGTCGTCCCCTTCCTCTCCCCAACGAGATCTCCTCCCCAACCCTCTCCCTCCTCCGCCCCAACCCTGTGCTCGCCGTCGGCTGGCCCTTCCTCTAACGCGCCTCCGCACGGGACCCGCTCTCCTCTGCAGCCTTGACCTCCGCCGAGCTCGATGCGGCCGGCGCGGTCCGGCTCTCCTCTGACCTCCGCCGAGCTCGATGCGGTCGACGCGGTGGTGGAGCAAGGGCTGGGCGGGTCCGGCAACGGAAGACGGATCCGGATCGAAGCTCGCGTAGCGCGGCCGCCGCGACCCTTGCAGGTGGCCTCCTCCTCTCCGGTGGCGGCAGACGGATCCGGAGGTCGCGAAGCACGGCTGTCGCGACCCCTGCAGGTGGCCTCCTCCTCTCCTCCCTCTCCCTCTCACTCTCCCTCTCTTGCTCCGGTGGCGAGCCCGGCGGCGGAGCTCGCGGAGCTCTCCTGCGCGGCGAGGCGCGCCCCTTCCTCCTCACCACGCCCGCGGAGTAGTTGTGAGGGGATTCTGGCGCGAACTTGGGCGGCAAAGGAATTCCTCCCGCGCGCGCAACGGATCCCCGCCGCCGTCGTCTCCCTGCAACGCTTGCTACAACGCGAGCCGTGCCGTCGCTCGGGCGTTGGAGAACGAGCTTCGCTCGTAGACGAGTGAGACGACGGCAGGGTCGCTCGTGCGGTCGTGGAGGGGTCTTTCTGTAAAAAAACCTTGCATGTCGACGGGAATCTACGACCCGTTGCACGTGCCCTTAGTATACTATAGCACACACATTAATGCGATTTTTAAAGGCAAAATTATGCGCAGCTGCTGTTTTTGACGAGCACGTACGAAAGCCCAAGCTGCACGAAAAGAACTTGTGGCTGCCGGCGCAGATGGATGCCAGGAACCAATTCAGGCGCTTTCTTCCATTTCTTTTTGTTCCTCTTTCCTGTGAGAGGAAAAAACTCTTGACAGCAGCAAGGAGACAGCAGCGTGCAAGTTGGTGTAGTGGACGAAGAAGGCCGTGTATGTGTTGCCCCCGGGGGTAATATGCGGCGCTCTGTGCTACCCTAAGCTGAAAACGCCTAGCTATAGGGGGCATCTCTCTGATTGCTCTGATGTGGAGTTGCCTTTTGTTTAAAACACTGTCTCGGTTGGTATTTGGTTGCAAAGGGGTTTTTAATTAAGAGATTGACAAAGACACTTCATTTGCAAGCCAAATCCCCGCTTCACTTTTTTTAAGGCCAATCATAGTTATACCTAAAGATGGCAACGGGTACCCGCAACCCGACTACCCGACGGGTTTTACCCGACAAGAAGATGGGTGTGGAGAGATATTTTCACCCGCGGGTACGTTAATGGGCAGAAATCTTTACCCATCGGGTATGCGGGTGCGGGTGCGGGTGGGTAGTACCCATACCCGCATACCCGTGGGTAAAATATACCCGACTAAAGTATGAAATAAATTCATAAACTTGCGCATAATTAGTTAAGGATGACTTACTATCGGTAACTAACAAATAATTTCATGATTTATCAGACTATTAGTTGATTAAGAATTGTCATTTGCCTTTTTTATTTACTCAAATTGATTTATATGTGTGCTTTCTCATGTATTACAATTATGATTCTAATACTTTACAATTGGTATGCTATCGGGTACGGGTTACCCGACGGGTAAAAAAACCCGCGCGGGTGCGGGTATGGGAAAGAACTTGTACCCGCATGCGGGTACGGGTGTTTTAACGGGTAGAGTTGCAGTTGACGGGTGCGGGTATGAAAGGGCACTACCCAGCGGGTACGTATCCTTAGCTATACCTGATCATGATCATGGGCCACCCGACCCAACCCGCCAGAAAAAGCCCCGACCCGATTCGACCCGAGCACGTGACGGGCCGGGCGCGGGCCAATTTTTTAACCCGAAACACCAAAAAACCCGACGCGACCCGAAAAATTACACGTGAAACCTGACCCGAACCCGACACAACTCAACCCGATCTGACCATGCCACGGGTCAGACGCGCACCAACAATTTCGACCCGCCAACTCGACATGACCCGACCTGAACTCGACATGACCCGACCCATGATCAGGTATAGCAGAGCTTGATTCCCTATGTACAAGGATTATTACACCGTCTAGTGACCATGTTAGGAGAGTAGTGGTGTCGTGTCATGAAGATAGCATCGCTGATTCTACCAACAGATATAATAGACTGAACAAGAGGAAAGACGAGGGGCAACTTCGTTCGAAACACACGCGTAGCACCAGCCAGTACCCGGGTCTGCCAAGCGACAAAGATATGACACGTGCGCCTTCAAAGTATATACTCCTACAACCTGATTTACCTGTTCAATTCAGTTCAGAATTTGCTCTCGTCGGATCGTGATCCTGATTCCTGAACCCTGTCAATTATGTGCTCCAAGCTTACTGGACGAGACGTTTCTTTCACGTGCACGACGGCTTAGCGCGAGAAATACTGTAAACCAGAGAAGGGTCAAGTGTGACGTGTCTGGCGTGGCGGCCGTGCGCGGCGCAATCCCGGCGTGAGGTGTCTGGCATCTGACGCAGGACTCTCCCAAAGTCCCAATTGACTCCACATGGACGCGACAAGTGGTGGCCGGGTCGCTACGGACCCACACAATGATACTTGTTGCATCCTCGTGTTTATCCAAGATTTTTTTTTCGTGTCCTCCCAGTGTGATTTTCGTACACATGTTCGAAGATTCTAGAGGACGTCAGTGGAGAGGGAGAATCTTTTGGGTCCAAAGGTACTGTGATCTGTGGTATCAGAGGCTAGCTTGAGCGCTACAGGGTACTACATGGATTAGTCAGAGGAGCTAAAAATAAATGGTTTAAGTAAATGCTTCCTTTACGTAGTACTCCTTTTCGTTGGTAAAGAAAGTGCAAAATTTATTATGCTAAAAGGTGCAAAAATTATTTTTTAAAAGTACTATATTTCTTTCAAAATAATACTCGTATAACATATAACTTTGTATTTATTTCCTAAAAAACATACAACTTTGTATTTCTGAACCGAATGAAAGAGCATATACGTAAAGAAAGAATGTCTGCTTCCGAAGTTTTTCTTTGATTTGTGAATCACACTATCTTCGTTGAACCCGTCCTTATGCTAAGCAGCCAGGAAGGTCTGACCAGATCATCTCCGTGTTTTTACAAACGTGATACACACACTTAAACAACCACCACCATTTCAAACAGGTTTTTACCGCAAGTATAAAACTACAGTAATCCTAGGTACATGCATACATTCACCGAACTTTCCCCCTGATGGCGACGCGAAACCCATCCAGATTCCACAGATGCATTCGCGTCGCGTGACGGCATCCCCACATGGACGCAAAACCAGACCAGAGCCCAGGCAAGCCACCCAAAAACCGAACACTATTCACGGCGCAAAAAGAAACAAAATCGCCCAGCGACAAGTGTCCCCGCTGCTCACGAAAGCGAGGGCTTGCCCCGCACGCAGGGCCCCCCGGAGCGCGACACGTCAGCACGCCAGAGTGGAGGATGATTGGCATTGGTGGGCCCTGGCGGATCGGACGGACCAGATCGTTCCTCACGTCACATCAGCACGATCTCGGCCGTCCGCGGAGGGGGCGGAGCGGTTATTTATCCGGACGTGTGGCCACCGAGTTCTCTCCTCTCTAATCTGACCCCATCGATTTGGGTGGTTGCGTTGCTTGGAGAGTTGAGGTGGAGTGGGCCGCGTGCGTGCGTGGGAGAGGAGGATCCGAGAGAGGGGAGGAGGGGGCATGGAGGGGAGCGATTAGAGGTTGCCGAGTAGGGAGGAGGGGTAGTTCTGATCTTACTCATTTGCCGGGGCCTCGAATTTGAGCAGGCAAGGTTGTTTTTTTACCGGGGATTCTTGGGTGTGTGTTTTGGGTGAATTTAGGGGGGCTGCAACTTGTTATCCCGTGCGTAATTCTGTGTCGGGTGTTCAATTTTGCTGCCGGATTTTTAAGCAGTAGTCAATTAGGGGGATTTTGGTTTTTGTTTCTGTGTTTGGAACAACGATTTTGGTTGGATTTCATGTTTGCCACATGAAGATTTCATAGGTTGGGGGAAGCGCTTAATTTCGCACCCGGTTAGAGAATTTTTTTCCCCCAGAAAGGGCCATTTTGTGCTAGTCTGTCAATCCAAGTGAACTCGAACTCTCAAAGAAGAAACCTTCCCAATTGGACCAGGATTTTTGTGGTTGGCGTCTAAAGAAGTAATTTTCCTGCTTACTCTGGCCAAAAGCTTTCCCTTGGATCTATTTGTGTAAAAAAAAGGTCGGGTTTTTATCTGAGATATTAAATTTGTTGATTTAGGTTTTCGACTCGACAGATCCGAGAGAACGCCCAATTTTGCTTGATTTCGCCGCGATTTTTAGTCTGATCGAGAGGCCCACGAGCCTTTTCCCTCGAGAAGCAAGGATTTTTCTTTTTGCGCCATGTCCATGGCGTTCGGTCGCTTCACGCAATGGCTGTGGCCGGGGGGCGCCGCCGCGCGGGTGGCCACCCATGAGCTCCCGAGCGGGGGCCTGACGAGTTCCTCCTTCCCGGACTTCCCCTCCGGGTTCCGGGAGCCCGACACCGTCACTTTCTACACCGGCGGCGGCGGCGGCGGCGCCCGCCGCACGCGCCCGAGGAGGGTCAGGAACCGGCGCCGCAGCCGCGGGGAGCCCCGGGTCGACAGGGAGTACGACATGGTCATCGTGCCGTCCGACGGCGGCGGCTGCCTGTCCGGCTCCGACTCCGACGACTCCGACTGGTCCATCGGCTGGCTCGAGCCCCAGGCGCCGGAGCTGCAGACGGACGGCGACCCCGAGAACTGCTTCGCCGTCCTCGTCCCGTGCTACCGCCACGGCCGCCAGGAGCAGCCTGGGAGGCGCGAGGGCAGGTTTCTGGGCGCCGGAGCGCTGGCCGACGGTGGCCTCTCTGGTGAGCATCCTGATCTGCAATGTCAATTCAATGTGCTTTCTTGAATTTGAGAAGCGGTTATGACATTTCAGTTATATTTCGTTAATGTGCTGATCTGATATTTCAGTTATATTTATGAAATGACTTCCTTGTGCAGTTCCTAGTGAATTTAATGCCTTACATATGGAAAGATTCAGTTCTGTAGCTGTTCAGGATTGGGAGGAAATCATGTAGTATGATACTAGCTGCAGCTCTTATATGTGTTAGTGTAGAATCAGGAAAGAATCATGTGAGTTGGTTGATTCTTCTGTATTACTTAAGTACCGTTAATAGTTCAGCCTTCTGTTTGACAAGCTTACATAAACTGCCTGAATTCGGCACTTTTCAGTTACAAATTCTTGTTTTGGCAAATAGTTTTAGTTTGTTAAGTTGACATAAGACAACGGATAATAGGATAAGAAGCTAATGTCTTTAACAGGCAGACTGGCTTTCTTTCCTCCTTTTCTGATAGAAATTGGTGGTCAGATGCTTGAAGGCATATGGAGTTATTCCCCCAATGATTGCTATGTGATGTCATTTGATTATCTAGTTCAGTAATGTGCACTGCTACATGGAGTAGTTCTATCACATTTGTGGGAGTGGGTTAGCTTGCTAGTCATATGCCCATTTCATGATTGGTGCTACTGATTCATGGGTTAGGTGGTTTACTTTGTCCTATGTACTTGAAATCTAGTTTTGCTAGTTTGTAAAAGCTTGTCTTGTACTACTCAATAAGTGGGTACACTAAGACTTAAGATGTCGTTTACTCTTGGTGCTAGAGTGAAAAGAAGTTGTGTTTGGGGGGAAAAAAAGAAAACGAGATTAATTCAATAATCTGAGACCTTTTAGTTAGAGCACTAAGTAATTCCAAAGTTTGTCCTATGTAGCTCAGTCCTACAGTTCATTGGGCTATGTTTTCTACTGTTCAAACTTCAAACTGCTCGCTGTGATTTAATCTGTACCAAATAGTAGCATTCAGTTGCCTGCTTGAGCCATTTTAATTTGCTATAGGCCTGCTGCAACTGGATTGTGAAAAAAGGGTTTTTTTTTTCATCTCGTCAGAAACTAGCCTTTCATCTTCTCAAAATATTCACATTTTCGTTCCTTTTTTATAATCTTTATCAAAAGAGAATCTATATATACCTCTAATGATCTACGACATTACTGCATTGTATGGTCTAATTCTTCTTTCCTTCAATTTGCAGATGGAAAGAATTTTGTAGAGCAGTGGCTTTCTTCTCTCCAGAACTGATACCTCAGGCCTCCCCTAGCTACGCTGTAAATACCGCTACGGTTTGTTCTACTATGTTTGTCCTAGACGCAGAATGTATCGATGATGGAAGACATGAAAAAACCCAAAAAAAGAAGCAAAACGAAAAAGGAAAACGATGAGCAGTGGGATTCTGAAGCAGCACTGAATGGGTTATGGGTATTGTCCTTCCTGAGGTTCCAAGGCTATTCTACTCTTGCAATGCAAGGCGAATGCTGAACAACACAAAGCTGTGCGACATTGAAAAAAGATTTTTGCCATCCTCTGATATGTGCTGAGTGCTAACATTTGATTGTTAACATGTAGAGATGAACTGCTATTCCATTGTTAATTTGTTCCACTTGCTTGCGGACCTCGAATTCTACTGCCTTTAGATAGTTTTCTTGCAGTAATGCTGTGTATATAGTCTGCGCAGAGCTGCAGTTGCGTGATTCTTCAGTCTATGGTGCGTGTGCGTGCTATTCTTGTACATTGGAACTGAATCCTTATGAATCAATCAGTATGATGTATATAAATTTTGTGACACTCCAGAATTTTTTTATCTCTGGTCCCAAACTCAACATTTTCTTTCTATCTTTTGAGTGGCCAAGCAAATCAGCAATCAAACAAGAAGCTTAACCTCTGAAAAAAGAAAGCAAAAAAAAAAAAAAAAAAAAACTGTAGAAGCTCAACGTTTCATGGTTATCACCGCTCGGCGGAGGCGTTTCTTATATGATATCCTTTCTTATAACAGAAAAATAGAAAAGAAATGTTGAGAAGGGGCCAAGTTTGGGCCGCATTAGCCCGCCTGAGGCCCGGGGAAGGCTTAGGCAGAAAAAGGGTTAGGCATTTAGGCAGCCCAAAGGCTTGGCTTTCTCTATCTCTGCAACGTACTTTATCAGTTTCTCATCTCTGCAGAACGAGGATGTGGCTTCAAATTCAATGACTGTCAATCTCTTGCCGCTACAATTTGACACAACCAATGACGTGAATTCTAGTGTACAATAATTTTGTTTCAAGTATACTACAATAATTTCTCTTGCTGTTCATTATCTTCATTTGTAGGATTTTTGTGGTAAGGAATTAATGGATGCATCCGAATCTTTGCTTGGGAAAACTGCTCTACTTTGTCATGATGCAGCTTGGGAAAACTGCTCTACTGGTGATAGTTTATGGAGGCAGGTATCTATCTTATCTGAATTTTAATTCATGAAAGGGTAATTTCTCCACTAATGGAATTCCTAGAATTTCTTTTTCTTTTTTTGCTAGACATAATGTGCGCACAAAATGCAATAATATATGTGAAGACAATATTTGAAGTTGACAATGTTAATGTCAACCATGAAGTGTAGATGTTGAGTTAGAAACATATTATTTGAAGTACTAGACATTATAATGTGAACATTGTGAGGAAACATATAGGTGTGCCCCATGATCTAGCAATTGATATGTGTAATCTCACGGTTACGCGCGTAACCGTGAGTCGTGATATGCTATATGTAATTCCGGTGGTGAAATACTGTCATAAAATAATATTCATGATGATATAACCATGGTACAATGGGCAACCGATGGTAGAGAAGTCTCTATAGTTGGGTTGTGTTATAAGAAATTAAACCGAGTGGATAAAGCTATTTCTACCATCGGTTTGGATTAAGAACCATGGTATGAAAGCGTTTTTTTTACCATCTGTTATAGTGAAAATGTATTTGACCATTGGTACCCGCATGTAATTTAAAATGGTCGCTTCTACATATGATGAGGCGATAAGCTACAAATGGTTTATAAACAACTTGTTAAAAAAAATTAGGGTACGCGAGAAGCGTGTTTTGAAAGTTAAGGGGTTTTAGATTTCAGAAAATTGTTACAAAATAATTGTTGATAAGAAAAAATAAATTTTATACACGTGGCTAGATTAACTTTACCAAATTACCTCGATAACCCCACTAGCCATATATAGCCCGTTCAGAAGGACACAATAGCTAGCTCTCTTCTAATTAGACCAGCTAAGCAAAGCATGTGTGTGTTTGTGGATGCAGCCAGCTTCCAGCTCACATATCTCATCATTTGCAAATACATGTGCGTTTAGGTTAACCCCAGTGCAAGTTTCATTGAAGTTTCATGCGCATTAAATATGGTGACACATTAACATTTGTGATGACATGTCAACATAATTATAAAGAAAGAGAGGGAAGGAATTTCATCAGGATAAAATTATGTATACACTATTCTCAATACTATAAAACTTGTTGAAACTTGCATTGGCGCTATAGAGTTTTGTTTCATTCAACCGTGTCCAATCACATGCCTCACAATTAAATGGTATGGTTACCGTACGAAATAATGAAATGGAATTTTGCATTAGGAGACCTTGTTTCATTTACGAACTCAAATGTACTTAGATGACATGACACATTTTAGAAATCGTGCAATGAAACTCTCCATTAGGAATAACCCTATTAGAAGCACAAACCAAAAGAAGCTTCTAGAGGGAAACAACATTTGGCAGCAGTGGCACATAGACGAAGGTTGATATGGTCATGCTCCCTCCAATTTAATCGAATTGTAGGTCGTGTTTTTCCGTCGTAAGTCAAACATTTCTAAACTTAATTAAACTTGTAAGAATTATAGTAACATCTATAATACCGCATAGATGCGCTACAAGATATATTTCATAGTCTATCTGGTGTGAAACTATATATTTGTGCATTTTTTCTATAATAAACTCTCAATTAAAAACTAGAAAAAAAATGACTTAGAATAAATCTTAAACGATCGACATACCTGCACTTATCCACTCTAGCTAGCGTTTGAAAAATCTTCATGTTATTGGGTGTCACGGTATTTATTGTTGCCTTACCGACCATAAGATTGTACTCACTGTTGTTTATTCTTTATAATAAGCCAAACATTTTTACCTTTAACTATAAATACCTAAATGCTTTTATTTATTGGATTCGTTGCAAAAAATGCATATTCATGATATGTAACACTTCATTAGTTCAAGGTACGTACACAACGAAAATTGATAGATAAGGCTTGTTAAAAGTGTCATATATGTTGTATTAAACTTATATCATAGGTATTATTGTTTCAAAAAACCATGGGTTACAAAACTGCAAAATCCGTGATGTACCTTCGAATACAAAAATATTGAGACGTGGTAATAAATACTACTAGCAGCATAGTTTTCCCCACTTGTTCTGGCAGCTAATAATTCCAAAGTGAAAAGCAAATCAAGTTGGCAAAATCATATAACCCCAAGTGGAAGAATTAAATATTGAACAAATTAAACACAAAATTTATATGGGACAAATAAATTTCCATAGCCAGAAGCATTAAACGATTTACAGAAAATGAAATATACCCTATATTTAAAATCATAGCCCATCTTGCTAGAGAGTAGAGATCATATATGGCAATCGACAAACCACAATATATCTTGCTACGTACTCTCTGATTGAAAAACAATGCAACCACTCTAATATAATCACAAATAATTAAACTCCAATCCTATATGGTCCTATGGAAGAAAAAGAGCGGAAAAACACATCTCAAGAAATCCATTCTTGACAAATCAAACGGTACAAACATATAAAGAGTCACTCGCTAGAGAAATATGGGAGAGGTAGCAAATTAAATTAAAGTATATAGTAAAATAAAGGTAACAAAACTGCCGGAACACATGCATAACAAAGATGATATACATGACTTAGCTGCACATAATAATTCGTCATAGGCCCATAGATCGACAGTCAATAATCCTTCATATCTATGCCGTACCAAAACTGATATATACGCGCCAATATGCGCCCATACGTACGTAGTATATGTACCACGTGCACACACGAATCGCCGTACCCACAGCTAGCTCAGCAGTAAGCAGAGCCACCTACAGCCAAGAGGCGTCACCGTCTGCATGGTGGCCGCCACCATGATTCGTCACGGCGACGAGCTCGGAGAGCGCCCTGAGGAGCTCGATCCTCGCCCGGAGCCGCACGATGTAGTCGGCGGCGCGGAGGAGCAGCCGGTCGGCCGGCACCGCGGCGCCGCCGGGCACCAGCCGCCGCAGCTCCCGGACCTTCCGGCTCATCAGCGACGCCGTCTCCGCCGCGCGCCGGCGGCGGCGGCGGCGGCGTCCTGCTGCTTGGCCCGGCGAGCGCCGCCTCCCCTCCATGTATATCTGGCAGCAGCTGGCGCGAGTGCCGGCAGGTGAAGATCGTATCGTACGTGCGCGACGACGTGTGTGGTGTGCCGTGTGCGTGGGAGAGCGCTGAGCTGAGCTGGTGGAATAAATAGAGGCAGGAGGACCTATTCCGGGGAGGCGTAGGTTTTAGCAAGGGGGTTGGGTGCAAAAAGCGGTGGTGAGCTGTGGCAGCTTGTCGCGTAGCGTGGGGCCCTCGCGTGGACCGCCACCATGGGCTTGTCCTGCACACGTGTCTGACAGCTCCCCTGATCTCCCCCAGGACCGGGGGATTTAGTGCCTGACTTTATTTTGTTTTAATCCCCGTCTTGCCCCTCCATCGTAACCCGACCCACACACTGGTCCGGTATCCATGCATGTTCGCTGGATTCTGGGTGAATCATTAATGTTGGTGTCCTGCCCTACATTTCGGTTATAAGAAGATCGTGTTGATTTCAGCCATGAGTACTGGCATCAAACCATTGAGGTTGTTCCATGTCATTGTCATCAAACTACGAACAGGAGACGGCTAATAAATATAAGAAGAAAGTTTTCGAAAAAAAAGGAAGAGAGATTAACTTTCAAGAAACTATGAGCCTAAAAAGGTTATTGTGTCCTACTGGAGGCTGCCACGGTTGCGATGACAGAGAAGTAATCATCAAGCGTGGTGCTCCGATCATGAATGAATAACCGGCCAGCCGAGGCCTCTGCAACTCGCCGTCGCGCGAGTTCCGGGAGAGGAGGGCGAGGGCAGGGGCGTACGGCGTGGCGCCGCGGCCGTAGCGACGGCGGCGTACGGTTTTGGCACGTTAGGCGCGCGCCTTTCTCCATTATGGCCGGGTAGGGATGAAAGGGGATCGGATCGGAGCGGATAATATCTTTTCCACATCCTTATCCATATTTTTTGTCGGATATGGAGCGGAGCGGATATCTTGCGGATGCGGTTACGGATGTGGATTTTTTCGGATGCCGGAACTGGTGCGGAGTCGGAGCGGTTTTGGAGCAGATGCGAATTAATATAGTCGGATAATATATGCTTACATATAGTTTTTAAGTGACAAATAATTTCTAAACCAAACTATAATTTAGCAACGTAACACGAAAAATACTTATCTTTATGGTTCATGAACCATGACATAGTTTATGAGTGTCTCGTTATTTGAGCTGAGCTCGATTTGTAGTGTGGTGACATGGTGGGCCCGTTAGATTAGTCAGATATCCTATTATAAGCATCGGATAATCCGCGTTCAATTATCGGATAATCCGTATCCATCGGATTTCGTTAAACCATATCCTACTCCGTATCCACACACAATCGGATTCGGATTATCCATATCCGCACGGATATCAAAAATGCTTCTCCATATCCGTAAAAATCGGATTCGAAACGGATCGAGTGCGAAAATTATCCTCACCACTTTCACCCCTATGGCCGGGCGCTGGTGGCCTGGTGTTGCGGCTGGCAACGGGACGGGACGGGACGGGCGCACATGCGCGCACATGCTAACACACCTACTACTTCCAGCTGCCGCTACGACGGCCGGCCATGGCTTGGACTGGCCTCGCGACCTATGGCTATAGTGAGCATGCGCAAGGATTGGATTGGGCCCAAATTACTTGAATCGATCCATCAATACTAAACCAATCACGAAAACCGTGCTAAAGCACACGTATTGGACTAGTCGGTGACACCCATCATATGTATGCCTGCTGGGATCCTGCCTGGTGTTGACGCGTACCGGCCTCCGATCCGTTCCGTTTCGTCCGCCAGCTAGCCTAGCTTACCACACATATGTTCGAACATGGAAAATATCAGGGTTTTGTCAGCATTATATGACATATATAATTACAACAAATAATGCAGTGGTCCAATTAATTAGTAGGGTGATTACTGCTCTGGCTGTGTCACCATCCTAAACGTCAAACAGACGAATTAAGAGTAATAATGCCGCACAGCTAACGACCGCTGATGACCTAGCCCACGAAGTAATCCCGCAAACAGGAAGAATTACTTGCATACGTACTCCCGCAAACATAACGATTACTATTGCACTGGATATGTTATGCGCATTACGGAGCCTACGAGATGGCTATGACATGGCGGGCCCGAGCAGCAGCCGCCGTGACAGGTGGACCAGCAGGAGGGACGCGCCCCAGGGAGGGGGACGGCACGCCTGAGCAAGGGGGCGGCGCGCCCAAGAGGAGGGGTGGCGACCCCACCGCCGCGAGGGGCCCATTAGCAAGGATAGATTAAGTTACTTAGAGATAAAGTTAAGTAGATTCAGATTAGGTAGTTTAGATATTCAAGATAGGAAAGAATGGATCCTGTAGATAAAGGAATCCAAAGGAGTGCCTCAGGGGTCAAGTCGAGTCGGCCTATATAAACAAATGCCTTGTATCAAAATAATTAAGAAAGAAAGAATTATTTCTTTTGCCTTCAGCTCTTGGCCTCCCCCTCCTCCCCTCTCACGCCCCCGCCCCCGCCTAGCCTGACTACGCCGGCGCGGCCACGCGCCGCCTCGCCGCCGCTGCCGCCGCCCGTCTAGGGCGCCGGTTCCACCCCCACCCCCGTTCCGCCTTACACCTGGTATCCAGAGACCAGACGATCCGTGATGAGTAAACTACCCATGGACGATCTAACAACAAAGATAGATGAGATCATGAAAAATCTGTCAACTTTGACAACTAGCATGAATAATCTGGAGGAACGTATGAATCGGATCTCCACCCATCCACAGACCGATGAGGAGCGCAAGGCAGAACAAGCCAAGCGTGAGGAATTGGAGGAAAAATCGATTCGTGACCATATTAAGGCCGCCCAGGAGGAAGCTGCCCGCACTGTCATCACGGACAAGATGAAAGCAGCACAACTCATCGGCTGCTCGTCCACATCTAATGTTCTCGATAAACTATCTCAAGAGATGTTTGTCGAGCCAACAAATAACGAATCTCCAGCAAAAGAAAAAGGACATTCGATCTTTCCTATGCTAGTTCCACGGTACCATAAACTGAATTTTCCAAGCTATGATGGAAAAGAGGACCCCTTACCATGGCTTAATAGATGTGAACAGTTCTTCATTGGACAGTGGACACCGGATCATCGAAAGGTATACTACGCTTCTTTTCACATGACAGGTGCAGCACAACAATGGTTTATGCGCTTATCTCAAGAAAAGGGAACACTCTCGTGGGAGGAATTAGGGATGGCAACGGGGAATTCCCCGTCGGGGATTGGCTCCCCATCCCCATCCCCGTTTGATGATTTTTCCCCACGGGGATCCGCGTTTATGCTTGTGGGGAGGATTTTCTCCCCATCCCCATTCCCCGCGGGGATAAATCCCCATCAGGGATCCCCGTTCCCATTTAATATTGTTAATATATATTTAATTTATACTATGCAGGTGATATGACATCACATTATATGATTTTAATTTATCATCATACATATATAATATGATATTATGTTCATATATTTACTATATTCCTATATCATGTTGCATCATCATTCACATGTATGTATATAAATATATCGGATTAAGTAGCATATATACTAGTTTAACGGGTCCCCGCGGGGAACGGGGACGGGGAATGCTCCCCCATCCCTATCCCCGTGTACCCATCGGGGAGAGATTATCCCCCGTTTTCATCTCCATGGGGATGAAATTATCCCCATCCCCGTTCTCTAATAGGGGAATTCCCCGCGGAATTCACACACTATGTGAATGAACGATTTGGACCACCAACTAGAAGGAATCCCCATCCCTCCGAGGAATTCACACACTATGTGAATGAACGATTTGGACCACCAACTAGAAGGAATCCATTGGGCGAACTCATGGGCCTTAAACGATCAGGTACGGTAGATGAATATACAGAAACCTTCCTCGCTCTTGTTGCTCGGACAGGACACCTTGGCATTAAACAGCAGGTCAACATCTACACGACCGGATTGGGAGAACCACTCAGAACTGATGTAGAGCTACGCGATCCAAAGGACATGGAGGAGGCAATGTCCTTAGCACGAGCTTATGAGCACAGAGCAGCCATAGTAGCTGATTTGTCCAAAGGGACACCCCAGACTGTACGACCATCGGTAAGTCGACCAATTCAAAAACATACATCTACCCCAAACACTACAGCCACAGTAAATCCAGCAGCAGCTCCACCAGCTCCAGCCACCCGCACATTCAAGTGATTGACCCCAGACGAGATGGCAGAGAGAAAGCGCTTGGGACTCTGTTTCAACTGTGATGAACAGTTTAGCAGAGGGCACAAGTGCAAACTACTCTTTGAGATCACAGCCGTCAATGATTTCGATGATGGCAATGATGATGAGGTCTCCTTTATGGCACTATCAGCAAACTCAGAAGGGGCACTACAGGGGGACGCACCATGTCTCTATTAGGTGCAATATTTGGGGTGACAGCTCGTATTCTGATTGACACAGGAGCAACTCACAACGTCATCGACAAGAGGTATGTCCACTCAACAGGAATTGTGGTAAGACAGGCAGAAATCGACATTACAATTGGGGATGGCAGTATAGTACAAGCTAGTGGATTATACAGAAACGTGACATTACACGTGGACCAGGAAAGTTTCTTACTCGAGGCCTACATAACGACCTTGACTGACGGGATAGATATTATACTTGAGACTCCTTGGCTAGCATCTCTCGGTCGTATCACTTGGGACTTTTCAGATCTTTCATTCATCTTCAACAGAGAAGGTCGGGAAGTACGATTTAATGGCATCAATCCACCCTCACAACCAGCTAGATCAGCAACACCTACGACAACATTATACAACACAGAGCATCGTCAAGGTAATGCCTTTAACAAAATATCAGCACAGTTGGCTGTTTTTGATGATATCAGACAGGCAGTCCGAAAGGAACCAGAATTGATTACAATCGAACAAATGATCTCATCGGGAAAAGCAAGCTCTTCATGGACAATAGTTAATGGTGTGATATTGTTTGACAATCGTTTCTACCTTCCGGCATCGTCACCGATACTACCAACACTAATCCAAGCACTCACACCAAAAGGGGATCAACAACAACTTAATTTGCTTGCGATCGGAGGGTATACGCTAGCACCACTGCCAGTGACACCACCACTCCCCACAATGATGTTATTGGTGGAAGAATGGCCAACAGAACACCTGGTAAGTGTAGACGTCCGCTTTCTTGATATACGCGGCGCCGAATTTATAAAGGTTGGGCGGAGCTACTATACCAATAATCATATAACAGATATGCCAGTAGCCTCGCGAACTCCGACAAAAAAGAATATGGTACTATTTGGACAAGTCAGAGAATTTACAGCGATGGATGCAAAGCCACAACCAGCATTTGTGGTAAAAATTCCGAGCATAATACTAGCAGGAGATGGATTGCAGGCACGATCTTTCATAAGGCCACCACCATTAGGTAAGCTAATTTACAATGCAGGAATACCAAGGGAGCTATTAGGAACAACAACAACATTGGATGGGGCACATAATTCTCCGGATCGTGACTCGGTTCTGCATGGCTACATCGGGGATCTACGCTATTTCTTCCATATTCGTCTCGACATCACACGGCAAAACACAACATCTGAATTACCGGTTGGTGAATTACATGTAACTATTGCGAAACGGCGTGTTGGAGATCCATTACCACCGGAAGGAACTTTATAGTAGAAAAAAGTGCAGCGTGAGGACACACTGCTAATCGATCCAGCGGGAGATGTTATGCGCATTACGCAGCCTACAAGGATGGCAGCGGCTATGACATGGCGGGCCCGAGCAGCAGCCGCCCTGACAGGTGGACCAGCAGGAGGGACGCGCCCCAGGGAGGGGGACGGCACGCCTGAGCAAGGGGGCGGCGCGCCCAAGAGGAGGGGTGGCGACCCCACCGCCGTGAGGGGCCCACTAGCAATGATAGATTAAGTTACTTAGAGATAAAGTTAAGTAGATTCAGATTAGGTAGTTTAGATATTCAAGATAGGAAAGATTGGATCCTGTAGATAAAGGAATCCAAAGGAGTGCCTCATGGGTCAAGTCGAGTCGGCCTATATAAACAAAGGCCTTGTATCAAAATAATTAAGAAAGAAAAGAATTATTTCTTTTGCCTTCAGCTCTTGGCCTCCCCTCCTCCCCTCTCACGCCCCCGCCCCCGCCTAGCCTGACTACGCCGGCGCGGCCACGCGCCGCCTCGCCGCCGCCGCCGCCGCCCGTCTAGGGCGCCGGTTCCACCCCCACCCCTGTTCCGCCTTACAGGATGGACAAATTAAATCAGTGAATCTACGGCAATCCTGTTTCAGGATGACTGCATGCATGGTTCTATAAATACAAACCCAGTGAAAAATTCTTAAACTATTTTTTTCTACAATATAGTATATCGGACCTCTCTCACCCCACAACATTTGGACGTAAAACGTAATTTACATAGGATAGCTTAACCTAGATTGAACCAATCCTCATCTAGAACCCTCAAAGGCGACTCTATAACTAGGCTAATTACTTCATCGTGCATGGGTTTATCTATAAATGATACTCTTCTGCCTTCTCTATAAATTTGATCAAACTTGAGATAGTTCAATTTAGGACAAAACTAGGATAATATGACATCATATATATAACAGTTTGTAGTAACTGTTAAAGTTTAGATGATTTGGCTGGCTCCTCATCAACTTAAGGGTTCAGGGAATTGGATGGGATGGATGATGCATAAGTAAATTGTCCATATATTTGATCATTGTCTAAAACTCATCAATTTTGATGATATGACATAGAAATTAATTAATGCCCATGAAACTTACATGAAACCCCCCTTATTGAGACTGGCCCTTAGAGCTAGTGCAAATTACAACCGAAGAGGGATGGCACATATGATCTGGTGTTGATCGAGCTCTCTAGCAGTTACTCAGATCACTAGAGACCGCCCTGCTTCAATTCGTCCCATGATCTTTTTCAGCTGTTGCAGTCTTCATGACTACAGACCGCCATTAACCACTCCAGCTCCAACCCTGCTCATCGACCATCCTCTACCACTCTGGATATGACATGCAAAAAGTTATTGATTTGCATTTATCAAGCACCACGTCATTTCTTGTGAGCCAAAGTACCCCGCAATAAACTCATTACTGTGTATCAATGTAGTATATTGTTCTCTACATTCTGCGTATATGGCTTTCCTCGTCAAACTTGCAACAGCATCCACACTCTGAAGATATAATACTAGTTGTATCGTCGATGGCAGCACGCGATCGTGCACGATGCGATTGTGGCTTATGTTATTTGGCCTGTTCCACTAGTGGAAAAGCGACTAGTTTTGACCGTTTCAATAGTACGGAGTATAATGTAAGGGAGAAGAAGATAGAATAAACCAGAACTGATTAGCTGTCATGTGCCATGCATTTATTGGCCTTAAAAGTTGTCGTTTGTTGCGATTCAAGCAAAGGCATATGCACAGCGCTGCCGCTCACGCAAGGCCGACCACATTTTGTTTTATCTCGCTCTGTATGGTGAAGTGTAGCACATCTCCCAGCTCAGACGCGACATGTGGACGAATAGAAGCAAGCTTATATGTTAGCCATGTAAATCTCCGCTGGACGCATGCTGGCCGTGCGCATACTACACATGGGTCGCCGCCGGCCAGCCGGCCGGCCGTTTAGTTTCGCTTGCATGGGATGCGGGCCGGCGGCGCAGCCATGAGCATGTGCACGTACAACTATCGGTGGATAACAGCCGTCCGAGCCATGCTAGCTAGTTGACGCGCACACTGTACCAAACGCTCAGGACCACTCTAGGATGACGGTTGTGCTTGGTGTCTGGTTTATGCAGAATATAGAACAAGTTGGTGAATGGGAGCTTCTTATTCTTAGCGAGAGAACTCAGATTCTTAGAAATGAGATGTTGTAGGATGATACAGTTCGGCAGCAGTTTAGTTTTTTTTATGGAGGAAGGTGTCACATGAATTGCGCCAGTCAAGGCTTTGTTTTTATTTCACACACATAAAGACTTTCATTATTTGTTTGTTTTTTTAGGCCGTGTTTAGATATAGAGAAAGTGTCCCCTTTTCACGAAAAGTTATCCATCTAGAGAACCGTGTCAGTTTATTTTTATCTTTATGTACGTTTCTATGCGTGTCAGTTCATTTCTATCTTTATGCACGTTTCCATAGAAACAGTATTTTTCCGTACTTTTCACCTTTTTTTCACGATCTAAACACAGCCAGAGTAGGATAGGCCATAGCCAGCATGATTCTAAGCTTGGTTTGGTTTGATGGTTCAAGCAAGTGGGGCGGGGTTGGCATGGGATGAAGATGAACATATAGGGTAGTGTCCAACTTTATGTTCAAACATGTGGGGTTCGATCCATCCCGATAAAGAATATGCTCAGTAGATGTGGGTCTTATATATCCACGGAGATGGTTCAAAATACTTTTTATTTAAAAATCAATTTAAATTGAAAATATTAACTTATCTCACGGCAATATTTTCTCTCTACTAAATAGTCATGCCTAATCATTAATCACCTTTTCTATTAATTGGATTACAAGTTTTCTAACTAATTTGCATGCACTTGTATAGTTCTTGTACTTGGAGTGCAATTTACTCTCTCTCTCTCTCTCTCTCTTTTTTTGGGTAAGAACCAACTATCATTTGGGTAGTTGCTCATTTACATCTTATATAACATTGCGGTTGTGTCCTGATGAATCGGTCGGAACTCAGAAAACAAGAATTTCACACGCAGAGACTATTTCAAAGGGAGCTTTGTTGGCGCTTAATTTGCAAGAGTGTTCATAAGAAAGCACTTGAAGCGCGATACTATCGTTTGGTTCGGACAATTGGACAAAACCGCTGTACTACTGCTACAACCGCATACGCAGAGAGCTGCAGACAACAAACTCCAGCTGCGCTCCACGATCTATCGCGCCTGGAGCACGTACCGGTACTGCGCGCAGTACAGGACTTGTCTTGGCGTACGTGTAACCAAACCAACACAGCTCACACGTCAACTTCTGACAGCATGCGTGCACATGCACGGCCGTCCATCGATCGATCGATGGCGCCATCGTACGTGCCAATCGTTGCACGACCATCTCCTCAGGAGTAGATCAGGGAGAGACCATGCGCGTGTGCGTGCACCCTCGCTTGCACGTAAACGATTCAGGGTGAAAGCGAAATCAAGAATACCCCAGTGACGCGTTCACTGATCGAAATCACCCTCTTTTGAAATAAAATTCATTGATTAATTTAAATTTTGAGTTTAAATTATAAACGATTTAACATTGTGGGTTTACTCATGACATTGATCGTAGCGTCAATTTTTCTTTTGAGGGGCATTATTACAATTTCACTGTGTACATCTGTATCTTTGAAAAGGATATGACCATTTTCAACTTTTGTATTATGTTAGAAAGAGCACAATATACATGTACATTTATTATTCATTCGAAAGTACTTTCCGTCACGCACGAAAATGGTGTACTATTTTCATGTGACCGCTCTAATTATTTAGTGTTAAAGAAGTTTAACCAAGCTAATTCTAAAAGGACATACATTTGTGGAGAAGAAAAATTCATTTCCGAATTATTGTTTCTCCTTTTTTCATGTAATCGATATGCATTTATTTTCTTCTTTTTCATGTGGTCCATATGCATGCTCCTGCGTTTTTTTTTAAAAAAATAATCTCATGTTCCAGAAGGGCCTTAAAAGTTTTATGGTGACGTTTAGCCTGCTGATGGAGTAGTGGCATGGGATGTGATGGGATCAGCTTAGTATCGTCACGGTATTAAACGAATACTACACACACCCATGCTTCATAACACCAATTTGACCATCTTTATGCCGGCGGAGTATGTATTGCTACGTGTACGTGTAATAAGTCAACTTTTTATGGCCATTGGATCTGCACCAAGGCTGCTGACTTCCTTGTGTTGTTATGCTTGATTAGATATTGTCATGTTGATCTGACGAATGCGATTTATATGAATATAACAACCATGCATATGCCAGCTAATTAATAAATATTACCTCCGTCCCAGAAAGAATGCATGTCTGGGATGCGTGCCAGTTAAAGTGATTCATGTTTGACCAAATTTCTAGTGAATTATATTCATATTTATGGCTCTAAATAAATTTGTTAAAAAACTATATTTAGAAACAAATCGAATGATATATATATTTCATATCATAAATATTTATACTCCCTCCGGTTTAGTAAAAGAAGTCGTTTAGGACAGCGACACGGTCTCCAAAGTACAACTTTGACTTCTTATTTTTATAAAGATATTTATTAAAAACTAACATATGTATACTTTTATGAAAGTATTTTGCAAGACAAATCTATTCATGTAGTTTTCACATTTTCAAACTCAACGTCTTAAAAGTTATTCACGATTTATTTTCCCAATGTTTGACTCAAATCTTGTCCAAAACGACTTCATTTACCAAACCGGAGGGAATACCTTTTTATTTATAATTGGTCAAACATAAGATTCTGGAATTTCTCGGGAAGCGAGAAGTGCATTCTTTCTGGGACGGAGGGAGTATGTATAACAACTTATTTAAGGTTTTTTCCCATAGAAGTTATATAGTATTTTTGCAGTTGAAGAAAGCCTGCTATAAATGTTTGATTTGGACAAATATATGGGTGGCCCCTGATTATCCTTAGTCTGATCTGTCCAAAACATGCACTGATTGATGCAGCGGCCTTGTGCTGATACAACGAACTCCAGGTGCACTCCACAAGCTGGGGGTATACGTATACGTTACTACTGACTTCACAGTGCATGACAAGAATGACGATAGATCCATCCGTCCATCATTCGACCACTGATGCGTGAGGAGATCGTGCGCATGTGCTCGTGTACTGCCTGATCGGTTCGCTTGTGTATCAGCAAACGAATTGAGGCTTGTGTTACAGTTAGCTAATTAAAGCACAGGCCGGCGTGAGATATGACCATGCTGCGATTTATACTAGACCTTAGTAAACTGTTTTACTGGACTAAATAGTGGCTCCAATAAAAGAAAATGTTAGAACTATAGGATAAAAACGAATCAATTTTTTTCTTGTCGGCCTTGTCACAGATATGAAGTAGTACTCAGTAAACTAATCATATTCTCCTGAGGCAATCAAATTAATTTTTATTAAATTCACCATAAAATATATGCCTCAACTTATTTGATAGTGTAGATATTAAATATAAGAGTAAAATGCATCTACCCTGCAATAACTTGTTGGGTGGGTGCACATTGATCCAACATCATGTAAAATACTCAATTTATTATAACAACTTGGCAAATTGGTACAGTCACAGTCCAAACATTACAACAACATTGTATTTGCTAATGTAGGATTACAAACTTGCAATGAACACTATATTAGTGTGGGAATAATGTATTGAGTATTGTTTGGCCATTGATATTTTCTTGGTAATGGCAATGTATTACCTAAGATAAAACTGTAGGGTATTAATGATATGTCTTAATATTAATTATATTTTTCACACTGATTTAATTTTCATTGAGAATATTAATTTAATATTAAATATTGAGAAGTTTTCCCTCATTGTTTTCTATATTTAATTATATGCTTTGTTTGATCATTTACACAAAAACCAATGCAATGTCTTCATACCTACTAATAATACTTTTTAGGAGCCTGACATAAATATTTTTTAAAGCCTCAAGTACTTGTTTAGAAAGCGAAAAGAAGCTAAAAAAATGAAACAAGCATGATTCTATACGGTTTATTGAATATACATGAGCAAAATCGTTGAAGAAACGTAAGATTTCTCTTATGGACTTCAGTCCGTCGATAACGCTATTGATGTAATTCTAGAATTTGAATGGATTTGAAGTAATGAACAAATAAATTCTGTACATAGTTGATAGCAACATCTGATCATAATCAACAACTTCTGTTGATAACAAATAAAAATTACTATATTGACCAATGTTGGCAATAGCGGGCTATAGAATTTAGCGGAGTGTTTCTAAAAAAAGCTATAAAAGCTATAGCGAAAGCTATTGCCTTTAGCGGTATGTAAAAAGTAGTAAAATTTAAGGTAAAACTTTATAGTTTCAAGAATTTGATTTTATATTTCATAAGTATATGTCCAGGCATGAGTGTAAATATAAGTAAACATATAAAAAGAGTCACAATATACGCAATAAGTCATAAGTTATAATTCACAGTTCATAAATCACAAGTATATAAGTTCATAACTCAGTCATAGCGGAGTTAGCGGCGCTAGGCTATTGAATATAGCGTAGTTAGCGGCATTAGCGATAATATTTGCAATATCGTCGCGGCATCTGTCTCAAAAAGCTATAGCGGGCTATTGCCAACATTGATATTGACCAAAAGAAAGTCCACAAGCCCATCCAATTTGCTTAATATGTTGACATTGTAATGTTTGAACTTTAAATGCACTAATTGGCCAAGTTATTGTGCTAGATTGAGCACTTTACAAGTTGTTGGACCAATTTACACCAACACATAGTTATTGTACTAGACTGAACATTTTCTAAGTTGTTGGACCAATTTACATCCACATGACAAATTGTTCTACACTAGATGCAATTTACTCTAAATATAAACTTAATTAAAGTTATATCCAGATGGCACTAATTCAGATGACACTAATTCGTTTGCTGTTACGTTACGCTGCACAAATACGTACTGAACTGCTTACTTTTTATAGAGCACAACTTTGGTCATTGAATTTGTGTATGCCTAGAATTTTGATTTTGCTGCACGAGGGATAGAAGCGGAACAGATGGGCCCTGTTTCCAAGGGGGGCTAATAATAGTTTCCGGACCCATAAGAAATCGTAGTGGGCTCCAACTTGGGCCCATGAAAGCCCGGCGTTTCCCACTTTGCGTTACATTGGTACTTGGTAGCGAAGTCATGTCATGAAATCAAAGTTTTCCATGGCATCAGACCATGAGAAAAATTATTAGAATCTCAACAAATATTTTTTTTTTCGAAATGCTCACATACATACATGCTGATGCACCTATATACCTTGCCGTTTGGTTGGCTTTCTCGGCGTTAAAGATCACTTTAGCGTTAGAAGGCGGAGCCTAGGGACGGCGAAGGCTGAAGATGATTACATTTACTGACTGTTGCGTCAGGGTATATGTATGGACGGGGACGGGTCGAATGTAAAAACGCAGAAAAAACAGATCTCCATCAGTTAGTATCTCCCTTGTTTTACAGCTTCGCACGACGGAATCTATCAATCTATTTGTGCCAAATCCTACTCGCACCATCTGTGCCAGCCAAACTAATAACACACCCAGATGTCTCAAATGAAAGATTAAAATAGTACCAATCACAAGTAACAACAGCTTCAGACATATGTCAAACTCAGCAGCATCAGGCCAGATCCCGGTCGATCTTCAGAAAACATTATTTTTTTCCAGCGACGACGACGGCGGCACGTCCGTTACCTGGAACATCGGACCCGTTCGTGCCGTCGCACAGCCGGCGCACGCGGACGGAGGCGTCTGCCCGGCACCTGGCGCGCCTCCAACACTGCCGTTTGGCAGCGCTTCCCTGTCCCCTGCGATGCCCGGCCGCGGCACGCGCACAAGGCCGCCCGCCTGGAGCTTAATTCCCCTGCTTCGTGGCATCCGCCGTCTCGTCCCCTTCGAACGGGACACGGCTTGCGCGCGCGTGCAACCATTTTCAAAACTCCTCTTAACCGCTTGCCATGTCCACCTCGTAGTCGTAGCGCCAGTCAGTTGGGCAGGCACACCGCGCGCGTGCCGCTGCTTCTGAGCTGAGCACGGCGTGAGCTGATCTATCGGTTTCTTGGCACCTGCTCTGCTCTAGAGCTGTGTTCATGGCGAAGGCAACAGCTGTCCCCGCGGCGGCGGCGGCGGCACTGCTCGTGCTGCTGCTGGCATGCTGCTTCCCCGGCGCCCGATGCGACGAGAGGCCGGTGCGGGAGTCCCTCATCGCCTTCCTGCGCGAGCTCGCCGGTGGCGACGACCAGGTGGGCCGTGACCTCGGGTGGGACGCGTCGCTCCCGCCGTGCGGCGGCCCCGGCGGCGTGGCGGCGTGGAAGAACGTGAGCTGCGTCGGTGGCAGCAACGGAGACGACGGCCTGGTAAGGCAGGTCCTGCTGGAGGGCCAGGGCCCGAGGCTGAACGGCACCATCAACGCGACGCTGCTCTGCGCCGCGCGGGCGCTGCACGTGCTGAGCCTCCACGGCAACGCGCTCCGGGGCGGCGTCCCCGAGGGCATCTCGGCCTGCAGGGGGCTCACCCACCTCTTCCTCAGCGGCAACCAGCTCTCCGGCACCCTGCCGCCGTCCCTCGCGCAGCTCGGCCTCCGCGCCATCGAGGTCTCCGGGAACAACTTCTCCGGCGAGCTCCCCCGGGAACTCGGCAAGCTAAAGTTGAAAAGTTTCCTGGCGAACGACAACCGTTTCAACGGCACCGTCCCGGACTTCAACTACACCGAGCTCACTGCGTTCAACGTGTCGAACAACGAGCTCACCGGGGCGATCCCCAAGGACACCGGGGTATTCAAAAACGACAGCTTCTGGCCGAACGCCGCTGGGATGTGCGGTGAGCCGATGTTCGCGGCGTGCACGTCGGCCCCTACCCCATCGCCGGAGACGAAGGCTCCATCGTCCCCCCAGCCGCCGCCGCCGAGCTCCGACGACCCGGACCCCGACTCCGTGGATGATGACGGCGGGAAGGGGAAGGACACGCACAAGAAAAGGACCGTGCCCAAGATCGTCATGTACCTCGGGTACGTCCTCCTCGGCGCCGCCATACTTGCTTTCGTCCTCTACAAGATCTGCTCGAGGAAGAATCGGAGCAGCAAGACGGGGCGTAAGTCCAAGCCCGGCGTGTACGACAGCAGCAAGCTGACGACGACGACCACGACGGCGTCGGTGAGCCCGAGCCGCAAGTCGGCGTACTCGCTGCCGACGTCGGGCGAGCATCCTCAGAGCGGGGCGGGCGGCGGCGCGGCGCCGTCGGCGTCGCTGGTGGTGCTGCGGCGGTCGGGGACGGCGTCGATCACGTCGAATGCCGCGGCGGCGGCGGCGAAGGAACTGCGGTTCGAGGACCTGCTCAAGTCCCCCGCGGAGCTGCTGGGGCGGGGCCGGTTCGGGAGCTCGTACAAGGTCGTGGTGCCCGGCGGCGCCGCGCTGGCGGTGAAGCGGGTCAAGGACGCCGCGGTGGACGAGGAGGCGTTCCGGAGGCGGATGGAGCGGGTTGGGAGGGCGAAGCACCCTGCCGTGCTGCCGCCGCTGGCGTTCTACTGCGCCTTGCAGGAGAAGCTCGTGGTCTACGAGTTCCAGACCAACGGCAGCCTCGCCAAGCTCCTCCACGGTATGGTAACCTTCTTTAATTTGTGCGTTCGAGGCTCTCTTCAATTGCAGAAATGTATCAAAAAAATGAAATTCAATAATTGTCGTGTGACAAAGCTATAGCGAATTTTACAAATCATTAAGCGATACTCAAATCATTTTAGGATGGTTTGGGTGCAAACAATTCATGTTTGCCTATGTTTCCTTTGGGATAAAAAAAAAATCACCCAAATTTCTACGAGAAAGAACAATTTTCATGTGAAAAAGGTTTATGTAGTGGAGGCCTGTTAATCTTTTTGGTCAACGTCGAGTTCACGCCCACCCAAAAAAAAAAAAAAATCGAGTTGTTGTGGGTGGCCCATATCTCTATTTGGCTAACTAGGCCAGCTCGCTTTGTTCGAGCCCACCATACAATGATATCAGGCCGTAACCATAACCTAGTCAATTTCACTTTGCAATTCAGCCATTTTCAGTACAGTTTGCCTAAAAGATAACGAGCTTATCAAATTGCTAGTATATGCAGACTTGTTACATAGTAATCTACAGAAATTAGCAGAACATATATAAGCAGCATGTTCTTTACTTGAATTTCCAATCAAATTCGAAATATAGTTTTTTTCCAATTATTTTGGATGATTTTCTTCTGCAAGTTCTATTTCAGTTTGGATATTAATATTCGTATGGAGTTGTCAAGTGTCATATCACATATCATGTTTCATCCCTTCTCTAAATGCTAATCTTCAGGTTCCATAGAGAGCAGCCAGGGTCCCCTGGACTGGCCGGCGCGCCTGCACATCGCGGCCAAGATCGCCGACGGCATGGCGTTCATGCACACCACACTGCGCGGCGACGGCGCGAGCTCCAACTCCTCATCAGGCGAGGAGACGGCTGCCGACGGGCCCATCGCCCACGGCAACCTCAAGGCCTCCAACGTCCTCTTCACGGCTGGCATGGACCCGTGCATCAGCGAGTACGGCGTCACCGCACCGCCCCCGCCCGCCACCATCCGCATCGACGGCGCCGCCGCCGCGCTCCGCGGCGACGTGCGCGCTTTCGGCGTGCTGCTGCTGGAGCTCCTGACGGGGAAGGCGACGTCGGAGCGCGGCGACGGCGCGGAGCTGGCGCGGTGGGTGACCTCGGTGATCCGGGAGGAGTGGACGGCCGAGGTGTTCGACCGCGCGCTGTTCGCCCGCGGCGGCGGCGGCGCCGGCGACGGGTCCTCCGAGCAGCGCATGGTGAGGCTGCTGCAGGTGGCCATGCGGTGCGTCGACGCCTCCCCGGGATCGGCACCGCCGCCGACCATGCGGGAGGTCGCCGGCATGGTCAATGCCATCGCGCGCGATGAGGACGACAGGTCCTTCTCCTTGGAAGCGTGACAGGGATTGAATTGACCCAGAGCGAGCACTCGACGATGACTCGTGCTGTGCGGGCGCCGCTGC
Organism: Urochloa ruziziensis; assembly: GCA_015476505.1. Lineage (NCBI taxonomy): Eukaryota > Viridiplantae > Streptophyta > Magnoliopsida > Poales > Poaceae > Urochloa > Urochloa ruziziensis. The sequence goes on from CM027119.1 coordinate 47,526,047, forward strand.
AAGATACACTGCTGTTGGCGTATAGAGATATACAAGGCAACTCTAGATATGGTTAGTTTAGGATTGATTGTAATCCCGGGACAACCTTCCTTATCTCTAGGAGAGGCTACTTGCCCTCCAAGCCATGTACTCTCATATATGTACATGGTTTCAGAGGGTCACGATCCTGTGACCTAGCTAGGCTTCCGCTGCCACCGTCGCGCCGCCCCCGGGGAGATCGATCTCCGCCGGGGGCCGCGCCCTCGTAGGATGCGCGGCGGATCCCTCTGATCCGCCACGCCGTCGTCGTCAAGCAGCAGCTGAAGGACTCACCTCCCATCGTCGCCTGAATCTCGTCGGGTCGGCTCCACCGTTCCCGTCGCCCCCTCGCTCGCGCCTAGCAGCGCCGCCCCTCTCCTCCTGCGCCGTCACCACCGCTGCCTTGGGCGCGGTCGTGCAGCCGTGGAGGAAGCGCATGGGGACGCGAGCTGCCACGCCAATCGGGGGCCATGAGGTCGAGCCGCGTCGCCGTGCCGTCTTCAGACATCCACCACTCCCGCCGAGATCCACCGCCGGACGGGTCTCCCCGAGGATCCCTCGACGCGCCCGTCCGCCACGCCATCCACTGCGCCTCTCCACCGCCGTCGCCGGCGTGCTGCAGCGCCGTGAGGGCTACGCCCTCCCTCGTCGGCTCTACTCCACGCCGCCGTGGGTTGCTCCCCCTCCTCCCTCAGCGCCGCCTCTGCCGCCGTCGGCGCACACGCGGCTACGGGGAGGTCCATGGGGCAGCCGGCCCACCGCGCGGCTGGGGAAGACGCCGCTCGGGCGCACGCCACCGCCCCATCGAGCTCTCGTGCGCGGGCGGTCATCTCCTCCACTCTGCCTCTCTCTCTTCCTCTGTGTTCTCACCGACAGGATGAGATGAGAATAAGGCTAGGGGAGGGGAAACTGGTATGTGCACCCGAGATTGTACCCGCAACCTCTTGCTGCTGCTGATTTTCTTTTTCCGATCTAAGATCGGTTTGTGTCGCCTCGCTGTTTGTCGTCGTCATCGCCGTTCCTCGCTGATCATCGTCGACACCCCCGAAGGACGAGGTTGTTGCTGCACCTTTCCAGGCTGCAGCGACGACGCTCGTGATTGAGCCACTACCGCCGGTGCCGCCGTCTTCGCGGCGACGGCGCCCGCACCACCTCGCCGCCCCTCAGCGCCCCCGGACGACCACCCGACGCCCCCGGCTGACCACTTGGTGCCTTCGACCGGCCCCTCGGCGCTCCCCGCGCTGCCGCTCGACGACTCAGCACCTCTTCCAGGCGCTTCCGATCGGCCACTCGGCACCCCCAGCGCCGCCGGTCGGCGACTCAGCAGTCAGCACCGTCTCCAGGCGCCTCCGATCAGCCACTCGGCGCTCCCTAGCGCCGCCGGTCGGCGACTCAGCGCCTCTACTCCGAGTGCTTCACGCCGCAAACTCGCGGACACCGCCGTCGATGTGTCGAAGGGACTATAAGTCGTGCTTTTCAGCTGCGCCGTCACCATCGCCATCTAGCCGCACCGTCCTACTAACCTGCCGCCAGAAGCTGCTGCCTACCCGCGGCAACTCGGCTCTTCGGTCAACCACTCGGCGTCTATGGTCAACCACTTGGCGCTACCCAGGCGGCCACGCTGGGGTCAGGATCACCTCGCCCCTCCTCCACGACTTCGATCACGACCACCTCGACTTTGGCTACTTCGGCATTAAGGGGCTATCATCTGCATGAGCTACTCCAGTCGAAGCGCTTGCACCGGCGTTCCGACTGCGGGGGGATATCTCTCCATTGTTCTCCAGTCTGTCCATTCGTGTTGCTAACGCTACGAACGCTACGACTGCGGGGGGATGTTGGCGTATAGAGATATACAAGGCAACTCTAGATATGGTTAGTTTAGGATTGATTGTAATCCCGGGACAACCTTCCTTATCTCTAGGAGAGGCTACTTGCCCTCCAAGCCATGTACTCTCATATATACCGCCCAAGGGGCTCAACGCAATACATCGACCATATTATACGCATCCTACAATCTTACAACTGCTAGTCTTAAAATCTCTGATGGTATTATACATAAACATGTTTAATTATGCACAAAAAGGCCTGTTTATTAATCACTTGAAGTGTTTATCATCAGTAGCACAAAAGGTTCATATGCACGATGATGCATATGAGCATAAACACTTTTGTGACTATTGTTTGCTTTAATTTAGCCCAGAGGATTATTGTATTGATTTCGCCCATGGAACTAGGCCATCTCATAAATCATAATGTTTGGTTGCTGGTCCAATTTCCATTGATGAACGAACAAAACAAAAGGCGAGTAATGTGTACAGATGTACATGATGGACGACAAGCTATAGGAAGCATCATGTCTTGAACCATACTCTACCTACATGATGGGTGTTCCTTAAATGTATGTCTTCTGGTGCAATTAGGTTCGTATTATTGCTTGATTGCTTCTATGGACGTACGCAAACAGCAAGACGGTAAGATTGTCTGATTGACAGATACAAAAATGTTGTCCCGATGGCTTAATTCAGAGTACCTTTCTTCTTTGTTTTGCGGTTATATATATGCGATTTCCTACATTTACAAACAGGTGTTCTGGAGAGGTAAAAAAGGATAGTGACGTGGTTGCTAATTTCTACTGTAAATATATGAAACTAATAATCTCAAAGAAAGCAAAATAGCTAGGAATTAGTGCCAAAGTTTGATGTCCAAAAAATTATTTAAGTACACTTTTTCATTTAAGAATCACCAAAGTGCAACTTTCATCCCTTACATTTCCAATGTTGCAAATTACCCATTACGGATGACAAATGCACTTTTTTCTATAAATAATGGGTACTATTGTCTGTTGGGCGGGGAAAAAGATAATGGACGCGGCTAAAAAATGGCCGGCCACTTTTTAGTCGGACGGAGTGGCCTATCCATATTAGGCAACTTTTACAACACGTGGGTTCCTTTCCCGGGTTGGCTTCCTGCGCTGGTTTTCGGCGGGAACAAGACAGCGAAAAGCGCGCGGGATCCCGCGCGCATCCCCCCGCCGGGCCCACCAACTCCCTCACCCGGACCCGGGTCGCCTGGCGGCGCTGACCCACACAAAACAGATCGCGGACACAGGCAAAATCTGACGGAAAAAAAGCAGGCACAGAGACGACTGCGGGCAAGATCAAGTCGATCGGGCAGGAACTGAGGGTTCGATCCAAAAGACACAAAAGGGAATCGACAGAAAAGGTATGTACACATGCCCATGTTCATATCCCTACATGGGAGATCGCATGTTCTAGCAGATTCATATGCAATTCTGGAGGGTGGGTACTAGCAAGATTTCCCTGCAGTTGTGTTTCCTGGCCTGCTAAAACTGCACATCCAAAAGCTTCCTTCACATTGCTGCTTGATTTCAGTTCCCCATGTGCTTTCAGCCTGTCGATCTGCAAAAGAACATGATACAGAGAAAAAAGAACTTGTTTAATGTGAATTGTTTAATCAAAAGCATGGATATGCCTTACTGAGAACTCTTAAACGTAGCTAATGTTGCCAGAAGAGTTTGATTAAGACTATCTAGATGACTTGCTGCTTGATTTCTGTTAACTTGCTGTTGAATGTAGGTGACAGTAAAAGAATGGATTTAAATCAGGTGCCAGAAAAGTTTGATTATGACTTTCTAGATGCAGTAACAGCAAATCCTTTGTTCTGCACACAGCCAATGAGTGGCTTGGAGGGCAGTAACCAGATTGGAAGTTCAAGCTCGCAGTTTGAAGTTGCTAATCAAACTAGTGGTGATGCTTTTAATGGAACCAGATCTACCTCCCCAATTGGTTATGTTGATGCCGAAAGCAGCCAGAGAAATATTAATGGATTGGGTTTGAGCCAGCCTGTTATTTTGGATGCACAAGATGGCCATGGTAATCACCAAAATGCTAATGTTATTGCTGATAGCACCCAGGGGTGTGCTGTTTGTCCAGGGTTCACCCAACCAGCTGCTTTGGATGCACAAGAAGGCGATGGTGATGATATTACAGATGATGTTTGGTGTACTCCACCTATACCGTATACTGGTCAAACATTTGGAAGCAAGGCTGAAGCGAGACAGTACTACAACTCTTATGCAAAGAGAATTGGCTTCTCAATCCGTACAAGCACATCACGTTTGTCTGGTGATACACGGGAGTAGCTAAAGGTTACCTATGTCTGTAACAAGCAAGGACGTGTGAAACAAGAAGCACAACAGAAAGCACAAGACATACCAGAATCTGATGATGATGATGATGATGATATACAAGAAGGTTCTGAACCTAATGAGGGCGATGATGGTGCACATAAGAAGAAGAAGAAATTAGATGGGGGGAAGAAGCGAAAAAGAGAAAAGATGCAGCGTACAGATTGCAAGGCAAGATTTGTTGTGAAACTGATTGGTGACAGGTGGCACGCAATTCACTTTGTAGCAGACCACAACCATGACCTTATTGTGAAGCCATCACTAAAAAAATTCCTCAGGTCACACAAAGGGATCCCACCAGAAGAAAAGCAAATTATTACTCTGTTGCATGACACCAATATAAGCACTTCACGTGTTATGCAGCTAATGAATATGTTTTATGGATCAGCCCAAAAAGTTCCATACGAAGGTAAGGATGTTGGCAACTTCAGATCAGGTATTAGAAGAACAGAGAAGTACATGGATATGCAGGAGACATTGGACTACTTCATGGAGCTGGAGGAGGAGGACCCTGACTTCTTCCACAAAGTAAAGCTTGATAAAGAGAATAGGGTTGAAAGCATTTTTTGGGTTGATGGTGCAGCGAGGCATGCTTACATTGAGTCATACCATGATTGTGTGTCCTTTGATGCAACATACATGACAAACATGTATGATATGCCCTTTACTCCTTTCATTGGTATCAACAGTCATGGGCAGTCGTTCCAGCTGGGTTGCGCCTTCCTACGGGATGAAAAAACACCTAGCTACAAGTGGCTGTTTGAGACATTCCTAGAGGCTATGAAGGGTAAAGCTCCCCTCAACATTATCACAGATCAGGACGGTGCAATGAGGAATGCAATTGCCCTTGTATTCCGCAACACATGTCACCGGAATTGTCGATGGCACATAATGGACAAGTTTTCAGGCACGATAGGTCCAATCCTAGACGAAGATGCTGAATTGGAAGACGATTTCAAAGAGTGCATAAACCACACTGTGACACCAGGAGAGTTTGAGGAAAAATGGGCTGCTATGATAAACAAGCATTGGTTGCATGACAATGAACATTTTCAGCGCCTCTATGCGATCAGGAGCAGCTTTGTGCCAGCATACTACATGCACAACTTCTACCCATTCCTCCAATCCACCCAAAGAAGTGAGGGGTTCAATGCAGTGTTGAAGAAGTATGTCAACCCAAACATGTCCATTCTGCATTTCGTTAGGCAGTACCAAAAGCTACAGGAAAAATGCCTAGTTGCAGAGGAAGGGCAAGACTTTAGGACTGAGGATAGAGAGAGGAGAAGGTGGTCAAAATATCCTATCGAGAGACATGCGTCAACTGTGTACACTAAGAACTTGTTCTACAGGTTTTCCAATGAATTTGAAAAAATTGCAGAGTACGATGTGGAGCCCAAGGGTGAATTCCAATATTTGCTGGTGCCTAACAACACAAAGGTATATGGTTATGGGAAAAGATCGTACCTAGTGACAGCAATTGCAGATGAAAACAGTTTTTATTGTGAATGCAGCAAGTATGACAGGGATGGCATACTGTGCTGCCATGTTATGAAGGTTTTGACAAGGCTGGGTGTGAAGACAATACCAGAGCAATACATAATGAAAAGGTGGTCGCTGAAAGCAGTAGAAAGCAACGACAACTCTACTGCAAATACACATATGAAAGCTGATTTTATAGCTCGTGGCATGCCTTTGAAAAACAAGAAGACACTGTGGTTCACTAACCTCTCTACATCATTTGCTGAATTGGCAACTGATGGATGCCTTTCAAGTGAAAGATATAATATAATGCAAGATCATATAAAACAGATGAGGTCTGCAATTAATGAGATTAAAAAAAGAAAGAGAGCCAGCAGGCAGAAAGAAATCAACAGACCACCAGCTGCCTCTGGTGCTCAAGCACAAGCTGGCCCATCATGTGTTGATGGTGCTGCAGCTGAGTCTGTGGGTTGCTTATTTGCCACTGCCCCTACAGGTAAGAAATTCCTTTGTCTGTCCCTACATTGGCTTTTTGCTTGTATTATGCACACTGAAAACTTGTAATTCTAATAGTCAAAATGAACCTACATTGCTGGTGCAGCTGGTGATGGTGGCATTCCTGTCAGCGTTCCTGCTGCTATTTCAACACCGGTAGGAAACCCGCCTAGATCGAAGGTAAAGGGCCGCAAGAAGGAGAAAAGACTTAAAAAGGGAATGAACGCAGAACCAAAGAGGAAGAACAAATGCAGGATTTGCAAAAAGGAAGGCCACACTGCTCCAAGGTGCCCGGATAGAGAAGGGGAAGGAGTTTCATCTGTTCAGTAGATTTAGTGGAAAAGATAAGATTCTAGAGTGGTCACTATGGTTAGGGTGTTGCTGTTCAAAAAAGATAAATTGTGTTGCTGAAACTTGTAAAATACTTCTAAATATACATAGCTATATATATCGGTTCCTGTATTTATTGGGCAAGCCCCAAAAGGGTTGGGGATGCTACAAAAACTCAATATATATATACTATATCTGTTGGGCAACTAATGGTGATACGATATCTGCAAGATGATAGATTGCTTGTGTGTGTTAGGGCATTACCTATGACAGGTTTAACTTTGTCTTCCAATCCGTGTCATTCTCCTCAAATGTCAACCACTTGTAGGTGAGCAACTTGCGTATGTTGGGCATGTCCTTTGCTTGAAAGTTGTACACTGTGCGACCATCCCAATGCTCGGCATGCATGAGCATATGGAAACCACAGTCATTGCTGCACACAAAGAGGTAAAGAACATTGCAGGAGGAAAAAAAGATATAAGAAGGCTGGGAAGGAACAAAGAACTGCAAGGGAAGCATATTATAAACTTACTTGTTCCCTTGATGTGATACTCCAATATTGACAATGTCATAGTCGTCTATGACAATTTTTGAATCAGGGTAGTGCATTTTCCAAAGTTTCTTGATTCCAGTGACAATACGGTTGCAGCAAGTCCTGAGACTGTCATCTTCCATCGTCCTCATTGAGTCAAGTACTTCGAACCGATTGCTACGTAGATTCAACACAAGGAGGAGTAGTGGCCAACATTATCCACATTCCTGCTTGAAATCACTTGCAACACTGGAAACATCACCTTTTTTTTTCAGGTTTTTTGCATACATTATCAGTAAGCGCATAAATGGACATAACAAAGGAATAAGCTTGTAAAAAAAGCAAAGATGTATAATGAGCAAGGAGAGCTTACTAGATGGCGATGGTCAAGATGGTTTGTCGATCTTCTGAAGACACGCTTGACCTCTGTCCTATCTAGCTGTTCAGATTCCACAAAGTGCTGAAAAAAGAAAAAAGAGCAAAATAAATGTGAAAAGAGAGCAATGATATATAATGTTGCTATATGACAGTCTATGGATTGAGCAGAGATTATTTTTTCCACAAACTTACTGCAACACGTAGTGGCAAGACACGTTTGATTTTTTGTTGCTCGTGTTGTTAATAACATATAATCCAATTTCTGCAACAGTGTTTATTAGGTCCCCCCTAGGTTTGACAGATCTAGCTAGGTCAGCTAGTGTCACATGGAAGTCCCAATAGTTGATAATAATAACACTGCACGCATCATAAAAAAGGTATGAGGAAAAAGAATGGGGCAAATCAAGATGATCTGAAACGCAGAATACAGTAATCTAATACGCATTTTATGATAAACACATACGCAATTTAGTGAACAATTGAATAATCTGAGAGAGCAAAAGGGAAAAGCACATCCTGATAATCTGAAACGCAGAATACAGTAGTCTCATACGCATTATCAGATAATCTAATACGCATTTTATGATAAACACATACGCAATTTAGTGAACAATTGAATAATCTGAGAGAGGAAAAGGGAAAAGCACATTCTGATAATCTGAAACGCAGAATACAGTAATCTCATACGCATTATCAGATAAAATCAGACGGAATTTAGTAAACAATTGAAAAATATTATAGAGGAAAAAGGAAAAGCACATTCTGATAATCTGAAACGCATGATGTAGTAATCTCATACACATGTTATGATAAGCACATACAGATTTTTGACAAACAATTAAAAAATGTGAGAGAAAAATAGGAAAGTCACATACTCATTGTTGGGGATGCTGCTGGATGCGGTTGACCTTCCCTGACACGCCACAACAACATTGTGTATGTTGGAAATTTCCTTGCTACAACTGAAAACGTTGTTTGTTTTGAAATCAACATAAGGTGATCGCATAATGGCTGGTTTCCTTAAAAGCCTTCAAGGTGGAGGTCGGTAAAGAGGGGTGACTGAAGAGTTTATGCTTCCTGGATCTTGTGGTGTTGTCTCAGGAGTTGTTCTTACAACTTGTGCAGTTGAAGCAATTATTACGCAATCCTCTTCCTCAATCTGGACTGCTTTCCCCTTCCTCAATGAGTTTATAATTCCTTGATCTTGTGGTGCTGTCTCATGAGTTGTTCTTGACACTTGTACAGTTGGGGCATTGATTCTGCTGTCCTCTTGATGTTTGCTGTCTGTTCCATGGGTACTTCCCTGGACTTCTTTCCCCTTCCTCAGTGCAATCTCACGCACAGCATCTTCTTCGATTTTCATCAACATCTCTTCGTCTAAATCATCCAGTGAGCATGCAGATCCTGGCTCATAGTGGCAATGACCAGGATCAGCCTGTTTGACCACGATTTGCTGACTTGGTTCACCATTGTGGGTTCCATCATCATTAACACGCTTCATGATGTCAAAATCTGGGGGTGTGAAATCCAGAGAGTCACTTCTAACAATGGGGGTTGTAGGGGCTTTTGCTTGTAGAACATTATCAGCACAACTGTATGTCCTAAAGCTACACCCTTCACCATTATTATTCTCCTTGGCAGACATTGTTTGGGGCAACCTAAGCCTATGAAACCTGCTCTTTAAAGTGCACAACTTTTTGGCTGGGGGTGGCACAACTTCAACAGGGGTGGGCTGAATGCATGTTGGTGCTGTCCTGTGCAGTCTTGTTTGGTAGAGCGACTAATTGCCCTTAACCTTCTGATAAGTGGGACATTGTCTTCCTTGTCATCTTCTCCATCAACCTCTGCATGATTTCCACTATCCCCTTTGCCGTCAGCCTCTGCATGCTCTTCAGTATTGCCTTCGCCAGCAACATCTGCAATGGGTTGCAGGGCCTGATTGTGGTTAGCACGATTGACTTCTGTAGAACTGTCCGGCCTTGGCTCTTGTTCTGCATTGGCATGACTTGGTGTTGGAATGCCATATGATGCACCGGGCATGTATCCCTCCTCCCAAACCTCTTCATCCTCAGGTGTTAGCCCCTGACTCTCATTATCTATGCTCTGTGGTTCATCCTCTTCTTCATCTTTGTAATCAGAGTCATCTGGAGTCTCTTCATCTGATAGGTCAGGTTCAACTTGTGCACAATTCCTGTTCCTATCGGATCTCCTGAGGCTTGGAGCAGCTGTACTCGCGCCTTTTTCAGCATCTATTTCTCCCACTTCTTGGACAAAGGTACCCATCAACTCTGTTAATCCACAGATAACTTTACTAACAGCATCACTAAGCCTCCTCTTCTTCTGCATGAAAAAATGGATAAACTATTACATGAGCTAGTTCATAAAAAAAGCCAACTAACAGTATCATTCTAATAGAGAGAAATAAACCGACCCCTTACATTCGGCACCCCTCATGGGACTGAGAAACAAAGAAAACTAACTTGTTTAATAGGAAAAACACCCAAGGCCTGACCCTAAAAAAACGGCTGATAAGACCAAAAACTACCTATATATACACAATTTAATATGAAGAGAAAAAAACGATCAATAGTACTGTCATAAGCAGTTCAAAATCATCAGAAAGTCGGTTCTTGATTGCGTGTTTCTGATGATATAAACTTGCAGAGGCAACACCCCAAAAGTCGGTTCATGAGCTAATGGGCGTGAAGGGTCTAACTCTGGCTCATGTGAAGTCCAACTTGCAGGTAAATTTGTGTGAGTGAAAAAGATGATGGAAGGGTAGAAACAAGTTACACAAACACATGCGCGCATGTGAGTGATCTGTTCTCGCCCCCCTGGGTCTTGGAGTTTTGCTGCCACAGCAGTGCTAGACTGCCTGTTGGCCTGAATACTAGCAGCAAAAGGAATGGAGAGAGATGGCTAGATGGGGATAAAGTCTGAACAGTATGGATACAACTCCCTATAGTGTCTTTCTTTCTATCTTCACCCATGTATACACTGATGCATCATATTGACCTAAAAAAAGTACTGCCAAAAAGACCAAACACTAGCCTAATCCAGTCCAAATGACCAGCACTCAAGGAGTTATAACTCCAAGGGCCCCGCAGGACACCATAGAAAAAAAGCTTTAAAAAAACCATACCTATATATAAACAATTTAATATCAAGACAAAAGCAATCAATAGTACTGTCATAAGCAGTTTAATTTGAAATTAGAAGCAAAACTTTGTTTATGGTAGGAATAAAACTATCTAACAATTAATTTTGCATTATGGTTCTTATTGACATAACTAGTATTAACAATGTTCATAAACTAAAATAATTCAGGGGAAGTGATGCATACTGACATGATCTGCCATTGCTTTTGGTGTTTTTGATGATACGAATTGATGAATGTCCTCGAAGTGGATGAATGGGGCGTGGACCCTTGAATGATCTGATGCTTTTAGCTGCACATGTGACGCAATAAAAAGTTCAGTGACAATTTATGAGGGAAAAAAACATGATATTAGTCTTCTGTGCATAACAGCTTTGTGTTACTTACCTTGAGTTTGCCAAATGAACCGTCTCGGTTGGTGTCTAGCTTGATCACTTGATCTAGCAGTTTCCTTGACCATGCTGCAACTCTGGGCTTGCAAATGGGGATGTGTAAACTGCCAACATCTAGTGAATCTACATACAGTACCTATGGTGAAAAATAAAGGGACATATAAGAGACAAATAAAATACTTATAAGCAGAACAGCAAAAAAAAGGATAAAAAAGGATAAAAAAGAGAAAGGAAAGTACTCACCACAAGTAGAAGGAGGCACACCGTCACTGAATCTTTCTTTCTCATTTTCGAAGCTGCTACCTTAAATTGGTCAACAACAAACCGAGCCCAGTTCAGATCCTTGACAATCGAGAGGTCAACCAGAGATGGGTAGCATCTGGGGCTTATTCCCAAGCTGGTAGGAGGGCAAAGGAATGTTGACACAGCAAGCATCAACCACGATCTCAGGAAATCTTCATTTGCATCCTTGTTTGCCTTCACCCTTTTGACTATTGCGTCAATCTTCGGTGCAGTACCACGATCAGTGTCGTACTTCTCTTGCATGAAGTCAATAGCTTCGACAGTAAGCTCATAGTTTACTTTTCCGCCCTCGTTTGGCAAGCCCAGTATGTCAGAAACTGCTGCTGCTGTCAAAGAAATCCTACCCCTTCCAGGCAAAACAAGCTCCATTGTTTCAGAATCAAAACAATCGACCAAAGCCAATTAGCAAGCTCTGCAGGGATAGTGGGAGTTGCAATCTTCAGCAGCCCCCCAAAATTTGCATCTTCTATCATCTTGCGCTGTGGTTCAGTCAGGTGTTTGTACAGTTTGACAATCCTAGAGGGGGATGCCCTGTTTCTCCTAACCTTTAAATATAAAAAGTTAAGTGGGGGTCAGTTCAGGGAAGGGGGGAAGCACTCATAAAATAAGTTCCAGATGTATACCACAGTGGGGCCATTTGTGCAGGAAGGTGGCTTTCTCTGAGCTCTGGTCATTGTACTGAAGTTTCTTACTTCACATGTGTTCACAAAATATGAAAAAAAAAGCAAAAACAACTATCAGACTTCCCGTTGCATGCATATACTGTGGGTGGCTTAAATACTCATGTTCAACAAAAAGCATCTGGAACGCAACTAATATTAAGCAGCTAGTAAAAATATTAATGGCTGTGTTAACAAACTTAAAAATATTGTTTCTAGTTATGCTAATTATTTGTGACAGTACCTAGAAATGAAAGTAAATTAAAACAGCTAATAGAAAGCAAATTAGGACAATCTACCAAACAATGTATCTATATCTGATACGCAACTTATATTCATAACATACGCAACTTAAAAGTGATAGCGTGATTCGTTTAATATGCAGCAAACCTTTGTTGTTTTCTGAAAACTACATTGCTCATTACACATACCGTCTTCAGGAAAAAATAACAAAACTAAAAAATGATGAATACTGAAAAAAGGAGTCAGCCTATGATTTGGAATTACAAGATATGGTAACTAAATCATCAGCAACATCAAAAAACATTTTTAGGAAAAATATCTGAATTACAAGTGTACTCTACAATTAACCTAAACATGCTAGAAACTTTCATACTGTGAAATATATTTGAAATAATTCATTAACGAAAAGGGACAAAAAAGTATCATTCCATTAGGCCAAAGAATATCACACTTGAAACAATAATGAAAAAAGGGGGCAGTATTGTCCATGACTAACCTTATCTTAGTGCGGCTCCCTCTGCGAGCAGAATATCACACTTGCAAGAATACTGAAAAAGAGCAAAGTGGACAAAAATCAGAGAAATCTGGAACCCCACCCCCTCCCACATCCAGAAGCAAATTATGACAATCTAGCATGCAATGTATGTTGATCTCATTCGCACTTATGTTCATAACATACGCAACTTAACAGTGATAACGTTGTTCATTCTAGATTGGCAAAGCTATATTTTTGTTCATTCAGAAAAAAATAACAAAAAACTAAAAAAGTGGTGAATCCTGATAAAAGTAATCAGACTATAATCTGAAGATGTTGCAACTAAAAATCATGGATCTCTACCTAGTAGTAAAGTAAAAGAACTAATCCTTCATGCAATCTGTCTCCTCTAAATTTTTGGTCCGTTGACGCCTCCAGCAATCCCATTTCTATCCTCAACCTGTTAGCTTAAGGACTTAATTACCGAGCCGGACTCAGATGTTGACTCTTCTTATTATCGAGTGCCCCATCGTGTTGGTTGGAGGGCTCTAGGGTTGCATTGGGCTGGTTTTGTGTGAAGGTGAACTGTTGTTGGACCAGTTTCAAATTGGCTTCCGGGGAAATGAAAAAAAAGTGTAGCTAGAAAAAATTTGTTCATTGCAGCCTTGCCTGCGGGTTTTTGTGCTCGGCCCAGGAGTCAGGAACTCAGGATGATGATGGTGGCCTTGCGTGCTTGCATGTGAGTTGATGAGAAAAGGGTACGTTGTACTGTTGGCTGCTAGACTCAGAGCAGTGGTAGGCAAAAATTGAAAAATAACATCGAGGTCTGATTTCTATAAAGAGAAGGGAGATGGGCACCCAATGCCAGATCAGTGCCAGCTTCCATAGTACGGAGCAAACACAAAGGCATAAGTGCTAGTAACTAAAAACTCTGAAAATACCCCTGTACTCTGAATTAATCCTACACAAGCTAGTAAGTTGATCCTCTGAAAACAGGCAAAAAAGGATAATTCCAGGGGTGAGTGCAAGTATACATGAACAAATAAAGGTTTACAGAGGGGGCTGTGACATTGTTGGAACTTAAAAGTGATAGCATTGTTCATTTTAGATGTGGCAAAGCTATATCGTTTTGAGAAACTACATTACTCATTGCACATACCATTTCAGAAAAAAAAGGATCATGCAAAACTACGTGACTAACCTTAGCTTCATGCAGCTACCTCTGCAAAGCAGAATGTCGCAGCTCCCAAACCAATGCTGCAAAAATCAAAGTCGAGAAAAATCACATATGCAACTTAAGACAATCTGCTATGCATTGTAGTTGATCTGTTACGCAAAGATATGTTGATCACAACGCAACTTAAAAGTGATAATGTGGTTCGATATATGTGGCAAGCCTTTATTGTTACCGGAAACTACATAGCACTCATTTGCACATGCCATTCCAGCAAAAATAATGCATACTGATAAAAGGAAGCAGCCTATAGTCTGGATGGCAAAAAAATCATCTCTAAATTACCCCCTTTGTACTCTCAATTAACCTACACATGCTAGATAAGCAAAATTGATTCATCAACAAATACACACAAACTTATCATTACATGGGGCGCAAAGTATAGCATGAAAGACTGGAAAAAAAAATGGAACAAAGGAGGTGTCGTTCCCATCACTAACCTTAGGTTCGTGCAACTCCTTCTGCAAGCAGAATCTCAAACATCAAAACGCTGCGAAACAAAGTCCATGAATCAGCGAGATATGGAACCCAACAATGGACCCCCCTAACAATTTGATGGAAACCACAGTAGCTTCTCACCACCGGGGGATTAACCAGCGCAAAAAATCCTTCGAACAAATTAATAGACAACTACACGGAGCAGAGCATTCAGACAGTGGAGGGGGGACATCGCGCAAGGGGGATTCAATGAACAACTGACCTCATGGTGCGGACCGCAGCTTCTCCACCTTCTATTTGTAGTAGCTACCTCACCCCGCGGTTGACCTCACCACTGGGGATTAATGAGGGTCGAATCCTTCGCAACAAAATGAATCGAAAATCAACTGGGCAAACACATTCGACAGTGGAGGGGGACAACGCACGGGGGATGGGATTCACCGAACAATTGACCTCAGATTGCGCTCCACGCTCTTCCTCCAGAAACGTTTACCTCACCGCCGGGGATTAATCAGGTCGAATCCTTCGCAAACAAAAGGAATCGAAAATCAAACGGGGGCAAACTCATTCAACAGCGGGGGGAGGCGTCGCGGAGGGAAGAGGATTCACCGAACAAACTGACCTCAGAGGTGCGCTCTATCGCTTCTCCACCTTCGATTGCCAGTAGAAGCTTGTCAAAAATCGATTGAATCGAAGATCCTTTGGGGGAATCGATAGGATGGCGACGAGAGGGAGTACCCTAGAGAGAGAAACAAGTGGGGGAAATGGAAGAGCGGATAAGCGAGCGCGAGACCGAGGATTGGAACAGTCCCTGTCCAGTTCTCACCGTTCCTCTCTGGCTAGTGGGCCCGCGTGAACGATGGTGGTGGCTAGTGTGACACGCGTGAACTGAAAGGCGTGCTCTGTGTAGTTGTTTGGATGCGGGACGGACGTAGATCGAACGCGCCACTCCAACTAGCTAAAAAACGGCCGGCCATCAACAATTCATTACCAAAAGATAATACTGTTTTGACGTAATAAACTTTCTCCCTGCTTTATAGCTGATATAAAATATAAGAAAAATAGTATATTGTGAAAGTGAACATATTCCTTTAGACATGATAGTTTATAATCCTAATTTTCTACTGTGATTCATCAAAATTAGGTACAATGATTGAAAAAGAGTCCCACTTTGGACTACAAATACAAAAGAAAATAATAAAAAATGCCCACCAGACGGTCACCTATAAATGATCCTCAGGAGGGGCCAGCGTATATAAAATGGTTCTTGGTGAACAAACTTCAGTGTTATAAAAGGAAGCCATATAGAATCAGTCGGGGAGCATTTAGTTGGCAACACGCATACAAACAGAGCATCTAGCTAATCTAAACATTATATTGTGTGCTAATAGGAGAAGACGAGGAATATTTCTGTTTTCTCCATGACCCACCACCAAAAGAATAGGGGAGCAGGGGCATCGTGAAAAAAAAACTTTTTACTTGGAAAATCATCGAGCTCTCACAACGGCGGCGGCCGATCGTCGTGGATGGTCATGGCCTTATCCAACTATGCCTGGCGCACGCTGCAAACCCCGTCATGTTGACACATCGCACGACATTGCCTTAGCTACCTTGTCAACGTTCCCTATCTGTATTCTGTCTATCCGCCGCGTACCAGCATGTTACTTCATTCTACTTGTGCGTACGGATAATCCGAAAACCCAAAAACAACAAATAAAAAAAACGCCGCCAGCATGCGAATATGCTACAAATTATAACGAGATTAGAGTTGACTTGGTACGCTCAAGTTGCTCAACAACAATTAGTCTCGGTTGCCCCCTCTCTCCTCATCCGTCCACACGCATGTTTCCATATGCAACAAAACGTAATCATGCATGCATGGCTGCCTGCCGCCCAATAATGCAGGCAGGACCTCGTAAGCTGCAGGAGATACTAAGTACTAGTAACTAGTAAGTGATTAACCGACGATGATGAACCAGATGTTTGGGCCGGGGTTTGACTTGCAGCAACGACAACAAACCAAACACGTACACTGCGTCCGTAATCCGTATTATGCAGCAGATTGTAATCAAGCGTGCAAACCAATAACCTAACACAGTAACACATGGGCCGACCACTGGGTACACAGGCGCTACGAGCCAAGCGATGGCACAGCAGCCAACCACTTCTGAATCTCCGACTCCGCTGTCCCGAATCCGGCGCGGCCCGCGAGCTACTGTGGCGAGCTGGTGACCTGGCGTGGCTGGCGCCTCGGAGGCTCGGAGTCCAGCAGCTAGAGCGTGCGTGCGTGCTGCGGCGACAGGTTGAGACGTCGCGGCCGGGACGGGGTCAGGCAGACAGGCAGGCCCGACGGTCAGTGCCCGGGCGGCCCAACCGCCCCGACACGTACGGCGGCCGGACGCTGACCAGCCGCCGTGGCGGCGGCACGGAATGAGCCCGGCCACCGTATTCCCGTGGGAAAACTCTGGAGGATCGATGACCCATGGTAGCGCCATGAAGCCGTGAAGGGGACGGACCATGTACGTTTTTGATGTTCCAAACTCAGAATTTTGTAGGAAGCTACGCCATCTCAAATTTTCCGTATCGAAGCATTTGTTTCGAACAAGCTCTTTGAATCCGAGGCTCGTTTGATGCGACCGGTGTCTCCGTGCAATAGTGGGGTCATCCTTGTGCGCCAAGTTCCGTACAAAACATCTCGATGAGTACTAGTAATAAGATGGCGCATTAGCCCCTGATGGCCATGGATCGTGCTGATATCCAATGATCCTCGTGTGGCACGATGGTTGGCATCCTGTTATGCCACTTTGTAGTTCGAATATCGCATACAGCATCAGCCAAAATTGCTAGAAAACACGAGGAAGAGAGAATAAACGGTACTGCGCGCATGGGTGGACCATGCCCTGCGTTGGGGTCCCTGGCTCAACTATTCCGTATGGACTTCATTCATGTTTCGGAAACCAAATCCAACTTTTGAACTCGAGGCTTCGTTCGCTGCAACGCCGAGCGTGTTATACTACACGGGCGCGGTTACCGAAAGTCAATTCCATCCGCGCCGGCCGTTCGACGGCGCCCATCCGACGGGCCCGCAAGCGAGCACGTACGCGCTCCCCTGCAGCGGCAGCGTGGCGTCGCTGTCGGCTGTCGCGGGCATGGTCATGGGCGGTGGTCTCGGCCTCCGCCCAGAAATCATCCCCAGCCATGGCTGGCGACGGCATGGATGGAATGCTTATCGGCACGGCGGCGCAGGGCAGGGCAGGGCAGGGGCGCCCATCACCCGTCCATGCACCCGCCCGCCCAACCACCCCCAACGCTGACGTGCTGTTCCCTCTTAACTCCCTCCCGCGCTTTCCGTGCAACGCAAGCGAGGCGAGCCCAACCCGACCGGCCGCGGCCGCTGCCTTCACATGCCGCGGTGGCCGCTGCCCGTGTCCCCCCAACCCACGCGCGGCGCCATCTTCCACTTCCACCCGCCAGCCCGGGGTCCCCTGCGCCTGCGCGCAATAGAAAACGCCTCCCCAACCGCAGCAAGCACGGTCAGCTGCTCGCGACGAGCGAGTTGGTAGCTAGCTTACCAGGCGAGCGCGGTGGGCATATATGATATCCAGAGCTTCGGACTTCGGAGAAGCTTAGCTTTGCTCGCTCCCTGGTTGCGGTTGACTTGTTTGGTGCTTCCGATCGGCCTTCTTGTCCCGGTTTGGTGCCTGATTGCTCGGCCTCAACTGACGGCTCCTCGCTCCGTCGTCTCTCTCTTTCGTTTCGTCTATATAGTTGGTGCGGCTCGGGCCGGACGACAGCCGGAGAAGGTGGCCGGCTGTCGTCTCAGGTTCCCCTCGCTCGTCGTGGATGAGTGCGGCTGCATTGGTGCCGACCGAGGGAGCGACAGCTAGAAGAGGACGAGGAAAAGCGAGATGGCGGCGGCGGGAGTGAGGAGGGTGGGCGGCCGGTTCCGTCCGCCGGAGGCCACGACCGGCGGGTACTTCTTGGGGGAGATGGATTCTCGCGCGTTCTGGAGGAGGCTTCGGCGTCGGCGTCGGCGCCGGCGGTGGACGCTCCGGCGACGGCGGGCTCCCCCACGCGTCAGCGATGGCGGCGAGGATCACTCCCGCGGTGCTGTTCGTCACGGTGGTGCTGGCCGTGGTGCTGCTCGTCTCGGGCCTGCTCCACCTCCTGCGCAGGCTCTTCCTCAAGACCCACCACGGCGGCGCCGGGGCGGGGAGCGCCAGCTGCAGCACCTCTTCTTCCCGGGCGGCAGCGGCGGCGAGGACGGCGCCGGCGGCTCCGGCGGCGGGGGGCTCGCCCAGGCCGCCATCGACGCGCTCCCGGAGTTCGCCTACGCCGAGCTCTCCGCCGCGGCGGCCGCGTCCAGCAGGAAGGGGAAGGAGAAGGCGGCCCGGCCGTTCGACTGCGCCGTCTGCCTCTGCGAGTTCGCCGGCGCCGACCGGCTCCGCCTCCTCCCGTCCTGCGGCCACGCCTTCCACGTCGCCTGCATCGACGTCTGGCTCCGCTCCTCCGCCACCTGCCCGCTCTGCCGCACCAAGCTCTCCCCGCGCCACCTCGCCGCCGCCGCCGCGGACGCGGACGCAGCATCCGCCGCCCGGGCGCCGATGACCAGAATCAGCAGCAGGATCAAGCGCCGGACGAGGCCGCTGCTGTAAGCAGCGTCGTGCTCCCGGTCCGGCTCGGCCGGTTCACGTGCGCCGACGGCGGCGACGACGCCGACAGGACGCGCGCTTCAGCAGCTTCCCCGAGTTGACATTCTTGATCGGCCTGTGCCTCGGCATTGGAGCGAGCTTGGCGCTCCGTGACCATGCGCGCTTCAGCGTCCTCCCATCCGATCCGCCAACCGCGCTCGGCCTCGGCGCTCGCCTCTTCCTTGGCCGACCTCTCAGAAGCTGCCAGTCCCTCAGCTTTCTCCCGCAGGTTTTTCTCCTCATCGACCCAAGCTTGCAGGTCGTCGCCATGCTGTTTTTCATCCTGCAGATCAGCACGTAGGCGGGCCACCTCCACGGCAAGGGCATCCCGCTCTGCGGAGAGACGGCGGGCTGTCTCCTCCGCCTGAGCGCGCGCTACAACATGCAGCCGACCCGCCTCTTCTCGGGACTCCCTTTCGCGAAGCAAGGCGTCCTGCGCCTAGCAGCCCGACCGCATCAGCGACTGCACAAGCGAAAGGGGAGTGAAATCAGGACTGCGGCAGGCAACGAAAGACAAAAACATAAGTTCAAGGAGAAATAGACCAGACCACTGGGGATAAACACATCGCGGAACAAGGCCTCAGCCGCCCGTGCCGACCCGGCCAAAGAAGGTAGGGACCACAGCATCTCACCAGCTTCCGCCTCCATCCAACCCCAGCCTTCTTCAAGCTCGGCCTCCGCAGATGGGCCCTGTGGGCCTAGCTCGCCAAACTCGAGCGAGACCAGTGTCGGGGCCGGCAGCGCTTGAGGAAGGGAGGTCGAGGCACCAGCCTCTGCGGCCGTGGTCATCGAGGGAAGGATTTCAGGGCGAAGATCGATCGAGGAATACCCTGCTTCGCCTGCAAGGGTCGACGCAACAACAGAAACGCTCAATGGCAGAGTTGCGATCCGACCCTCGACAGAAACAGCCTCCGCCTCAGCAGTGATCGACGCAGGAACATCCTCTCCCTGGGTATGGTCGGTATCTGCCGTCCCATCTAAAGCAAGGATCTCCTGATCTGCCATGTTACCCTCAAGTCTCGACCCGACCGCGTCAGCGTCCGCGGGATCGGCTGCACGCGCACCCTTCGTAATTGCCCGCGCCTCCGGCTCTGAATGGGGCAGAGCCGGCGCCCCCGGAGAAAGCACGGCCACCTGACGAGGCGAATCAGGGCTACTCTCAATCACGATGGGGGAGGACGGCTCCTCAACGCCGCCCAGCAGCGGCAGCTCGACCTGAAGGCCGACATCCCCTGAGGGCCTAGGAGTGTCCCCCACTTCTGTAATCGAACGAGGAGGGGGCGACACACGGTCGCCAGCGACATACCCAGCCACGGCCTCCACGCTAGACGAAGGAGCGGCTGAACGAAGCCACTTGTGCGGCTGTAACTCCGGCGTGTCCCTCACAAAGCTCCTGAATTTCATCGAATTAACAAAATTAAACGTGCAAAAAGAAATGAAGATTTGAACGAGAAAGTAGATCAAAGAAAATTTACCTTTTCGCCCTCGGCAACCCAGGCGTCTGTGATGGCATCCTGGCAGGGGTCAGGGCAGACCCCGGGCGGGATCCGCCCGAGGCGGGCTCGGACTGCCGCGTCGGAGGCGGCGGAGGTAGACGATCAACCGTCTCTCCCGACCCCGAAGCTCCTAGTATGGAGGAGGAGACGGGAGTCTGGTGAGGGTCGGGCGACCCCTCCCTCTCCAACTCGTCCCCCTCGTTGGGGTCATCGTAGTCGTCGTCGCCGCCTTCACTAACGGCATCCTCCAGGAGGTCGGTATCTCCCGTGGAAGAGGCAGGTGCGTGAACACCGAGGTCGTCGCCTCTACGGTGAAACTCTGCAAATAGCTCCAGCTCTGTCTCTGTGTCCATGTCCTCAGACACATCGGTAGAGTCAGCATAGTCAGATGCGCTGTCCTTCTCCTTCTCCGCCTTCCGCTGCGAGCGGCGGATTCGGGAGCTCTTCCTTCTCCTCTCCCTGTCTGCTCTACGTTAAGCAGTCAGTCATTTCCATTCTTCTATCTCCATAAGCCGAGGAGGGCTCTTATACCAATTGAGGCCCGCCTGCCAGGAAAGAAGAGCAGAGTTAGCAACAAGGCATCAGATATGCCAAGCGAAGGAATGGATAAAAAGAACTGTGAGCAAGACTGAACTTACCATTGGTAGAAACCCAAGGTTGGGCATTGCGACCGGCTCTCCCGGGATCGAGAAGTCTTCAGGAACCTTCTTTCTGTTGAGCGCGTCCCTGATGCTAGCCAAAACCTCGGTTCCCTTGATGGCACCCGCAGAAAGGCAGACATCCGAGGTGTCCACGTCCGGCGCCATCTCCCACATTGGTAGGCGCCGATCCATCAAGGGAGCAATCCTCCTGGCTTGGAACGCAGCGATAACGCCGGCTCCGGTCAAACCCTTCATCCTCAACCGACGAATCACAGAGATCAACCCGGCAAGGCGATTCTGGTCGGCGAGTGAAAGGTCTTTCCCCCAATGGTTCTACTTCTCAAAGAAGACACGACCCGTATATGGGGGAAACTGCATCTCAGGGGAATTACGGAGATTGACCCATTGATCGTGCCATCCTTTGTTGGACGTGGGGAAGGCAAAATCAATGAAATCTTTCCCCCGACCCGAGCGGAGGCAGATGCCGGCACATCCCACCAGGGACTTCTTCTTATCCCGAAGGATCGGCTGCACATGAAAGTAATAGAAAAAGAGGTCCTAGTGCGGCTTGATCCCCAGGAATCCCTCGCACAATGCAACAAAACCCAAGATGTAACTAAAGTCGTTCGGGTTGAGATGGTGAAGCTCAATCCCATACTCGAAAAGAAGCCCCCGCAAGAACCAATGCAGGGGAATCCAGAGACCGCGCTCGAAGAAGGGGACCAGCGCCACCACATTCTCGAGTGGAGGCGCCGGCTCCCGTTTGCTCCGTGGGATGAGCCACTCCTTGGCGTCGGTAGAAGGGCGAATCAGGCCCTTGTGGACCTGTCCTCGCATCCGCATAGGGGTAACCGCCGAGTGATCCCACGGACAGATCAGTTGCGCGATCCGTGGGGGAAAGGGAGGAACTGCTTCGCGGAGACAGGGCGGGGCCGTACCTTGCGCCGGGCGAGGAGACGCTCCACGCCTGTGGGACGAGGACGCAACCCGCGAGGAGCTGCTCCCACGAAGTCTTGACGGATCCATTAGCAGCAACGGCGACGAAGAAGTGCGGCGAAGATCGAAGGATGACGGAGCGAAAGCAAGGGCGGTTAAGTGCAAGGCGGCGAGCTCAAGGAAAGGCAGGTGAGAGAGAGAGAGAGAAAGAGAGGAACATCTCAAGCCTTACCTCCCCTTTTATTTGCCGCAGGACGAACGGGAAGGAGCATTAACTCCCCCTCAAACGGGACGCAACCGGAGACTCCACCCACGTCGCCCAGAGGGGCCCGCCACGACCGCCACGCGCACCTAAAAGGGCGCGCCTGGAGCCGGACGGTTGGCCTCCTCGGGCCACATCAAGGTAAGGAAAGCCGGCCTGGGCCATAGGTGCCCCAAGTGGCCCAAAACCACCTCGGGTTCAGAAGGCCAGCCCACGAACGGGTCACGATGGCCGCCTAGGAAAATATAGAGTGAGGGACGAAGCGGAGGGCGGCCCACTAGCAGTCAAGTTCACATGCGTACGGCAGTACATGGGGCCCACGCGATGTGCTCGAGTCGAGGCTGATGTGACTCATGAGGAAACCTCTTCGAGAGGAGGCAACCAGCCCCTAGGGTCGAGCGAATTACCCTGAGAACCGGAATGAGGCAGGACAGCACGGACTTTGTTGAAGTTTGACCCCCAGCGGGTCCATCGGAGCCCTAACGAACGGGCAGCCGGACTTCACTCGAGTAACCCGCTAGAAGCTTAAACGGGCGTCGTGCCACGACCGCACGAGGAAAAAGCACGAGACGGTCCTGACTCCTCACCTTCTCTTGGCAAAAGGTGCAAGGGAGGAAATCAATAAGAAAAAGGCAAAAGGCGAGGCCTCGAGCAGGACAACACCACACACACACAAAACGCCCAAAAAAGCCAGCAAAACAAACACAATCTCGAGAAATAAAGCCCCCAGACGAGTTCGCAAAACTCCCCCAGGGGCTCGGGGGCTACTGTACTGTCGAGGGGCAATACCAGGGCCCCCTCAAAGCAGGACATCTACGCATAAATAAGTAAGCTTATGCGGAACTAGGCCCGGCCCACAAGGAAAAAAGCAACCCAACAAATACACCATGGCCGGCCTAGCTCGGTCGGGGCAAATGGAGGCCCAGAACAAGAAAAGTGTTCGCCTCGCCCGACCCCCGATGGAAGGGTAGGAGGCAAGCGTCTGGGTCGGGGTCATCCGCCTCGCCCGACCTCAAGGTCGGGAGAACGGACGATCAGATCAGGATCGAGGCCGCGTCGCCCGACCCAGAGGAGAATCTTTGACCCCCGCCCTGCCTGGCCCCCGTGGGACCCCGAGGCAGGCGGGACGGACAGAGATCCACCAAAAGGTGTGCTTAGGCACTGGCATACTGTGCCGAAACCCATCATGAGGCTAAAGAAACTAAGCCAACTTGGTCGCCACGGTAAGCCTGCCGTAACAGAGGCATGGGCACGTAACGGCCAGGACTGCCATCCTGCCCATATGGCAGTGAGACAAGGGCACCGCCCGTAAATATATGACGCTTCGTCAAGGGGCCAGCGACCTGGAGACTGTCGGGTCATACGGAAGACCCGGCGAAAAAAAGCAGGCAACGCCAGGAGGACACTCTCTTTACCCAGGAGGTAAACGAGCGGCTACCTGCACCCTGTCCACCATTGCCACCTCACGCGGCATGGGTGGACGGCGGACTGACGGACAGAAATGACAGAGGGATGGCCGCCCCTCTGACGACGAACAGGAGCACGCGTAACCTATGGGATTAGACACTAGGCTAGGCTTAGACCCATTTTTCTTTAACCCGCTTAGGGGATTTATCCTTTTTCCATCCAACCCCCTGTAAAAGGGCCTCCCTTCGAGTATAAAAGGGGAGGCCAGAGCTCCTTCCTCTCTGGCTGGAACACTTCCAACACACACTCACGAACTCCTTCGAGGCCTGAGAACTCTTCTCTTCCTCGTCCGTTTGTAACCCCTACTACGAACAGAGGAGCGAGAAACATGAGCAGACACCCACACTGGATGTAGGGCAAGTTGCCTGAACCAGTATACATCCTTGTGCTTGACTCGCTAACCACCAGGATCCCCACACGCAAACAGATAAATTTACTCGCCGGTGGTACGAAACAACGACAGTTTCTAAACTATACAACTATGTTTTGTTAAGTTATGCTTATGCATTTACGTTCAGGAGTTGAATTGAAACCTTAGTTGCATGATCCTAGGTACCTATGCTTTGCAATACTAGTATGCTAGGTCGATAGTTACTATGCTATAAGGACCCGGTAAAACTCGAGTGATTTCCTGTCACTCACAAGATTATAGGAACCACCTGCTTTACTTATGTTGGAATCATAAGATGACGGGCGGGGATTTTTGTCATGTAGATGCCCTGTCCGTGTAAGAAAAAATTGGTTAAGGTCGAATGGTGTGGTACTGATGGTTAAGTGTTTGAAAGCACTAAGCACTTGTTTGGGCATGGGACCGGTAAGTTTAGTACCTGTTCGTAATGGTGAGTGGCCTCGCCCTGCTTTCCTTGGGATTCAAACCCCCATGCGGCGCACATGTGGCTCAAGACCGAATCCGGCCGGCGTGGCCGCGAAGTATCAACCGGATAGGCTTGTGTCCAAGGGGAGTAGGCTCGGATTAACGAACCAGGATGACATGGGAACGGTCTGGTTAGCGTCGACCTTGGTGGTTGATGCTTTTCCGTGTGTTTAGTTTCTACCTTGCAAGGTTATAAAATCGGTTTGAACTGTCTGTTTCTCGCAGCTAATGAGACTACTTAACCCCGCTGTCGCGTTGAGTAAGAAAGTGGAACATGACGATGATGAACTTGATCCTTGTTTAATTGCTTGCTCAACTTGGAATGGTTAATTCACTAGAACTTGATGCTAAAATGTTGAAAGTAAGGACCCACTCGTAGTCGCTCTTTGGCAAAACAAACCCACCAGCCAAAAGCCTTGCATGTCTAGGAGTTGGTGATGTAGTTCTCAGCCGGCGGCTAAGTCTTGTTGAGTATTAGTATACTCAGCCTTGCTTGTTGAATTATTTTCAGGTAGCACTCTTGAGGAGATGGTTGCCAGTCTGACATGGCCAACCACTCTACCTCCTGGTTGGACCGTGGTTTGGGACGACGCCCCGGCTGAGTGATGTCACGACGGCTTCACGTGACGTCACCTTCGTCTAGAACAATCGTTTATTTTCGCTGCATTTGAACTCTGAATTATCTTTACTTTATGCATGAACTGAGTTTGTAATAAGTACCTTAAATGGGACCTTTGATTAATTGTGGATTGTTGTAATCTCTGGTACTCTCCTTCGCGTGAGTAAATGCATGACTCGTTTCGATCTCGGTAACTGTTCGTGGTTGCATCGGACTCGACCCGACAGGCTGTCATGTTAGTTCGGTTTAAGTGTCCGATCGCATCTAATGCGATGTTTAGCACACTTAAGCCAGATTAATTTGAACAGTTCTGCCACAGGCGGTGCGGGGGACGTTGAGGTGGCGGCGCGGGGGCCAGGGAGGCACGGCGTGGGGTCGTGGCGGAGCAGCGGCGGGGCAGCGGCGCGGCGGAGCAGCGACGGCGGCGGTGTGAGTGTGTGTGTGAGCAGTGTGGTGCGTGTGTGTGGCGGCGGCTAGGGAGCGCGTCGGGGCCTAAGTGTGGCCGTTTGCCGTGTGCCAAGATCTGGGGCACACGGCAAACATCCTACCTATTTGCCGTGTGCCCTAGATCTTGGCACACGGCAAACAGCTTTGTCGTGCGCCGACCCAGGGGCACACAGCAAACAGCCTAAGGCACACGGCAAACATTTTTCTGCCTAAACAAACAAATATCAAACGGATTCAAAAAAATAACCAAATTTGGGCAATAACCTTTCTAAGGTGTATGTAGACCATACAAAATGAGTTTTGTTGTAAAACTTAATTTCAATTATCACGTTGCTTCAAATCACAAGATCTCTTTCGCAACTCTTAGGATGTTCTCCTGAGAAGCTTCGGTTTGTAAAAGGCAACGCGTCAACTTGCTCGAAACCTTTTCAATTTTTTACCATAGCCTCTACGTGTGAAAACATGACTCCATGCCAAAATTTATAATTTTTTTGACTTTTTTGCATTTTATAGAATTTTAAATGAACCGTGCCCGAATTCGGGCACACGGTAAGCGAGCAATATATTCAAAATTTGATTCCATCTAATGCATATGGCATCATATTAGTCTAAAGAATCTGAATAACATTTTTTCAAACATTACATTGCATTGTTCAAAAGACTTACAGTGCCTTATCGGCAAAATTAAAAACAATGAAATAAAATGATTAAATATAACAAACAACCGGAAAACATGCACAAAACTAGCATAGAATACTACATCGATAAAGAAGTTAGCAAAAAAGTTTAGAGACAAAATTCAAATTTTTTGCAGCCTGTTTGCCGTGTGCGGCACAGGGCACACGGCAAACAGGCCGTGTATGCCGTGTGCTGACCCAGGGCACACGGCAAAACTAACGGCCAGGGCCAGGACAGTTTGGGGCGGCCTGTTTGCTGTGTGCCTGCCGTTAGGCACACAGCAAACAGGCCTCTTTGCCGTGCGCCTTGTGTTTGTGCCAGACACACGGCAAACAGGTCTTTTTGCCGTGCGCCGGACTGTTTGCCGCCTTGTGCCACTGTCACACGGCAAAGCCACGGGCACACGGCAAGGACGTTTTCCCGTAGTGCAATCGTCTTTGCAAATTGCAACACGGGATAAATTGCAGTTGTCTATCTACAAGTACGTGGTAGACTGGTAGCTCCATCGTCTTTGCAACACGGGATAATTTATGTGAAATTTGTTGGACTCTAAAGGAAGCCCAAGGCCGAGGGTACGGTGTTCCTTTAGTCGTGACGATTTCCTTGTATAAGCGGCTGCGTACTTACCCTGAATCTGCGGGACGTGCGCAGCCAGAGTCGAGACGTGCGCAGCCAGAGTCGAGACGTGATACGGTTCAAGTCTGACCGAGAGTACCGGCACGTCAAATACTAGCGGGCATGGGCCATGGGGCATCCCACGGACGTGCTCACATATATTCAAGGACAGCGCGGTCGAGTTGAGACGGCGATGGCGGCGGCCGGAGAAGAAGCAGACGCAGCATCGCCACTGGATCGTCGTCTAGCTCCGCTACTCCTGTTCGAAAATGACCGCAAGACGGCCGACGAGACTCATCTTGCAAGCGACGGCGACGCCACGCTCTTCTTCTACAGCATCCCCAGGAAGCAACTAACGCGCAGGAGGGTGGCCGAGATGGAAGGCCACCGGTACTGGACCACGCCGCAGGGCTGGCTCCTCATGGCATCTCGCACCTCACCGGTGACGTTCCTCTGGGACCCGTTCACCGGCGCAAGGGTCGACCTGCCCGCCGATCTCGATGGCTTCCTCCGCGGCGACGGCCCCATTAAGCGATGCCTCCTCTCCTCCAATAATCCAGTCGCCGCCGATCAAGACTGCCTCGTCCTCGTCGTCGACCTCGCGGAGACGGTTCTCTGGCACTGCCGTCTTGGGAACGCCGAAGGAGGAGATGGCGGCGGCGGCGGCCGGTGGCTGAAGCACGAGTACGACTTCGCGGCGGCCGGTGGAGCGACCCTTAACGGCGTGCTCCAGGCCATGCAGAGGCTCACCTCCGTGGGCGACAAATTCTTCACGAGCCTCATCAACAAGGTCGTGGCGCTCGACTTCTCACCGGCGGGGCCCCAGTTCGCGGTGATCGACACGAACAAGGCGGCACACAGGCGGCCGCCATCTGGCTGCGTTTCGACGACGGAGCTGGTAGAATCGCAGGGGAGCCTGTTTCGTGTCAGCTTCAGCTCCTCAGATTTGCACATGCCTTTCGTCGCCGGCATCGGGGTTTTCAAGCTTGATCTGGCAGCGCAGGCCTGGGTGAGAGCGGAGTCGCTCGGTGGCAGAGCGTTTCTTGTTCATGACGGGTTTGGAGCATCCCTCGATCCGCAGGAGGTTGGGTTGAAAGGGGATTGCGTCTGTTACTGTATGCGCAATGACAAGGGACTCTATGTTCACGACATGGAACGCGGGACTACAACTTTGCGAGATCCTAGTCCCTATCTTGGGAATCATTGCTGTACTACTAAATTCCTAATGCCAACGTGCTAATTAAATGTTTAGCTACGATGTGTAATCACCTTTATTTTTTTTATTCTCTCTCGAGTAAAACTATTAGAACTGTCAAAACAGGTCGCTTTTCTACTAGCAGAACAGATCTGATATATCTTTGCTATCTTACTTCCCCATCTATTCACTTTGTCTGTTAATCCTTAAGAAAAATTTATTCACTTTGTCTGTTTAACCCTTAAGAAAAATTTAAGCTTGATTTACTCTCCGAGCTATTTCAGTTGGTCCAATAATCTACCCCTTATAAGTTTTTGCTTTTTTTTTCTTTGTGTATGAGTTGAATCTTAAGTTCAAATTTTGTTAGTAGGTACATAGTATGATGCCTTACGTTAAAAAAATCTCTCTAAGAATTTTTATTGTTATTTCATAAGTTAAAGTATTTAATACGAAATTGATCTTAAATAACAAAATCTCATGAAAACTAAGCAAGAAAAATTTCTAATATATCTTCTAACATATGGCATCATGATAAGTCAACTAACAAAGCTAGAATTAGAACTCAAACATGTACACGAAGAAAAAAAAGAGAAATCTAACTAGAGGGTAGATTGGGCAAATTGAAATAGTCCGAAAGAGTAAAAGGAGTGCTAAATTTTGTTCGGCAAACAGACAAAACGAATAGGTGAGAAGAGTAAATTAATTTTTTCCCTTTTTTCTAGTGGAACCTTTCCGCTGGGCTTGAGTTCATGACTTAGCATGAGATATTATTTTTTAGTACATGACAGGTCCTTTGACAATGGAGCTACAATAACCGTATCGATTTTAAGTTCGTTGATGATATCAAATCATATGGGGGCAAACACAGCCGAAATCTCGAACACCGGCCTGGCCCAAATATGAATTGAGGACCCAAGCAGACGTGGCACGAGTACACGTATTATATGTTGTAGGAAGTACGTATTTGTCATGTATCGAGAGTTGCCGTATGAATGGCCAGTCATCTGAAAAGTGAAAACTGTACAAATTTTCAGAGAAAAAAGTTGTTTCTAAAAGTTTCTGTTCTGTAAATATATTATATATTTTATTATGACTTGTTTTATCATTAGGTATACTTCAAGTTTGACTGGTTTGTTTTTATATTTTTATATATTTCTTGAATAAGACGGATGGTCAAACGTGATCTCTAAAAGTCAACAAATGTTTATATTATGGGACGGAGGGAGTACTAATTGAACAGGAAGTGCACTCCCTGTTTCGCTCGCAACTGTAAAGTGTTTCCCAGGCCGTGTTTAAATGGGAGAGTGAAATTTTTGGATGTCACATCAAAAGAAATT
The DNA here is from genome assembly GCA_015476505.1 of Urochloa ruziziensis. Taxonomy (NCBI): domain Eukaryota; kingdom Viridiplantae; phylum Streptophyta; class Magnoliopsida; order Poales; family Poaceae; genus Urochloa; species Urochloa ruziziensis. Next base: position 47,555,645 of record CM027119.1, read on the forward strand.
TACCATTCAGGAGTAGTAAACGTAAACTATTGGTAAAAATAATTACTCCCTCCGGTTTGGTAAAAGAAGTCCTTTTGGATAAGATTTGAGTCAAACATTGGGAATATAAATCGTGAATAACTTTTAAGTCGTTGAGTTTAGAAATGTGAAAAACTACATGAATAGATTTGTCTTGCAAAATACTTTCATAAAAGTATACATATGTTAGTTTTTAATAAATATCTTTATAAAAATAAGAAGTCAAAGTTGTACTTTGGAGACCGTGTCGCTGTCCTAAAGGACTTCCTTTGCTAAACTGGAGGGAGTACAGATCTAGCCAGCAAATCGCGAGACAAATCTAATGACGGGTAATTAGGGGGTAATTAATTAAGAATTAGCGGACGGTTACTGTAGCATTGGAGACCGTGTCGCTGTCCTAAAGGACTTCCTTTGCTAAACTGGAGGGAGTACAGATCTAGCCAGCAAATCGCGAGACAAATCTAATGACGGGTAATTAGGGGGTAATTAATTAAGAATTAGCGGACGGTTACTGTAGCATTACTGTTGCAAATCGTGGATTAAGTAAGCTCGTTAGACTCGTCTCGCGACATACACTCCATCTATGTAATGGATTATTTTTTCGTCTAAATTTAGTATTCATATGGGTGGAAAAAAATTACAGCGGCAAGTAAACACCGCCTGCATAAATAAATTTTCGCAAGCCGCTCGCTACTACTAGTATAATCGGCGCGCAGATCTTATCGCGCAGTGTCCCATGCCCCATCAAGATCCTCCTCCCATAACATTTGTTGCGTTGTTTGCCGCCCCCACAGAAAAAGGCGCCAGTTCATCCGCTTCCGTTCCTTGTTCTCGCCACCGTGAAGTCGACCTGCTCGTTCCCTTCCCTTCCTCCAATCCCAAATCTCACCTCCTTCCACTTCCAGCTCTTAGCTGCCCGCGTTGACTCGCCTCTTCCTCCAATCAGTGGCTCCTTGGATCGGCTCGGGGGCGCCGGCTGGGCTGTGTCGGCGCCGAATCTTGGCGCCCATTTCCCGTTCTTGTTTGGTTGCCGGAGTGGTTTGGATCCGAAGGACTGGTTTCGAGTTCTTGGATCTCCTCCACCGCAATGGCGGCGCTCGTGGAGCAGTTGCTGGGCTCCACGTCGGCGCCGGTGGACTGGGAGGCGGAGGCGTACCCGACCTACGGGGACTTCGCCGTGCTCCCCTTACTCGTCGCCTTCTTCCCCGCCGTCCGGTTCCTCCTCGACCGGCTCGTCTTCGAGGTAACCAGCTGCTTCCTGCAGGCTCCATGGATCCGAAATGCCTACGCCATTTCAATGTCTCGGGTTGTGGTTTGTAACGGGTGGGATGAACGGCATTCGATTTCGTTTCGATTGACTTGGTTTGGTACCGGCGGTTCTGGAGCTGTCATGGTTCAGTTAGATTGAACCACGTCATTGAAGAAGTTTATTGGCATTCATTTTCTGTAAATGTGCAAGTCTTGACATGCTACCAAATTCTCGATGAATGATTATGTCATAGAAACTGGAAAGTTCATCGTGGTCCATCTTTTGGTTTAGATTGTGCTGGAGTAAGTTTGGGAAGGTGTGCACACAGCGTGTTAGATTCTGTTTTCGTGCAAAATTGCCTTCCTTTGGTGCGCTGATGGTGTGTCTGGTGCCCCCGGTAACCTGAAAGTTATGTTCCGATTGCCTTTATTTGGTTGGTTGTTATATGAGACCTGTTTTTAGATGCTATTTGCTTCTTCTTTCCTTAAGGTGCAAAATTGCCTTCCTTTGGTGCGCCTAAGCAACTTTAGAGGAAAAAACTTTTAAGCATCTTTGTTCTGTAAAGTGTGCTATTCTTTGGGTCTGGAGTCTACAAATCATGTTTGTACTTTTTTGGAAACTTTTTGGTTACTGTTTTAGCTAAGGAAATGTGGGGTGACTAGAGTATTTGGCTTGCAAGTGGCTGTGGATCTATTGTCAGGTGTTAAATGTTAATGTTCAAGGTCATTTACACATCAAGAAAATAAAAACAGGAAGGGAACAGTACAACAATTTTGACTTATTAGAAGATAGTTACCATCTAAAAGGAGAAGATAGTTGGAAAATTAGGTGGAGGAGAGGAAGAAGGGAGAATAAGTGAGTAAATCGCAAGTTAAACCGTGGCCACTTTTTCATGCCAAAGACACAGTAAAGACTTTTTTTTCCAGGGTATCTAAGCATAATTTTGATTTTACATTCTTTATTGTGAAATCAATGTTATTGTCGTACTAAATAAGCCACCAAAATGAATTGATTTCTGCCCTTGTGCACTTGTCTTGTTTGTTGTGATATATGTGTCACACATTTATTGTGATATCAGATTACAACCATACAATCTGAGCAAAATGATTTCAAATTAGCTAGATGCAATCATGACTACCATGGTGGTTGTGCAATATCTGTGCTATGCCAGTATTTCCTTTACATGGAGATCTGATAGTCCTCGAAATATCCGCAGGTATTAGCACGAAGACTTATATTTGGAAAGGGATATGACAAGCTTGCTGAGACAGATGATAGTAGAAAGAAAATCAATAAATTTAAGGAATCGGCGTGGAAGTTTGTTTACTTTCTTTCTGGAGAGCTGCTTTCATTATCTGTAACATACAACGAGCCATGGTTTAAGAACACCAGATACTTTTGGGTAGGGCCTGGTGATCAGATCTGGCCTGATCAAAAGATAAAGTAAGAAGAAAACAGGCCTTCTCTTCCTCTTTCCAATTTTTGTTTTCCCCCCAAGAAGATCCATGCCTCAACACTGAATTTTCCTTCTTCCAGACTGAAGCTCAAAGCTGTCTACATGTATGCTGCCGGATTTTACACATATTCAATCTTTGCTCTTCTGTTCTGGGAAACAAGACGTTCAGATTTTGGAGTTTCAATGTCTCACCATGTAGCAACAGTTGTTCTGATTGTTCTATCCTATATTTTCAGGTATGTTTCTAAACATTTTCATAGGGGAGGGTGACTGCCATTATATACAAACTGACGGCAGGCTCGTGACCTAGTTGTGTTGTTATTGTGCCTATTAAACAGATTTGCTCGTGTCGGCTCTGTTGTTTTAGCCCTTCATGATGCGAGTGATATATTCTTAGAGATTGGGAAGATGGCCAAGTACAGCAGCTGCGAGTGGCTAGCTGTTGTGGCATTTCTTCATTTTGTGGCATCATGGATACTTCTTCGCCTCATTATTTTCCCTTTCTGGATTCTAAGAAGCACAAGGTAAACAACAACTCTAGCTTGTAGGTTCTATGGCATCTAGTGCTACATCTGGCCATTCACCACTGTACTTGAAAGAGGCATTATTCCACAAAAATCGCTGTAGCATATTTTGTTGATTGATAATCTGATATCTTTTTCCCAGCTATGAAGTACTGCTGACCCTGGACAAGGAGAAGCATCGATTTTACGGCCCCATATACTACTATGTTTTCAACTGTCTTCTGTTCTCACTCCTAGTTCTTCATATATATTGGTGGGTGCTGATATGGCGGATGCTAGTTAAACAAATTCAATCGAAAGGACGTGTTGGCGATGATGTTCGATCTGGTCAGTGATCTTTCTCTCTTTTTTCCTTCGTGGTGTTAGACCTCTCTTCGGAGCATCTTCTTTGGTTACTAAAAACAACTTACTCCCACACAGATTCTGAAGGTGAAGATGAGCATGAAGATTAACTTTTTAGGTTGAAAATGCTTAACTGAAGAACTGTGTCTGGTGTTTCCTACAGCAAGGCACACCATCTGAAAGCCTTTTTTTCCCTTTTACAGAAGATATGCAGATATTAGATCTCATTATACCGTATCATTCTTTCACCATCAAGATGACAACCATCACCTGTGAGTTGCCACTGGAGCCATGCTCGTGCCCTTGTACGAAAGAAAAGGTGCATTGTGTTTTTCAGTCAAACAGCATTTGTAGAAGATACAGAATAATATTGTTCATTCATTTTTGTAACTAGACAATTAATTTCGATATTGAATCATGTAATTTGCTACAGCAACTGATACTTGGTGTACCATCCATTTTGATGAAGTACTGGGAAGAATATGCCAAGAAGAATGTAACACTATTCACTGTTATTTCTGCACGAGTCTGTTTTGCTGTCACAGTTATCCAGATCTACCGCCTCGGTTCTACACTTCTCCAACTTTCGCCAAGTTTTTTTTAAAAAAAATGCACTGACATCTGAACACTGAAATTGTTTCATTAAAACCACCACGAATATAACTTTATATGGCGTATTTATTTGGTATTGTAGAAGTCAATATATTTAATTGGACAAAATAAGAGGATCTACATATCGAAATGGAGTGATTATTTTTTTAAAAAAAATAAAGAAATTGACATACTTGTCCCCAATCGCAGTCTTTTGATGCTATTGCATATATTGTATTGCAACTTTTGATGTTCAGTTCACATATTTGTACATGATAACTGAGTGAAACATTAGATGGATGTCAATAATAACCTGAAAGTTCTACAAAGAATCAATATTGCACCTATCCAAGGATCGAATGATGTCAAGCATGAACCCATTTTACACCATATTCACTGTGTAACAAAGAAATGAGACAGCACGGAAACTGCAAGCTGGTTTAGGACAAGTATTTTGCAATGAGCTTGTCTACATGCAGAACTACATCGCCAATGTGAGGGCGCATCTCAGATTGAGGCTGAAGCATCCAGATAACAAACTGGCGAAGTTCATCAGGATAAGGAGGGTTCGGTCCTGCTGGCCACTTCAACTGCCCATTGACAATGGCAAGTTGCAGACTTCCTCCAGATTCACCAAGAGCATACTCAAATGGTGAAACATTAAACCTACAAAGAGTCAATGTGATATCAGCCATTTATCAAGCACTTAAAGCTATATATATTTGTGGACATTTTACATGGATTATCTGAGCCTGCTGATTGAATACTAAGGAAGTAAGGAAATTTGTCACTCAACTTCAGCACAGCATCTACTGCAAACTAGACCTAAAAACTTATCCTTGAAAACTTCAACCAGACAACCACCCAAAGGGTATCACAGAGGCACACGATTGATAGTTGTCCAGGAGTGTTCAAATTCAGTTTTTGATGGTATAGTCACTCTTCCAGTAATAAATTGAATAGATGTTATCAGTGTTGCTGCAATAATTTGAAATATGTCACTAGGAATCTGGTAGGATCATTATAAAAAGTCAAATGTATAATTATAAAATTTTAACTTTGCATCTAAGAAGTTCAGACATTTGTTAAAAATTAGACTAACACTTAAATCAATAAATGAACTGAATCAAGGTTTATCAGATTTGCTCTTGCAAACCACGGGTAGACTTACATGATTGCATAAAGGGTGCATCCTAGAGACCAGATGTCTGTCCTCTCATCAATATCAGCATGGCTTGGGCAGTCCCATAATTCAGGGGCACGATAAGGTGCAGAGCAATGCTCAGCAGCCCATTCCTACACAGAACAAGATATGGGTCAGTAATACTTGGACAGTGACAGATTTCAATGTACCAAGATTTCAAAATTCTTCTAGTTACAACCTGAATATACTAAGCTCTAAAGTAAGATCAACTGTCTACAAGATTACTCAGCCTTGCAATTTCACAAACTTATGGTAACAGCAGAACTTACGGTAAGCTTTTCCTCCTTATTTTCTGGTTTGTGCAGAATCACTTAAACATGTTTGTACAAATAAGTAGCAAACAGAAATGGATTTGTAGACTATGGAGACACGAATTTAAGACTATGAAAAGTGATAACAGACAGTTTATCAAGAGTTATCTTATGTGAAAAAATACCAGAAGCTAATGATGACAAACCTGCAACTGTAACGCCTCAGAACGAGAACGGGTTTGCTTTCTCGCAGGCCTTGCACTTCCAAAATCCATTAAAGTTGCAACAGGTGCTTGTCCTTTACGACGGGTTATAAGAACATTACCAGGCTTCACATCATTATGGGCATATGGAGGATCAAAGCTGTGCATGTGCTTCAGTCCTTCACACATCTGTCAGTAGCTTTCTATCAGTACACTACACACTATACAAAAGTACATACAGGATGGAAAAGAACAGCAGTGACCATTTTCCATGCAAGTTATGATATTCCATTGTATCAATACAGGAAGATAATTTCAATGCGGAAAATTTTATTCTGACATGAGAAACCTATAAGAGACTGATGGGAGTAGTGTTATTTTCTACACATCTTATAACTTCCTCTTCCAGAGATTTCCTAATTTAATATGACATAAGTATACATGGTACTTGAAGCAGAAAGAATGTTGTTATCAATGAGCTATGATTCTACTAGAGTAAAACAAACCATGCAAGCTAACGCCAGCAGTTTTTTATTTCTGAAAGATTATGAAGGACTTATTTCATACGTATTGAAAATTGGTCTCGACCAATTGTGATTACAACAATATAATTACATGATAGCAATTTTACAAGTAGTAATGGCAACATCAAGAAATTTGAATATAGTGTTCTAATCTATTAAATATACCGACCTGCCGGAATATTTGCAGAACATCAGCTGTTGAATAGAATTCCTTTCTGGACAGCATGACGTTAGCGTTGTCAAATAAAGTGCCATCCAAATGGACTGGAAAGAGTAAGTACGCTTCGTGGCTCCAATCTCCCTGTGTACTCTAAACATATCAAGACAACAAGCCTTCTCAACATGAGGTAAAATCTTTTAAAAAAAAAGTTTAGTAAAACATCAAGTCCCCTAACCAACAAACTTGACAGTACATAACTAGAGCAGACTATATACACATGATCCATTTTTTCACTACATCTCTCGCATATATATCAGATGAGAAAATAATAGCTCAGATTTTTTTTTTTTTGGGTGTGTTTCTTTAATGCCTACCTATCATGATGAGATCAGTCAAATTCAACATGTTTCCCTAAACTTTGCACATAGTTTGACATCTCAATGTCCATTTGCTTATAGCATCCCTAGGCACATACAAAGAAGAAAAAAATAAGACAGGATAGATTACCTTGACGGCTATTATGGCATGATCAAGAAGTGGCAACAGGTTGGGGTGATTGAACAATGACGACACACGGATCTCCTCCCTCACCAGATCCAGCTGCTCCTTGCTCTGTATCAGCACTTTCTTCATGGCATACGTTCCATCCTCTGAGATTGGCACACGAAGCAAAACATAATTAGTTGTGGTTGTGTACTGTAAGACGTGGAATTGTAGAACCTCCACTCATTTGATCACGGCATCTCGTGATAGCAGTGGGAGAGGCACCAAGAAACGTTAGTGAAACCAAGAATTGAGAATTCTCAAACTAAAGCCACGCACGAATCCTAGTGTTATTCATTTTGGGCCTATTTCACGAACTAACCCAGCACACCAACCAAGTACGCTCACTGAGACGAAATCAAGAGCTTGCGAGGGGGAGCGGGGTACCCGATACGTGGGCGCTGTGGCGCCTGGCGGGCGCGGCGTCGGAGGCGGGCTGCTGCTCCCTGACGAGGTAGACGAAGGCGAAGCCGCCCTCGCCGATCTGGCGGAGCACGCGGAAGCGGCGCTCGTTGATCCAGACGTCGCCGCCGCCCGTCGCGGCGTCGTAGAGGGCGTTGAGCCCGGAGATGGAGCAGCCCATACTCCGGGTCCGGCCTCCTCCTCGGCTCCTCGCCGCCGGCGAACTCCCACGCCGCGCGTCCCCCTGAGTCCTGAATCCTGATGCGGTTGGTCCGGTGGTTTGGCTTCGCAGGTCAGCGCGGACAGTGACTTCAGGATCCTGCTTCATATGTGATGGGCAGAGGGAGCAAGCCTTTTCATTCTTTCAAAAGAAAGGACTAAATTTTTTTTATATTAAAATAACTTAAAATTGGTTAAAAAAGAAACATACACGAAAATTCCACATAATTTATCTGAACTTGTAGATCATTGGATCGAATTTGTCCATTAATTAATGTATAAAAAGCTATATATATTGACAATGTGATGTAGATTTGATTATTTATGATAAAGTACTTTGAAATGTAATTAGTATATAGTTATAATTTCATTTTTGAAATGTTATATTTTAATATCTATACTAAAAAGAGCGACGAAATTTTCGTACCAGGGTTACTCTTACCCCTCCAACACCGTCGGATTTTATGATGACGATCGAACGCTCTAGATTAATCTAAAGAGTCCAAGTTGACGACATTACTCCTACACCGTCGGATTTTATGATGGTCTAACGCTCTAGATTAATCTAAAGAGTCCAGGTTGACTACATCATTAATTTAGTAATTTTTAAAACACGTGCATGTGGCACGTGCCATTCTGCTAGTTTTATAGAAACTGTGAAACGAAGTTAGTATAGATTAAATGCTCAATTTCGATTGTAAACATCCTCGAGATAAGAGATGTCATTTTGCTTCAAGTCTAAGCATGCGCGTGATTCGTTACTCCAAAAACCTAGAGATGCAACTGACGAACTCGTTACTCCAAAATTCAATTAAGGTGCTGAATTATTTCTTTCGAAATTTCTGTTGGAGTTTGTTGACCTGGGCGACTGTGCTGCAATTTCGCCTTGCTTGCAACTTGGCACTCACTGGTTTGAACATTCAGACATCACAATGAGTCAAACGTAGGCACGGCACATCCGCCTAACCTTGTTTATAGTAACTTGCAGCCACCACAAAGCGCGATCCTTATAAGCATTTTAGCATCACTTTTGGTGAATAATCAGAGTCAATGTTGCTAGAAAAAAAATCGTATCGCAGTCGATGAGTTGCCGTAGAGTTTCAAGGTGAGAAAGTGGATGGTTCGTGCAGAGGGTGCTCATGTGAACCTTGGAACTGAAGCCAGTAGTGTGGTTCTACTTTATTCCTGCACGCCTTGCACAGTCTGTTAGGTAGATGCGAAGTCAAAAACCGTCCTTGGCCTCCTGGTTAATTGCCACTTTCTCATTACGCAGGAATGTACAAAGACTTGACAGAGTAATCCGGAGCTCCTTGCAGTTCAGTGAAATAATCACATTTTATCGCGCAAATAAAGATTCATGGAACCAAAATCAGACTATCACCAGAAATAAGTTGATGTCCTGCAAGCTATTTGCTGATTAAAAAAAGAGTTATCTGCGTGGATTCAATCATTCAAGCACACACTTTGCTGAGAGAGATTCGGTGACGGTGACGGTAAGGTTAGGTGAGAACATTTCAGCATCGGCGTCAAAGTTATCTGTGGGGATGTGAAAAACAACGAGGGGAAAAAGATTATGTGTGAGGATTTTCCATCTCAGAAGTTTACGGCAGCGACTGAATCCCGTTTATCAAAATAAATAAGGCAAAAAGAGAAAGAACGCACACATATATTTTACTGTTTAAGCGTATCGAATCTCTAAAATTGCTGCCGTAGCCTGACGACAGTGCCCCTCCAATGGCAACAATTTCAGAAATAACGGGGGTGTTTAAATTCGTAAAAAATAGCGAGAAGTGTGAAAAGTTTATGCATTGGGCAGCGTACACAAAGAGAAGAAATGAACTGATACGGTTACGGTTTTCTAAACAAAAACATTTTACGTTTTTGAAGAATTTAAACATGGCCGTCTGAAATGCCCATATCTCTGATAAACGTTCTTCCATGTTCTATCCTTGTAGTTATACTTCTTTTCTTTTTTGACGAAAGGGAATATATATGAAAGGACAGCACAGTACATCCCCTCAATTACAAACCGCACCCCAGAAGAAATGAAAATTATAAAGAAATCCCTAGGACTCCTATTCATCTTCCTCGACACCTCCAGAGTCCTGTGTCAGCAGCATCTTTCGATCCGCCCACGGCAGCAGCAAAATCGAAGCACATGTCTAGATTGCATTCTGAAAGCAGAAATTTCTCCTGGCTGCTGCACACCCACAACTGAGCAAATGACTACTTGGTTTCTACCAGAATTAACATCAGGGAATAGCAGTCATACATCTGTTGGTGATAAATAAACTCATTCTTGTTGTATTATCTGTTTTTCAGGGAAAAACTATCTCCCTTCCTACCTTAACAAATATCTGTTTGCAAGCGGCCATGAGAAATCTGCAGTCCCCGAGGCATATAAAGCTTCAACGAAACAGGAATGTCCACAGTCAAGAATAGCTCTACAATTGAGGTTTCAAACAGAGCCCCAAAGATAGGCAATCCATGAGTAACTGCAGTTTTAAAACAACCTTCACCATCATCATCACACAGAGTAGAATAAGAACTAATGAAGTGCTCTTCTCTGAGCTTTGCTTATCAAATTCTCAGCACAAAGAGGAATGAACAGGACTAGAAGCCAGAAGAGCTTAAGTGGTCAGAATGTTTAGATATTGCATTTATTATCACTAATTAGAATCTGGAACAGCACATCACCTTAAGCTGAGTAACAGCTTGGTTCATAAAAGAAAAAAAAAAGAAACAATCAAGATACTGTAATGCTGAAAACTGAAAACCACCTTGAGAACAAGGGGAAGAAAACCACTGTCACTGTATCTGCTTGATGAAGTAGTCTTTACGCAACGGAACTATGCTCTCAATGAAAGTATGTGTGCTAAATGGGAAGTCAAGCTCTGGCCAGGCTATTGTTAGTTCTTCAGAACTTGAACTTGGATCGAGACAATAGAGGTTCCTTGCCAACAACTGCACCCAAATTTTCCCATCATGGAAGAGTGTGTGTTTCGGAGTAAAATAACAAGAAGGCATCAACCAAGGCAAAGAGAAGTGGTATCTGGGAGTCCAGCTCTGCTTATCATCGCCACTGAGCATCAATATGTCCATTGTACGAGGTGGACCTTCAAGAACACCATCCACAACTAACAAGCATAGCTTTCCCTCAAGTTCTGTCAAAGAACAGTGCCCTCCATAAGACTTGCGCGGAGGAAGCATCATCACATCAAATTTTTCACTCTCAAGATTCAAGCAATTGATGCGAGATGAAGCAATGTAGCGGAACTTTGTTAGATAGTACACTGTCCCATTCACATGCACCCCTCTATCTGTCGGGGAACCATGGAAGCTCCCAACCTGTCTCCAAACATCAGTTCCAACCGTGTATATCTCACATCGCACCTTGCACGAATCAATATGAGGTTCCGGGTAGAAATGCACAACCTTGTGCTCCCTCGTCTTCGGACAGAACCCCAAGCAGTGCCAATTACAGGATGAGAACTGGCTGCTCCCTGCCGTGTACATTGGCATTGGCAACATGAGAGATTCGCCGGTCGTTGGGTTCAGCACCTCCACCGCTCCAGTACTGTCACCCAGGCACAGCAGTCCGTTGCACGAATTGTGCACAAAAACGGTCCGAGACGCCGCGGGCCTCGACAGCTGGTACATGGACCTACTGTCGTCGTCCGCGAGAACCATGGCCAGCGACCTATCAGTCACCCGGTCGTTCGCAAAGAGGAGAAGCTTCTGCTGGCCGTGGCTAAGGTGCTCGTGTATGAAGTGCGGATCCGTGAGCACGGACATCCATGACTTGCACACCAGCCTGCAAGCGGCGAGCGCGCGGGCAGGCAGCCGGCGGAAGACCTCCGTGAGCGCATCGTCGCACATCATCCGGGCAGGCTCCTCCGCAGCCCTTGCTCTCTTGTGCTCCATCACCAATTCCCAGCTAGGCCAAGACAAGCCCACCGAAATCGAAACCCACTGCCGGCCGAGCTAGCGCCAACCCGCCTGGCTCACGCATCCACGAAACAGCAGCAACAATTTCAGCATAAGAAAACAACAATTTGATTAATTTCATATACGGAAGCAAGAGCCAAGAGCCAATCTGTAAGGAGCTAGGCAATTATAAAAGCATCATGTACCTCTCATACAGCGCAGAGAACCACAGCCACAGCTCCAGGCAGGAATCGGCCCTCTACTTCTGGAATCCAAGAAAACAGCCGCACGATTTCAGCACAGCAAACCGAGAACCAAACGAATCGAACCGCTAAGACCGCGCCGCTAGATGCAAACCTGCATTGCAGCCTGAAGGAGCCAAGGTTCCCCCGCCTCTGGAACCACCCGAAACCTGCCAGGACCAGCGGAATCAAGAGGCGGCTCCACACGGCCCGCCCTCAACGAACTCACCAGCAGCAGCACATGGTAGGTGGAGGCGAGAACATAAGAAAAGGAGAAGAGAACCAACCAACTAAAACCAACCTACCGGCAAGGCCGGGCAAACCGAGGTGGTCCTCGGCGAGGGAGGCGGAGATTAACGATGCGGCCCGAGCGGGACTCAGCGCATCGGCCTCACCGATCAATCGGTGGCGCGCGGAGGGCTGCGACTTCGCGCCCCCTCCCTCCCCTCGCTCTCGTTTCCGCTTCCTCGGTCGCGCTCGTCGGCTCTGGTTCTTTGTTTTGGACGGGGTCGGGGTCGGGTGGGGGAGAGAACAAGGAACGGGAAGACGATAGGTGGTGGGGGTGGGTGGACGGACGCGGGGGCATATCCGCCGTGTCGACGCGGTGGGGGGGAAGAGGGGAAGTGGGAGCACGTGACACGAATCGCGAGGCGTCGGCGGGGCGGGCGGCGCCGTCGGATGCGGGACGGGCGGGCGGGATGGGTCGTGTGGATGCGCGCTTGGGCGGTCGCGGCGGGGGCCGGGCGGGGCCCCTCCTGCGTCGCTGTCGTCGCCGTAGGGAAGGATGGCGGGCGGCGTCGCGATGAGGGTGATGCCGACGTGCCTGGGCGGTGGGCCCGTGCTAGTGTTTTTCCTCGTAGAATGGGGGACCGAGGGGATATATTCTTCGTGCATGTATTTCGGCGTGCTGTCATCGTCACCCAGACGTGCTGCCCTCTGGCCTAACGCCTACGAGTACTACGATGGTGGTTCATCAATTATCACAGACGGTCGTGTAGTACTCCGTACTTCGTATTTTAGAGCTCATGTATAAAGTTTTTTTATGAGCTAAAAAAATCGTTCAAGAATAAGCACTTTTATGAGCTAATTCGACCTTTTTTTGTCATGGTTTTGATAATGAGGTCCAGGTATCCTCCCCTTGCTCTTGTTGTGATCATTCGGTGCCTGGACGCCGAGACGTCCATGATTTTGCATTTCAGTTACACCTTGCTGAATGAGATTGGAGTAGATTGGCCACATCGAACCTTGCTGATCATATACAAATTCGAATGCATTTCGGTCCAAATAAACACTTCAAACGCCCATCAGTTCTCCCTTTTCCACTTTCCAGCCGTACCACTCCAACAGAGAGAAGCTAAGAACATACAAGTTGTGCACACTGGCGCTCCACACAGCACAGGAGCGGAGCCTACGTTGACAGGTACGATGAACAACAGCTGGGGCCAGAGAAAACCATGCGGAGCCCTAGCTTGGACGAACAGCCGCCAGCCGGTGTGTCATGTGTGTGCCTCAACTGTCACCTCCCAACTCCCAGTTGCCTCCTGCAACTTTGCAAGCGACAGCGACGCTCCTCCATGTGGGTGGGGGCGAAGCCGCACAGGATCCATTCCATCTATCTTTTCCTGCAGCTAGTCCACCACCAAACCAAACGCCGACACCGAAGCAACTTGGGCTGCGGCACCACGCCACACGCGAATCGGTTCGGCTGGCAACCAATCGCGCCACCAGACCAACATGACGCCGGCCGTCCGGTCCCTTTCGTGAGAAACGGTGGAGCCGACGAGTGGTGTGAGTGGCCGCCGCACAGGCCGAGACGGGCAGACAGAGGACGGCACCCAAACCCAATCGAGAGCTACAGCCTTGCACCGCTTCACTACCAGAATTTTGGGGGAAATTGAGGTGTGGCGCCGTGGCTTTTCTTTCTAGAAATGCTGATTGTATCATACGGTAAAAAGGCGTCAACCAGTTGTAGGCTGCACCCTGCAAACCATGTGATGTGTGTTTTGCAGCCATCAAATCAAATCAGAATGGAAAAAAAAAAGAGAGACATATGGCCGGCGATGAATTTCGATTCTTATTTCTGAAAGAGAAGCGCCATACAATGAGGGAAAAAAAAGCACCTGTAATTAACACTGCAATGGGGGGGATAGAATTGGGTTTTCTGGGATTTGTCTACCAGATTGAGCACTCGAAACTGCAGCGGCAGAGCACTCTTATGCAGGTTTATACACTTCTTTTATTTACTGCTGAGCCTCTGGTTCTTTCTTCTCCAGATACCTGCCAAATACAAGTAGTGCTTTTGTGTTAACTTCAGTTTTGCCATTCGAGTTGCACAAAGTTATTTGCCAGTATGGCCCAAGGAACATAAGGGTCCCTCGTTACAAAGGCATGTTCAGTAAACATAATATTGCAATACGGATGGCTGAAAGAAAAAAAAAATGAATTCAGTGCATTTGCAGTAAGCTTACCCCTGGGCCCTAGCCCACCGAGAGAACTGGTAGAGCTGGACTGATTCATTGGAAGCGTGGCATGCCAGAAGCAAGTAGTTCCGCGGCTGTACCATCCATGCGAACCTCATAAAGAGTCCTGAATACACGCACATGGCTGCACCAAATGGAGCTGTTTGATCAGTATCCATCCAATAGATAGATGATTGCTGCAGTTGAAGTGGTAAATATTATATCTTCATCTACCTGCTGTCATATTGCCAGAAATCATTTCAGGAGGTTTGTTCATGTCAACCAAACCCTGCAACAAATATAGCTCATTAGAGCATTGGATGATGGGTGTCTAAACAAACAGGTAAAATAGCATTGCACCCAAACAGGGTATTGAAGTTAAATATTAGACAGGTTTGTACCTAAACAACAACCAGAAGGTAAACAGAGCTTGGTATGGCAAGAAATTTTAACGAGGTTTGTGGATCCCAGAACAAATTAAGGTTTGGATACTATTCAAAGACATGCAGATATGCAAGACATTGTCAGCTCTCTACCATAAAATTATTGCAAGCAAATTTATCTAGTACTGAGTACTGTCATGTAGCAAAAATTTACATAACTTCAATTAGAGTGCTCCTGTCCCCATTCTCCTTCCAAAATACTACATAAAGAACTTTGTTTCACCCCCATATGCATTATGTATAGAGTAACTAACTAGTTAGGTCTAAAAGACAAACGATCAAGCAACAACAGTTCCCAAGATTTGTTGAATACTTCTTTCTAGTATTAAGTAAGATAACTCCAAATAGCATTTTATTTCTGCCACATAAGTACTTGGACTATGTCTCTGTCTACTTCGTTCAAGCCACACCATGCAAAGCTTTCTAATAAAATAAACATATGCCACTTGATTGATAACTTTATATATTTCACCAAGTAGTGTCCTTGGAGAATTAGAGGATTCACAGATCATCAACAGGCAAAATGAAAGCTAAAGCCTCTGTTTGGCCCCCACATTCATTGTGTGCACACAGTGACTACTTATGTCAACTCTAAACAGATGGAAACCAGCAGGCAAACACTGTATTTTATTGAGTAAAGAAAACTCCCAAGATGATTCTGACAAATGATCAATCTTGGCTAATGTCAGTGTAGTTCTGTTCCATCTAGAATGGGCACAGTCCCTAGGCTAGCCATGTCATATCCACAAAGTGGTACCTGAATGATACACATATAACTGATAAGCCATTCTACAGTTAAGCATATGACTCTAACGTCGTTAGTGCAAAATGATTACCACTAACTGAAAAGGTCCTTACTAGCATTATATTAGTGATAGTGATAAGGCGAACTTTCCCTGGAGAAATACGTCACTACCAGATGTTTTTGCAGTGGAACATGTTATTTCACTATAATATGTCCTCCATATAAAAGGATGTATCCATTTTGTTCCAAGCAGGAAGCAATATGGAACAATATCAGAAACAAACTAAACCATTATCAAGAATTATGTATTTCTACCGGGTATTGCTCTAGTTAAAAAGAGAACCCAAGTCTCATTGATTCAATCCAGGCATCAGTTTAGCAGAGATATAATATATTTGGTCTTGTGCATCTTTGTTTAAGAAGTGGTGGGGCTGTTTGAAATCCAACTCTGAAGTAACAGCAACATCATCTTCTCATAAAAATGTGACGATAACTGTGGATCTAATAATCCTATCAAAACCACACAATCTACAAGGCAGATGGTATCAAAATCAGCAGTTTCAACCTTTCAGGCTAGATGGTATCAAAAACAGCAGTTTCAGCCTTTCAGGCTATCACAATGACATCTAACCATCAAACAAGAACTTACCAAAATTTGTCATTAAATTTTATGAAGTGGATAAAACCATTCATTAGAATTCCTTAGTTTGGATAAACTACTGGTATTGGTACTGAGCTTGGTATGACAAGAAACTTTAAGGTGGTTTGTGAATGCCAGAACAAATTAAGGTATAGGTACGATTCAAAGACATGCTCATATGCAAGACATTTTCAGCTCTCTACTATAAAATTATTGCAAACAAATTTATCTAGTACTGAGTACTGTCATGTAACAAAATTTATATAACTTCTATTAGAGTGCTCCCTTCGTCATTTTCCTTCCAAAAATACTACATACAGAAAATTGTTTAGCCCCATATGCACTATGTACGGAGTTACTAGTTAGGCCTAAATGACAAATCAACAATAAACAACAGTTTCCAATTCATATACATCTTTCTCGTATTAAGATAACTCCAAACAGCATTTCATTTCTGCCACATATGTACTTAAACTATGTCTCTGTGTAGTGGTACTTCCTTCAAGCAACACCATGCGAAGTTTTTCTAATAAAATGAGCACATGTCCACTTGATTGGTAACCTTATATATTTCACCAAGTAGTGCCCCTAGAGAGTTAGGCGATTCATAGATCATAGACAAGCAAATTGGAAGGTAAAGCATCTGCCCCCCCCCCCCCCCCCCCCCCCCCCACCCACCACCCCACACACACACAGAGTTACTAGTTGTGTCTAAAAGGATGCGAATCATCAGGCAAACACTGTATTTTATTTTAGTAAAGAAAGATCAATCTTGGCCAATGTCAGTGTGGTTCTACCACATCTAGAATGGGCAGCCCCTAGACTGCCCGTGTCATATCTACGAAGTGGTACCTGAATGCTACACAGTTAACTGACAAGCCATTAGTTCAGCATGATGATTAACGCCATTGGTGCAAAATGATTACCACTAACTGAAAAGGTCCTTGGTAACATTATAGTATTTGTGATCGTGAGAAGCCCAATAAGGTGAATTCCCTAGAGAAGTTGTCACTAGTGCATAGAAGCAACTAGGTATATTCCTAGCACCCAATAGAACAAGTACCATATGTTTTTGTAGGGAACACGTCATTTCACTACAATACATTCTCTGAATAAAAGGACTATATCCATTTTGTTCCCAGCAGGCAGCAACCATGGAACAATATCAGAAACAAACTAAACCGTTATCAAGATTGTTTATTTCCATCAGATATTGCTCTAGTTAAAAGGATAAGACCCCGTGCCTCACTGATTCAATCCAGGTACCAGTTTAGCAGAGGCCTAATATATTTGACCTTGTGCATCTTGTGATCATACAAAATTGCTCAGTTTAGAAACCATCTTTATTTAAGAAATGGCAGAACTGTTTGAAATTCAACTCTCAAGTAAGTAACAGCAACATCCTCTTCTCATACAAATGTGATAACCTATCCAAACCACACATTCTACAAAGGCAGATGGTATCAAAATCAGCAGTTTCAGGCTATCACAATGACATCTGAATAATAAACAAGAAATTACCAACATTCATCATTAAATTTCATGAAGTGGATAAAACCATTCATTAGAATTCCTTAGTTTGGATAAACTACTGCAACACTAAAAGCACTCTGATGCACACTGAATACACCAGCATTGCAGCTATAATGCACAAACACGGCATGTTCAAAATATGAAAAATGAAATAGTACACGAAGCGGCATATGACTGGCATACCGCAAGGACGAAACCCCAGTTTGCTACGGGGCCCCAGAAGTGGGTGGTCTTGGGGCCGACCGGACTGTTCAGGAACGTCTTGAGTGCCGTCGCCATGGCAAATGATTCCTCTTAAGATTCACCGCACCTGATCACAGCACACCACACATCCATCAAATCATCATCATTTCAATCAATTGATAATTACAGCAGCAAATGGAGTACAATCATCTCCCACACTATCCAATCTCACCACCATTAACGGGGAGTAATAAATAAGCAAGAAATTACGGCACAGGCTTTAACGTAACCTAATATGGGACAAGATCAAGTGAAATCAGAAAAATCCACGAAGTACCCTAATCTGCCAACCCGCTCGCTAGAACAAATTAGGTCCAAGAACAGGGCTCGGGTCCGGCAAGACCCACCCACGGAGGCAAATAGACGAAGAAACAGGCACGCCGGGAGATTAGTTGCAGGGGGAGAGAGCGAGGGGTACCTCGTCGCTGGCCTTCGACGACGTCTGGCGGCGGCGAGGTGTTGACGACGAGAAGATTGGGAAATCGGGTGCCGGTGGTGGGATTATTCCAGGTGGGGATAAAATTGATTTGGGCTGGGCTTTTGGGTTTCCTTTTCTTTTTCTTTTGACTTTTGAGGCCCTGGGTGGGCTTGCGAGAGGCGAGTGTGCTGAAAATAATAGATGGGCTCAGTGGAGAATTAGGCCATTAGGCCAATCTTATACGGGAAACTATAGCATTAAATATCTGTCCAAGAGAAGAAAACTGGCAAACCGTAAGCTGAGAAAATATTTGTCCAAGAGAAAAGTGACAAGCATTGTTTTGGCTCACATGGCATTGATGTTGATTATATTTGTCATTAGAAAAAATAAAAAACAAATTTGTTAGAAAAAATAACAAATAACATTGTTAGAAAATAAAAATTCGCTAGGCCCACGTTATACTATTGTATACTGTCCCAACCTTCATTGAACCCTCAAAAAAGACACCAATAAAAGGACATCCATTATTTTTTTCCAAGAATTCGTGCATTGTTTTTTATTTCGCTCTGCTTTTTTGTTTCACGTTGTTCCTGATGCCATTGCTATGTTTTTCCAAGAATGCGTACATACACTGTCCAATCCGTTATCTAAAAAAATACATTGTCCAAAAAAAAACTTAAACCTTGATTTTGCATGGTTTTCAAGGTATGGCTTTGACCCACCTCTGCTAGTATAATTTTTCATGCTTTCAAACCAAATGTATTACAAGTCGTCGATAATTCACTACGGGAGAACGAAGCATCCATCCGTGCACGTTAGTGCCAGCTGGCCGGAGTCGGTACTAAAGGGTGCATTTGGTATCGGCTCCTGGGAACGGTAACTATAAAACCAAGTTAGTACCGGCTTGTCTCTAGCCGGTACTAACGTGAGACAAGCCGGTACTAACGTGCACTTCTAACCCTACACCGCAGCTGTCAGAAGCCAAGTTAGTACCGACTGTTTTCCTCAGTCGGAACTAATTTTACGCGGACGATTTAGTACCGGCTATTGGCTCCACCCGGTACAAAATGCAGTAGGATAGTACCAGACAGAGCCTCCAGCCGGTACTAACAAGGAGATGACCGATCGAGCATCCCTCCTTTTATTCTCCTCCTCTAGTTCCTTCTCCCTCCTCTCTCCTTATCTCTTTTTTTACATCACTCCCTTTCTCATCTAGCTTCTAATCTTCTCTCTTCCTCTTGATCTAGTGCAGGTTGAGCAGGGCGCGGCGGGCATCTCCGGCGCGGAGGCCCTGACGGCGGCGCGGAGGCCCTGGTGGCCTGGATGGGCGACTCCAGCGCGGAGGCCCCGGCGGCCTGGGCGCACGCGGCGCTCTGATCCGATCCGAGAAGTTTGGTTTTTGTAAGTGTAGTGTTTCTAGACAACTTGTGTTGTTCTTGTGGAGATTGTAGTATATGGGGATTTTGTAAACAAATATTTTGTGGAGATTGTTCGTGTGAAATTGTAAGATATTTCTTGTGATTGTGTGAATGTGAGATGAATTCACGTGACTATGAGACTGTGATTATTGTGTGTTTGTTGATTGAGAAAATGAAAAAGGAAAAAAAGAATAGAAAGAAAAAGAAAAGGAAAAAAGGGGCCGGGGAGGGGACATGGGATGATGGGAGCTAGACGTTTAAGTACCGGCTGGTGTTACCACTCGGTACTAAACTTTGCATGTTAGTATCGGTCCCCTGTGATCGGTACTAACGTGCTGACACGTTAGTGCAACATGCTGACACGTTAGTGCTGGATCTTTAGTACCGACCACAACGACTGGTACTAAGTCGTCCTGTGACCGGTACCGTAGGTCGATTTTCCATCCGTGATTTAAATTCAAAGTTTGATGAGATGATCTTGTCTTTTTTTTTTTTTGGCGAAGTGATCTTGTCCGAATGTCACGCTTGATGGGAGCACATCATGCCATGGAAAATTGCTGTCGGTGGTGATTTGGAGATAAGATAAGCGGTGATTGAAAGTGTAAAGTAAATAGCTACAAAATTATAGGTTGAAAATCAAACTAGAACTCTATACTTAATTTGAAGGTTATAAAACTGTTTCGCTTATCCATAAATCATTTGAGCTAGCTACCATAGATTGTGACATGACCTGTAGCATTTCGAGCATTGGGGCCAAGATTTTATTTGGCTCTTCTATCAATGATCAAAAGAGATTATGATGTATAACGGCTAGCTAACAATTCTAAATTCAATTTGATGTCTTACCAGCTGAACCGACATCTCTGCTCAGAGAAACTAGGCGCGCTGATTATAGGTTTCAAAAGAGTAGCTATAGACGAGGATGAATAATGGAGGACAGTACAGCGGTTTAAGCCTTTATATTGTCTAATTATAGGTTCATCTAATTACGGTGGAAACAATATTTCAAATTACCATTATATTGTCCTTTTTAGCTAAATTGCCTTTAAATGTACGAAGGGAGGACTTGGTTTTGCGGCTATCATCGAAGAAATTACTGTAAAAGTTAGCCAGAGAGAGGACGACACAGATATTTAGTTGCCTGAACCTGGTTGTAGTGACTTGTGAGTAGATGTATGCTAGAACTAGAACATCCTGTTCCTGTCACATCCTGCTCCTGTCAATAGTTAACGTTGATTCAGCAGGACTTGAAAGACGATATGAAGCTGATCGGTATCAGTTGGAGGTTGGAGGATGACACCAGATTCAACAGAATGAACATAATGGTCGTCAAATGTTGCTACTTACTTCTTCGAAAGAAATTTGCGCCGGTGCCTTTACTTCTTCAGCTTTCAGCTAGGGATGCAGAAATTGAAAACGAAGAACGCCATCGACTATTCAATTATATACGCCGCGATTTAATCAATAGCGTCACCTGCGAACCGTCTCCCTGCACAAGTGCACAACACACTCTGCACCGTACCCAGCTGAAAACGCCTATAAAAATGGCCGTCTGATCGAGCTGACTGCGTGCAGTACGTGTGCTGAGAAATCACTAGCAGCAGTACCTCTGCACCAGTGAGCGCGAGCTGGGTACTGTCGGCAGCTACGCCCACGCTGCGCGCGCGCCGCAGGGATATAGCTAGAGACGAAGTTAAGGCCACGCTGAGAGCTTGACGAGCAATGGCGGCGGCCGCCGCCGCTCGTTCGTCGCGTTCCTCCCTTGCGCTTATTCCTCTCCTGCTACCTCTCGTGGTGCTGTCCGCAGCGGCGGCGGCGTCGTACGAGACCAAGTCCATAGACCCTGGGCTCGTCGTGATGACGCTGCCGGAGCCGGTGTCCGGGCCGGAGAGCCTCGCCTTCGACGGGCGCGGCGGCGGGCCATACTCCGGCGTCTCCGACGGCCGCGTCCTCCGGTGGGACGGCGGCCTCCGCGGATGGACCGAGTTCGCCTACAACTCCAAGCACAAGTAAGCGAGCGTTTCATCTTCATCTTGCATACGCATATCGGCATATGCACATTCTCATCAATGACACAAACATTTTTGACACGACGATGTTTACTAACCGGCCGTGCACACACGTGCGTACGTGTAGGAGCGTAGCGATGTGCGCGCCGGAGAAGAAGCTGGTGGTGCCGGAGAGCGTGTGCGGGCGGCCGCTGGGGCTGCAGTTCCACCGGCAGTCCGGCGACCTCTACGTCGCCGACGCGTACCTGGGGCTGCTCAGGGTGCCGGCGCGCGGCGGGCTCGCCGAGGTCGTCGCGGCCGAGGCCGGCGGCGAGCCGTTCAACTTCCTCAACGGGCTCGACGTGGACCAGAAGACCGGCGACGTCTACTTTACTGACAGCAGCACCACATACCGTAGGAGGTACAGGCATATATATACCGATATACATAATATTTTTTAACTACTTATTAGTTTTATATCGAAGAAAAACATCTACAGTTCTCACTATTTTTCAAAGACAACGATATAAAGTTTTAAAAGCACACATATAACTTTATTTGTAATAGAGAATTTTGAAAGAATATAATATAGCTTCACTAGCGTCCATAAAAGGTCAATGCGTGGAAATCCGTTCGATTTTTTTTCCGTTATAGTAAGCATGGAAATAAACAAGCAACCAACAAATAAAAAAAATGGTAGTGTGCATATCAAATATAAAATAACTAAACATGGTAATCTGCATATGCTTGCAAGTTGCGGACAAAATGAATTCATGCAATTTATTGTGAGATCATTATAAATTAACATGCATGCATTATTATATATGACTTAGGTGAGTATTTGATTAAGTTTAGTCCTTCAATTTTCATATCAAAGTTGGACAACATATCATATAATACTTAATTTTGATAAGTTCGTTTTGTTTAGCTAAGATTTTGTCCAATAAAGAAAAGAACATATATACACACCAGAATGTCAATCAAAGTACCTCGAGGTTCTGAATTTCTAATCATTTTTCATGGGTCCCATTTGAAGCTCTTTGGGGAAAATATATATTCCATCCGTCTAAAAATAATGCAATTCTCATTTTCATGAAGTCAAATAGTTTTGAGTTTGATCAAATTTATATGGAAAAGCACTAACATTTATGTCTCCAAGTAGATTTAATATGAAAATGTGTATTGCATGACTAATCTGATGATTTTATTTTCTATCATAAATGATAGTAATATTTGGTATAAATTTCATTAAATTTGAAATTTGTTGTCTACTTTGGAAGCGAAAAATTGCATTCTCTATGTGAGACAGATGGAGTATATATACGCTAAAGTTGTAGTGAAGTCTTTTCCTACTAGAAATGCCCTTTTCTTCTTCTTTTTTGAAGAAAAGAAATGCCCTTTTCTAGAATTAAGAGTCTATAGTGATAGTGTAGTATTGCACCAACTGATAAACACAAGTAGAATGGAGTCTATAGTGATAGTGTAGTATTGCACCAACTGATAACCATAAGTAGAATGAAATGTAATCACAGAGACGCTCGCAACGACTCTTAATAAATATGGTCTAAAGTGACCTCCAACCGTATGAACATCACATCATTCCCCTGACGATGATGAAAACTATTAATTTATTTTAACGAGCATTTGTAAAATTGATGATGTGCGTTCTAGACGGACCTCTGTTTCAAAAAAAAAAAAACTTAGCCCTTTTCCTAACAAAAGTTTGTTTCCGAATTTGATACTTTTTAGAACGGTTTATAAATAATAATTATTCCAAAAGAATGGGTTTTTTTTGTTTGTTTGGGTATACAGTATATTGTATCTATCTCAGGCGGCAGGCCGGAGTCGATCAGGACCAGATCACATCAACATCACCTCAATTAATTTCATTTCGATCATGTAGACTAAACCTCGCGTGGCATGTAGTACGAGCCGTCACCATCTCTCAAGTTATTACACTATCGCAGCGAGAGAAATAGTAGTGTTTGCGTCTCACCACGTACGCATGTGCAACGCAGCGACTACCTGCTGGTGGTGGCCCTGGGCGACGAGACGGGCCGGCTGCTCCGCTACGACCCCCGGGCTCGCCGCGTCGAGGTTCTCCGCTCAGGCCTCTCGTACCCGAACGGCGTGGCGGTGGGCGGCGGCGGCGGCGACCACGTGGTGGTGGCGCACACGGCGCTGTGCGAGCTCCGGCGATACTGGGTCCGTGGGCCCCGCGCGGGCAAGTCGGAGACCTTCGCGGAGCTGCCGGGGTACCCCGACAACGTGCGCGCCGACGGCCGCGGCGGGTACTGGGTGGCGCTGAGCAATGGCGTCGCGATGGGAGGAGGCGGCGGCGGCGGCAGTGGCGCGGCGGCGCCGACGGTGGCCGTGAGGGTGTCCCCCGAGGGCAACGTGACGGAGGCGCTGGACGGGTTCAGCTTCGTGTCGGTGAGCGAGGTGGCGGAGCGGGGAGGCGCGCTCTGGGTCGGGTCCGTCGACACGCCGTACGCCGGCGAGCTTACCAGGCGGCGCGTCAAGTAGGTGTGTCCGTTGGTTGTTTGTGCAGCACGCGCAGATCGAGGGACGTGCTATGTCGCGTCGTCAGTCGTCACAACTGTACATGTACGTACGCTTGGTGTACGTGTATCTCAGCAGCAGTGTAGCAGAGAAGGTGCTGTGGAATTGTGATTATTACTGTAACATTGGATTAAGTAATGGATGTGATGTGCCATGTCGTTCGTTCGTGGCGCCGTAGTAGTCAGCACTCGCCGGCGTCACGATCGTGTGCTTGATATTTTGTGGAATGGACTAGTATATAGTATGGAGAAGCGGTTGTTTGGTTTGGTTTCTGGTTAGCATCATGTGCATGTACATACTAATAACGTAGTAACTTCATCATGTGAATGCATGGCCCGGCCGGTATGGCTATGTTAATGGCGGCATTGAACTCTCTGTTTGGTGACGAGTCCAATGGCACGCATTATACGGTCGGGCCCCGGTCCATGCGCTGCATCTTGCCGATCCCATCGCTTCGCTTTGGTCCGTCGGACGCTGGCTGCTCTAGGAGCAGTACGAGGACGCTGCCTGCTTGGGATGGGAGACCATTATTATTATTTTTTTTTTGTAAGACAAAGCTTCGATCCGGCGGGGGTGGCCGCTGGCCATGCAACAGCAACAGTAACGATGGTCGAGCCGAGGAGCCGGGGACAAGGTGTCAACGTGCTGGACAGATAGGGACGGGATCGGAGCGCTACCAGGACAATGTGCGGTGCGACGGGAGAGGAGGGGGCGCCGGCTGGACTCGATCTGACTGGTCGCGTTGGCCGTTGGGCGCGCAGCGCAGTAGTCCGCTCGGGTGGGGCCGGCGCCTCGTCAAGTTGTAGGGGCGCTGGACTGCTTGCTGCGGCGGCCGGATCGGAACGGCGGCGCGCTCAGGCGCGAACTCGGCAGCCCGATCCGGCCGGCATGGCGCGCGCCGCGGGTGCCATGCCGTGCTGTCAGCGTCAAGCTGCGAGAGCGCGAGGCGCGAGGCGCGCGACCTCCCAAGCGGACTCGGTCGGAGCCGTGCGTTTGGGAGAGAGGCCTTTGAGGCGAGCTGGAGGGACCTTTCATTGGACCTTGGCGGTCTTGAGTTTACTTGAGAACAAGCTTTTGGGCTGGGCCTTGAGATTGAGACGGGACTGCTCAAAGAAGAAGGAATTGGCTGAGTGACGGCGCCTTTGGCATTGCACCAGGTTGACTAATTTTATTCCCCCGTTGCCCACCCTAGCTCATTTTTAATTAATCCCCGCGAAAAGTTATTTTTTTATGGGCCTCTGTTTGAAAAGAGCATTTCAATTTTGCTCTCCAAAAAGCTTTGTTTTCAATTTCGTTCCAAACAGTTCTCATCAGAAGCGGAGCAGGGCACTTTGCATCACCTCAATAAAATTACGTAGGCTTGAGACCTGCAGCATCTCAGCCTGAGCAAGGCCGGCGACGATGGCCTTCTGGCCGTCTGTGTGCGTGCCTCCGGCGAGGGGCATTCAGCGTGTGACGGCTTCAGCTTCGTGTTGCCGTGCCGTCGTCGTCGGTGTGCTAGCATTATATTATTCGTCGGGATCGCAGACCTGGCCTTGCTCGTGGATTGGAAGTGGAACAGTGTAGTGGTTGTTTGATTTCCGGGTGATGGTCTGCGTACGTGCTTGGTCTTGATGACCCGGGTATGGCTTTGGTAATGGCAGCCGGCGGCGGGCACCGCTAGCTGTTTGGCTGCTGGGTCTGGGACTCACACGTCCGAGACATATGCATTGTCGGGCGGGGGCGGTCCATGCTAGCTTCGATATGATCGGCCGGCCCTTGTCGCCACGGTCCGGTGTCGCGGCGCCATCGCTCCTTCGTACGGCGCTGTCGGCCGCGGCCAGCTACGAACAGCGCGGCTGCGGCGGCCATGAAATGCAATTAAATTCGCGCGATCCAGCAAGGAGGACTAGATCGATCGACCCAGCAGGAGGAGTCCGAGGGTTTGCATCGCCGTTGTCACCGGTTAAAAGTTAAAACAACCACGCTGATGCTGTTAATTGTCCCGGGTTGAAGTAATGCATGGCATGGGTACAATTAATGCTGCTGCGCTGCTGCTCTGGGCCGCCACGTGGCGTGCAAGAATGTTACCTGATCGGATCCAGCCATGCATTATTCCTGCATGGTATATACTGCATGGATCGATCGACGCTGCAAGGCGCAAAGTCGAGAGGTCTGCACGGGATTTAATGCGAAGGGACGACTGGACGGAGTAGGCATCGTGCAACGCAACGCCATCATGTCATGGCCTCGCCGGTTTGCATCGTCGTTTGTATTCGCGTGCCCTTCTTCTTCGCGGCAATGCGGCGTCACCAGGCCGCCATGCACCGAACCCATGCCTCACCAGCAAAGAGAGAGAGAGGGCCAGAGTAGGCGGCAGACGCAGACACGTCGCGGGCCGCCGATATGGACGACAGGCAAGTCGTCCAGGTGCGAGGCCTCCAATCAAACAGGTAGCGAGCCAGCGAGGCCGTCCACTTAGAGCAACTCCGGCCCAGCCCTCAAATATGGGCTTATATTTTGATTTTTTGATGGACCTGTAAAAGTTTAGGGGACTGAAATTCTCTTTATGCTCCAGCCAGCTCGACTAAATGAAGACCCCTAAATCATTATGACTAGTGGGCCTCACCTGTCAGCCGCACCCACCTCCTCCCTCTCTCCCTCCCGCACCCCTGCCCCTCCGCACGCCGCGCCGCCGGTCGCGCACGTGCCCCCGGCACCTTCCCCGCGCCGGCTGCCGAGCACCATGCCGCGCTGGCCGTGCCCGCCGCGCCAGCTGGCCTCCCCGCTCGCCGCCGGCCGGTCTCCCCGCCGCGCTCTGGCCGACGCTAGATTCCCGTGCCACCACTCCCCGGACCTCCTCCTTCCTCTCGGCCCCCACCCGTGCCACCAGTCTCCTCCGTCGCATGCTGCTGGTGGTGCCATTGCGCCGACGCCGCCGAGGCGCTCGGGGACTGCGGCGAGAGAGACGACGTCGCGTCGGGGCTCAGCTACAGCCGCGTGTTCAGCTCTCGCTCCAGCACGCATCCGTCACCGGGCGCCCGCCGCGCCGCAGCGCCACCGCGCCCGCGACTCTACGCCCGAGCGACGCGAAACAGAGGAGGAGGAGGAGAAAAAAATTTATCTGGGGCCCACGGATGGGTGAAAAATAGAGGGCCTCCATTTCTAGGGGTCCTGAATCAAAATTTAGAGGCCTCCATAAAATGGTAGCCCGTTTAGAAGCCTAGCTGGAGTTGTTTTTTCTCACTTGGAAGACTAAAATATGTATAGAGGCCATTTGAGAACTGGGCTGAAGTTGCTCTTACCTGCTACCTAGCTGCAGCCTGCACTGAGCCGATGACGGGCTCGTCTCCTCGTCTCCTCTTCAATGACCGCACCTACCGGCGGCCCTGACAAGTGCACCCACTCTACTTCTGTGAGTTTACGCACACGCGCACTGCACGCACCCGCGTTCAGCTGTTCGATCGGCCCAAAAAACGGCCAGCCACAAACAGTCGTCAGTGACAGTATATATAGTTGGTCCGCCAAGACGTGCAGTGCGCCACGCCTGCCCGTGCCAGCCGCCGCGCGCTGCGTGCTAGCCTGCCCTTGACAGCCGTGTGGACGCTGCGCTGCGCCACGAGTAGCGTAGTAGAAGCGGGCAAGCGAGGCATGCCGCATTCATGCGGCGGCGATATGTGACGGCGTGCGACGAGCGAGGCAGCTCTGGGCAAGGGCAACCCCACACTGCCGCGTGACAACACGACGGCCGGGTTCAATTCATGCATGGATCGGCCGGCGGGCCTAGCTGGAGCCCCACCACCGCGCCCACCGGCGAGACCTGGGCAGGATGAGCTGAAAGTCTGAAACTGTGCAGAGAGGATTCAATACAGTGGTTGCGTCCAGAAGGCCGAAAGACACGCTGTTCCAAAAGGTTCGGACGAGAGTCATGAGTGGATGACCGGACAGTGGCTTGGAGTACAGGAGTAGTGTACAATGTACATGAAGCAGTTTGGAGTTTACTGTGCCACTTGCCGTGTAGAGGAACAGAGTTACAAAATTCCTCCAGGCATGCAGCACATTTTTCACTCTTGGATGAGTGTAAGGATAAAATGAACACCTGATTACATGGTTAAGCTTGGTTACACACTTACACTCATTTCATTTTTTTTTAAAACGTGCATAACATGTTTTTTTATCATGCGGAGAGAAGAGCATACACGAGTTTTAAATGGTACAGAATAGTGAAGGTAGGGGGGAGAAAAGGAAAAAGAAGGAGCAACTACGGCCGAATACGGTACATTTTTAGAATCTACAATCTAAAATATAGATCTTTAGAATCTAAATTTTAAAAATCCATTCAAAATCCTGCTTTTCCTAATATCACAATCTAATCCAAATGGGCCTACAGAAACAAGAGTTTCTTTTTCCTCTATATCATCAAACTTTGAAGGCCGTGTTTGGTTGCCCCCGGATTATGAGAATCCAGAATCTGGAATTTGGAGAGGTTCCAAATGGGTCGGATTTTGTCGCTGATTTCATAATCCAAAACCATAGATTTTATCAAAACGGTTCTGAAAATGACGCATCGTCATGCGAGTGAGATTTGTTTTGGGGGTAATTTCAATGGACGATGGGTTGCAAGCTCACACAAAGGTTAGTGTGGAGGAAGGCAGGTCTGGTGAATAAGGAGGCGGCTAGGAGATGTCGATGCGGTGGCGAGTGATGGTGCTAGACATAGATGATACCGTGAGCATGTTTGGCAGCACTCTGCTCAACTTCTAATTCTCAATGCCAAACACGTTCAGCTCTACAAAGTTTGGCTTCTAAAAAGGACATGTAATTGGGAGTATTACTTGATTTGGGTCAGCTAGGGCGTGTACTTTTGTTTATCACTAATAACGGCCATCGGACCAGGCCGGTCCTCCTCCCACGATCTTTCCACCTGCCCTTCTGAATAATCCTGATGCCCGGCCGGGTGGTCATGAGCCTCTGGCCGTGTTTAGATAGGTATTGAAAAGTTTTTGAGGGTAATAAATGCACTTTTGACCAATAATTAGGGGTATTAATTAAAGGCAGTTTACAAAACTATCTCCACAACCCTAGGTAAATTCTCGAGACGAATCTAATGAGGTCTTTGACCACACAATTAGAAGATGGTTACTGTAGAGTTACTGTACCAAATCATAGATTAATTATGCTCATTAGATTCGTCGCGCAAAGTTACACCCATCTGTGAAAAGGTTTTACAAATAAACTTCATTTAGTGCTTCATGCATACAAGATTCTTTGCATTTAATGCCTCCGAAAAATTTTTCGGAGAGCATCTAAACACGGCCTCTGACAACTTCTATAAAAGCCACATGGCCTTACACTGTCCGGCCACGCAGAGAAAAGCCACACACCAATCACCAATGCAGCAGCGAAGCTGCTGCTCTGCTCCCAACAAGACCATGGACGCCGCCGCCAAGTGGTCTCCCGCCACCTTGCTGCTCCTGCTGCTTCTCGTCCACTGCTACCTGCCGTCCATGGCCACCTGCCGCGAGGAGATGGAGTCCGTGTACGTCGGCCAGCGTGTCCTCCCCGTGCGCATCGGCCGCCCCGCGTTCGGCCCCGAGAGCCTCGCCTTCGACCACCGCGGCGACGGGCCCTACACCGGCGTCTCCAACGGCCGCGTCCTCCGCTGGCGCGGCCCGCTCCGCGGCTGGACGGAGTTCGCCCACAACTACAAGCACGAGTACGTACACTCTACCCTTTCGTCTCCGTCGCCGGCGTCGTGCGTCCACGGCGGCGCACCCGCCATTATCGATTGACCACCAGCTTGTCGTTGCTGTGCGCGCGCGCAGGGCGGTGGCGACGTGCGCGGCGAAGAAGAGGCTGGTGGTGCCGGAGAGCGCGTGCGGGCGGCCGCTGGGGCTGCAGTTCCACCGGGCCTCGGGGGACCTCTACTACGCGGACGCGTACCTGGGGCTGATGCGCGTGGGCCGCCGCGGCGGCCGCGCGGAGGCGGTGGCAACGGAGGCCGGCGGCGCGCCGCTCAACTTCGTCAACGGCGTCGACGTCGACCAGGAGACGGGCCACGTCTACTTCACGGACAGCAGCGCCACGTTCCAGCGGAGGTACTACGTACGTTACGTTTTGGCGTCGCGGGGAATTGATCTCGCCCACCGTATGTTTGTACGGACGTCACGTATACATGCAGTTAATACAAGCGCGTGGCGTGGATGTCTTCCATTTCATTTCCTTTTACTGCACATCGTATATCCTACAGTTCTTGTTTAGAGGTACGTACGTAATAGCTAGGATGTGTAGAGGTGGTAGGCGTAGATTCTCGTGCCGACGTGTGTCGTCTCCTAACGTGCGTACATCCTCTAAACAGAGTAGTTTGCACACACGGTACGTTATTCACACGGTACAATGCAAGTTCGCGTACGAGCGAGAAGCAGCTACACTGTCTTGTGTTTAGTTTTATATATAACATATATATAAAAAAATACTTACCACTAACTCGCTAGTCGCTATGCAAATATACCTTCGTTTACTTGACACGCTGTCTTTTTACTAGTACATCAATCAAGCTTTGACAATGAAATTTACTACAGCAATTCTGATGATCTATATTTTTTCTATAAAATATTTCAAACGTATGATACAAAAATTCAATCAGCAAGTATCTAGAAAGCTTTCCCGTATTGAGTGGATAAAACTCTGAGAACACGATAGTAAATGATGGGTGCAGACAAGGGGAGTACATGAACAGTCTCGTGGATCTTGAGTGGATAAAACGATTAGGCCAGTCTCAGCGGGGGTTTTATCGACACAATTACCTAGAGTGACACATCATCTAAAAGAAGTTTGAAACTATGATGAAACACCCTCTCTCAATGCAAAGTTTCATCTCGTGTTGTTCCCAAGACAACATGCAAGACACAAGCTGTCTAGAGTACCGTGTAGAGAGAGTTTCATGAGGATGAAACTCATTTCACATCTCTCTTCATTAATGCACTGCCACATCATCAAAAATGCTGACATAGCAATTTATTTAATGCTGATGAAACTCCCACTGAAGACTGGCCTTAGAGAGGCAATGCCTGTATTGCCATATTGGTGGCAGCCTGGTAGGGTGATCTTGCTCTGCATCAGGATCCACCGTGGAGCCCTGCTGTCGATGTGGGCCTGAGTTTGTAAAAAGTGTAAACATGGGCGGTGACACGGGGTGCTGCGGTAGGCGTGGCATTTATTTTACGGCGCTTTGCTTTCACTACTCGCCTGTCCTCTGTGTCCCAGTCGACACGTGGTTTTTGGCTGCCCGGTGACACTTGGTGGCCTTCGTACGTACAGCGTGGCCCATTGAGGCATTGACGGCTCCACGCTCACCTGAGCCCCGTGTCCCCATCACATGGACACGCCAGTACGCCACTGGCCCACTGCACTGCCTGCCCGTGCCTTCAAACATTTGCCGCTGTTGTACGCACGGCACGGCGCGGCACGGCTTTATCATGCTCTGCGCCTCTACTACTACTAATCCCTATTGTCAGCGCATTTAATTATCTGCTGGGGGCCTGGGAGCACAGACATTATATAACCGTCCGTACAAACGCCGTCAATATAATGTGCTTAATTACAATTTGCCTGTACACACTGACTGATGACTCATTAATCACTGCCATATACCCAGCGACTACATGATGATCGTCCTGACCCGCGACGCGACGGGGCGGCTGCTTCGCTACGACCCGTCCACCAACACCACCACCGTGCTGGCGTCAGGCCTGTCCTTCCCCAACGGCGTGGCGGTGAGCGCCGACGGCGCGCACCTCGTGGTCGCCGAGACCGCGCGGTGCCGCCTGCTCCGCCACTGGCTGCGCGGGCCCAAAGCGGGCGCCACGGAGCCCTTCGCCGACCTGCCGGGCTACCCCGACAACGTGCGCCTCGCCGCCGGCGCCGGGGACGGCGACTGCTACTACTGGGTGGCGCTGAACAGGGACAAGGCGTGGATGGAGGAGGGCACGACGCCGCGGTCGGTGGCGGCCGTCAGGGTCCGCGCGGCGGACGGGGCCGTGACGCCGGCGCTGCGCGGGCTCGGGAACGCCACCGTCAGCGAGGTCGTGGAGAGGCCCGGCGGCGCGCTCTGGCTCGGGTCCGTCGACACGCCATACGTCGGGCTCTTCAGGACCAGCGGCGGCCTCTAGCTGGTCGCTAATCTACTCGTTTTCTTAATTTGTAGCTTTTGTGCTCCGTTTCTTTGTAGTGAGATTGTGCATGAGAATTGTCACCGTTCATCAGAGGATCGGATGTGATGAGCGATAAAACTGTTCTACCAATTAAGTAGTACCGTGTAACTGCAGTGTTGGAATTGGACATTGCACAGTGAAAAGCTCCCGGAATCGTGCCCTCGGCAGTGAGCCTGAGCCGGGCATGGGGCCACACAATAACCTGGACAGTAGTACGACACAGTGCAACAAACAAAATTTTGAGTGGTCAAGTGCTTTCATTTGCATGGTTTCACCGTAATAGTAATACCTGCCTCCATACACGGAATCAGCCTGGAAAGATTCCATGGCAGTCAGCACATCAAAAAATGAGAATGACGTCACCCGACTCCTCATGCAACGACAACTTCGTTCGCCTGTATGAACGCTGGCACAAAAGAAACCCCAGTCCCCAGAGGCCCAGACCATCAAAACTTGCATCGGTGACTGTGTAGTTGGCCCAACAGCTTTGGGCATTTCTGCTCCACGAAGCCCATTGGGCTATGGGGATAGTACCAATGTTTTTGTTTCAATATCTGTATTTTCTGTTTGTCAATTTTACAAAATAGTCGTCAAATTTATTTTTAAAAATTAAAATGGGGTTCTGTCGTCATAAAAAATGTGACAATTTTAAAAACATCTCACCAAATGAGGGTATACATAAAAAAAATATCCAAGCGCGGGGCTTCAAGTGAAACCACTATTTTACACCCATTTGAATGATTCCTAGCAGAAGGGCACGTTATTATGTTAGTAATGTAGTTAATATGAACTTTTTAAATTAATCTTAAGCATTCGATTGTCACTAAATCTAGCGATGTAGACATTTTAAAAGTAAGATGTAAGTAGACTATTTAGATTAATCTTGTCAAAATTTGACGAAACGAAAATTCCATCGTCCTTTATAGTATAAATTTGTTGCCTGATGGCCAGTGATCATATGGTTGCTATAATAAAAGAGTTCAAATTTAAATTTGTTTATTTTTTTTCACCAAGCGCGTATGAGACGCGCTGGCAGCGGATGAACGACGCGTCGAGCCCAACGATGACGACGACTCACCAGCCCAGCATCCATCCATCGAAAGCAAACAGAACGAGAGATCCAGCCCAGGTGATTTCGGCCTTCGGGCTAGGGAGGCTTCTTCCGCGCCTCCAAGCGGCCCATGTTCGTGAGTGAATCGCGCTGGAGTAGCACTAGTAGCAGAACAAACAGGCAAACGGGAAGCCTGCCCACCTCCGTGCCCCTTCAGCCCCACACTCCGACACCCTCGCCGCGCCGCAGATTTGCCCGCCGGCCGCTTCTCCTCCGATCCTCCCCCAGCCCCGTACGCCCCGCCCTGTCCCATCCCACCAAACCAAACCCTAGCCGCCGCCGCCGCCGCCGCCACCACCAGAGCCGGTAGGGATGGCCGGACCATAAGATGGCATGACGGCGGCTCCCTCCGACTCCAATCTCCCGACATTCTTCCGTTGGTGCCTTGGCGGCATGGCCGCGTTCGTCCCCGGCTCCGGCTCCGCTTCCGCCCCTGCTCGGGATGCGGATGCGGACGCGGCTGAGAGGGTATCGCGACTGGGGAAGGAGGTGGAGCTGGAGTGCGGCGACATCTCCGCCTCGCAGGAGGACCTCCTCGCCCGCGCCCCCTTCCTCGGCGGCGGCGGCGGCGAGGGCGGGGAGGAGGAGGCCGAGGTGTTCAGCACCCCTCCTCTCACACAGGGCCAGCAGAGCCAACAGAGCCAGCAGCAGGGCCAAGGGGTAGAAGAGGAGGAGGAAGACGCCATCACCATGTGCTCCCTCCCATTCACCCACCCTTCCCCTTCGTCCCCATCCTCCATTCCCTCTTCGGAGGACAATGAGGATCAGGCGCTGACCGTATCCAAGCCGCGGAAGCCCAGGGTGTGCACCAGGAAGGTGAGAGGCGCCAGGATCAGGACTCCGACACCGAGCCCGACCCACAGCCCTGAACATCGTAGCACCAGCACTAGTAGTAGCACTGTTGACCCTCTCTACAGGGCCGTGCTCATGATCCCCACAGCTCCTGCTCCTCCCACTGCTGCTGAGGACCTACTCGCGCTTGCTCGCAGCCGCGGCATCTTCTGATCTGCCCAGTTCAGTCAGTAAGCACCCCCATTGTACCAATCAATTAATCAATCCCTTCACGTCTGTTTTTTTCCCTAGACAATGCCCGTCATCATCCATGTGCAATTTCTTTGGAAGAAACATGTGCTAAGATTCTGTGAAGTGGTTTCTGTGCACTGCCCTGGCATCATATATTGAACAGGAGCTTGCTAATCTTTTATGTTAATGTCGCCATATACATGGGAAATATTGAAAGCAAGTTATCAGCATATTGACTGGCTGCACTTTGTTGGTTTGGCACTAGAAAACTAGCATGACTTTGTTGATGCAGTGCGATTTTAGCAGTAGAGTATTGGGTAATATCAGTGCTGACATTGTTGTTTAAAATTCAGATGACATATTTCCTTCTGGGTTGGAACATTGTTTTTCTGTCTGTCTGTTGTACTGCACTAGAAATGACTCCATCCATTTTATAAGATGGACTGGGCTCTGCATTGCTGCATATGCAAAGCTGGGATAGAAATAGAACCAAGGTGGTGTTTTTTTTTTACCTTCAAAATTGTAATGTAAATGTTTTTGAATCACACTAGCATTCATTGCAAAGGGAATAGGCAAAGGTCTGACTCTGTTTGGTTTGTCTCTGTGACAGTGTGCGTGGGGTCAGATCAGGATGTATGGATGGATGAACTGATCAGACAATCAACAGAAGGATACGTATCAATCTTTCATTCAAACAAGATGATGGAAGCCAAAAGAATAATTGCAAGATTCAAGGAGGTCTGCAGAGACATAATGATACCAACAATGTCATCTGAGAAGCTTTAGAGATTTGGTGATCTTTAGGCTATCCGCACTGGGTGCGGTAAACAAACCTGCACAGCCTACGTGTGCGTTTTACAGTGAGTTTTACAGTTTTTTCGTCCGCACTGGTCTACGGTAAAGTAACCTGGACGTCCAGTTTCACCCTGCCGCTCGGTAAATCAAGAGTGCGCAGAAGGCGGAGCGGTACGTGCCACGTCGACACGGGGCCCGCGCGACCAACGCCTCGCGCCTGCTCGCGGAAGCCGCCGGCGGAAGCCGACAAGGGAGGGGAAGTCGTGCGCCACCGGGATCCGCCGTCGGGATCCGCCGCCGCCGCTGCTAGAGGTCGCCGCCGTCCGCGCTGGAGGCTACCGCACAATCGAGCTCGAGCTCGCATCCGCTGGCCGCGCGCGGGGAGGTGGAGCTGGAGCCGGAGAAGGTCCGATCCGCCCCGTCCGCTGCGAGGACCAGAAGATGAGGAGGCGGTTGCGGAGAAGGTCGGGGTCGCTGTCCGCGCCGTCGCTCTACTCCATGGACCTCGAGCTCGGCCGCCCGCAGCTGGCCTTCCCCGCCGTCCCCGCTAGGCTATGTCGCTAGGCTATGTCCGACCCAGACCCGCCCGGATTTCACCGCCGCCGCCTCCTCTGCGTCGATTATGTCCGATCCAGACCCAATGTCGCTAGGCAGTGATGAACCTGCCTGGGGATTATGTTCTCCAATGCCATTGGGACTTGTTGTAAACCCTGTACGTTCTACTCCAGTCCAGTAGATGGTTATGTCTA
Organism: Urochloa ruziziensis; assembly: GCA_015476505.1. Lineage (NCBI taxonomy): Eukaryota > Viridiplantae > Streptophyta > Magnoliopsida > Poales > Poaceae > Urochloa > Urochloa ruziziensis. Next base: position 47,591,819 of record CM027119.1, read on the forward strand.
GCTGCTCAAATAGCTTATGGTGGTTTGCTTGTTTCCTTGCATGCATCATGGTGACCGCAGATCAGATCTGTAATCTGTTAGTTCTGTTTGAGCACCGAATGGAATTTACTCAGCCGCAGATCAGATCTGTGATCTGTTAGTTCTGTTTGGTTTGAGCACGGAATGGAGTTGACTCAATAGGTGCGTTACATTTTAGGCACCGCGTATCGGCATTGCTGGTCACCTTTTTCTATTCGGATATATTAGCCTTGTCAAGTCCACAAATGTGTTATAAGTTGCAATTTTTGATATATTAACCTTGCCAAGTTGGAATAACCCTCTCCGGACTTATTCCCAGCATAGCTCATTCCCTACAGTTGTTTCAAGTTATGCCAACAGCGGTAGCCGCTCCATTCTGTCGCACATATTGTAGCAGCCATCTACCGTTCATCACATTTCAAAATTATAACAGTAAATTGGGCGAAAACTGAAAGGCAATTGACCAGCCTTTGTATATATAAGATGCACTTGGACAGTTCATACGGTGCCTTTTCCTAGTTGATGCAGAAGCTAAGCATATAGAGCTAATAACCCCGCAAGCCGCAAGAAAATTGGGATGACTCGTGGTACATGGACGAACGACATAACTTGCAATGGTCTGGCGCTTTTTATTTCTACTCGACACAGTACACACCATTTACGCCCTACTACATTCTGAAGCCTGTATAGTTATTACGGCAACCTGAATGCTTCTCCAGCGTAGCGCACGTTGCCTAGCTCCTCTTCGATCCGCAGAAGCTGTGCAGAAACAGAACATAATTAAGATGATTCAAGGAAATCCAGAGGAAAAAGAGTCTAGAGTGAAACAGAAATACCAAATGGAACCAATGATTTTACCTGATTGTATTTTGCCAGCCTCTCACTGCGACAAGGAGCACCGGTCTTGATCTGAAATATACAATTGGGTTATGTTATGATCGCCTGATGAACACCAGCAGAAATGTAATGTGACAGGTAGGGTTTATGGTGGACTTTTACCTGGCCACTTGCTAAGCCAACAGCCAGATCTGCAATGAAGTTATCTTCTGTTTCACCACTTCTGTGGCTGACCATCACACCCCAGCCAGCAGCTTTCGAATCAAGAGCAGCTTGAATTGATTCAGTGACAGAACCAATCTGGTTCACCTGGAAAAATGCAATATCAACTAAGTCGTTTAGTTTTGTAGTGCAAGCTTATCTCAACTTAGATCCTGTTTGGCAAGTCATGATGTTCTGCATTGGACGGAAGCAATAAAAAAAGAAAAAAGAAGGTAGATAATACTTTATATCGATCCCATATTAATCTCAATTGAAAGAAACTATAATGGGCAGCTATATGCCTATATTACAGCAAGTCAGTCAGCCACACCCTACACACATTATGCTCGCTAAATATGATGAAAGTATGAACATCCACTTGTCTGTTGTTATCATAGTAAAAGGCATGCCAAAAGATAGCAAGAAAAGGTTACCTTCAGCAATAGAGCATTGCAAGCCTTTTTGTTAATAGCCTCTGCTATGCGTTTTGGGTTTGTGACAAGTAAATCATCACCAACAATTTGGATATCAACTGAGGACTGCAATGAAGCCCATGAGCTCCAGTCATCTTGATCAAAGGGGTCTTCGATTGATACAATAGGGAAGTCCTTGACAAAATCTCTGTACAGATCACCCAGACGCTGGGCTGAAAGAACATCGGCTCCATCATTAGGCTGATTCTTGAAGTTCAGATCATAGCTTCCATCCTTTGTAAGGAACTCTGATGCAGCAACATCCATTCCAATTTTTATCTGCATTAGGATTTTCAATCAGTATCAAACCAAATAGAAAAGATCAATCAAACAAACGGCCAATGAAAGTAGTTAAATGTTTGTCACACCTTTCCAGTATAGCCTGCCTTCTCAATGGCATCCATAAGCAAGACAAGGCCCTCTCTGTTGTCTTGAACATTAGGAGCAAAGCCACCTTCATCTCCAACATTGCATGCATCTTGACCATATTTTGCCTTAATGATGCCCTTCAGGACATGGTAAACTGCAAATGAACAAGGATATTCCAAGTGAGATTGAAGATAAAATTACCATGATATAGAAAACTAGCTGAAGCAACTGTTCCCAATATTGTTGTTTACTGATATAAAGAAAATGACTATCAGCTAGCATGTAAACTGACAAATTAGAGTGTGGCATGCATAAAGGAGACAAAGTAATTACTAAAGTATAGCTCCTTATAGAAAAAAAAAACAAAAGATTATTACCTTCGCTTCCCATTCGAAAAGCCTCAGCAAATGAAGTTGCTCCAACAGGTAAAAGCATGAACTCCTGCATGGCCAGGTTGTTGCCAGCATGGCTACCTCCATTTATCACATTGAAAGCAGGGACAGGCATGACAAGCTCCTTAATTCCTGCTAGCTCCTGAATATGTTTATACAGAGGAACTGCCTTTGCACCAGCGCCTGCCCTGCATACACTCAAGGAGACTCCAAGAATAGCATTGGCACCCAGCTTTGATTTGTTCGGAGTTCCATCAATGTCTAGCATGATTGCATCAACATCGCTCTGGTTCCTGATAAAATCGTAGATGCAGTTTGCATTAGACATGACATGGCAAATATAACTCGTAATATGGTAAAGAACTATGTTGCAGCAACTTCCAATATGCAAGCGTATATCTGGACAGAAAATGTCAGTGGAACTAGAGTATACTCTAATTCCCGTTTACTATTACATTCCTTCTGATGGCAATGAGGTTTAGTGGCAGTGTATTGCTTCGGAATGCTTCCCTCCCTATCGCCCTATGTCCTTCTAGTATTTTACAAACAAATATTATCATTAAAACTATGGGGAACAAAATCCACCAGAAATGGTGGGTTTCCATATCCAAAACTGTTTTATAACTGTAGCTAACGTTACACACATCAATTGGATGACACTAACTTTGGTAGTCTATTAAATAAGAAACAGAAAATTGGTACCCCAGGAATCATGCTCTATGCATCATAGCACAGAAGTTTCTAAACAAAACGGTCTTTGGACCTATACCATACTAACTGATTAGACAGTGATGGATGTAAATTTTTTGTGGTGGGTGTTCTAGCAAAATATTACCAGGTTTTAAAGCTGTCCAGAGGTGCGAATGTGGCATCTATGTTTATATATTAAACAAGAATGTGCGTATTAATGGTCTGGATTTTGAAAAGATTCAGAGTCTAGCTGAAACCCCCATGATACTAGATGCAACCCCTGCAAACACATAGTGGTTGCTCAAGCTAGAATGGACTGGCCCCAGCCCCGTTCAACGTGTGTGGTACTCAGATGCAAACATTGAAACAAAAGTCAGAGAATTACTTCAACAGTTGACTAATGTAATAAGCGCATAAGAACTACTGTACTAGAAAAGCACATAGTTGCTTAAAAATAGTTTTGCTCAATTATTGTTATCACACTTGCATGAGAAATGTCCATGGAGCACCAGAAAGTACATTTCACAGTTCACAACACCAGTCTTTAGTGACCATAACTATATCAATAAAGACAAACTAGAAGGTTTCACTAAGTTAAAATGCTAAGAAACGGACCACCAAATTCTTATCTACCGGCAAAGTGGATGTGCAGGATCAGTAGTAACAGACATATGCATTGGACAAGATCGCCTTACTAGTAGGGAAGCAAGCTCAATAGTAATCATGAATGGTCATTAGTCATAGCCACCATAAAAGTAGAACTGCCATATTTACTTTAACTAAAAAGATGAAGTGTCTACTTGCTACTACCCAGTACTTTATTCATTATGAACAAGCCCTTACAATAATCCTCAAACTGGAAAATGTTCTTCATCCCTCATCAAACAGACCTTAACATCATGTTATTCAGGCCCTTAGGATTATCCTAATTGCTTCGTGTAAAAACTGCTGCATGATTGGAGATAACAAATTCCAAACAGACCTAATATGATCAACCACGCTCTGCTCCGGCACCTACACAGCACAGTTCCTGACTCTGTGAATAAGCTTAAGTATGAAACAAACGAGCACTTCCACCAATTTAAACCACATTCCACTTCTAATTCCTAGGATTAAATGTCACAAGAATACCCAAACATCACTGTCAGATAGCAGTCAAAACAACCCACTGAACCCCATGGACTGAGGCAGTTCGACCTTGGATCACACATACATGACACCCACGTTTCCCAACTGCCCACTTCACAGCAGTCACACTTGTGATCAGATTGGGGGATCCATCATTTCAACAGAAATCAACCTGAGACAGCGATCTCCAGCTCACCTCACATCGACGCCGACGAGCTTGGGCGCGATGACTTCGTTGATGTTGCGCACGGCCTGGAGGACGCCCTTGCCGCCGTACACGGCCTTGTCCCCGTCGCGGAGCTCGAGCGCCTCGTAGATCCCCGTGGACGCCCCGCTGGGCACCGCGGAGCGGTGGAGGCGGCCGTCGCCGGATACGAGATCGACCTCGACGGTGGGGTTCCCGCGGCTGTCCACGATCTGCCGCGCGCGGATCGACCGCACCGCCTCCGCCCCGAGCGCCGCCTTTGCGGGCGTCGAGGCGGTGGAGAGCGCCGCGCGGACGGCGACGGCGCGGCGCGGCGGGGTGGCGGCGGCGGGGACGAGGGGCTTGGGGGACGGGAGGAGGAGGTGCGGGTGGGCCATGTGTCGGAGGCGGGGTGTGGCGAGGCGGGGAGTAGGAGGAGCGCGGGGGTGTTTTTATATGGCGGCGGTGACGGCGGCGGCGTGGGGGAGGTCGTCGCGGCTGTTGGTTCGGGGCGGAGACGGCGAGGTGGCAAGGGGTTTCCGCGAATAAATTTTGAAGGAGGCGGGGGTTGGTGGAGGCGACGAGCCGGAGGTGGCAGGTGGGGCCCTCGTGTCAGCGATGGGTTTGCCGCCTTGCTGGTCGTTTGTGGTTAGGCCAACTGGCCTTTCGGGGTTGGTCTGGTGGCGGCCGGTGGGAGGCTGGGAGGGCCGAGGGCGAGTTGAGCTGACGGAGCATGTGCTGGCGGAGCTCCGGTGAGACGATGGATCGTTTGGGAGCACAATGATTCCTTTTTCCGGAAAATTTTCTTTTTCTTTTTCATTTTTTTGAAAAGATCCGGCAACACTAGTTATTGCATATGAGACTGCTGACTGTTCCATATGCACGTTTTATGGGTGGGAATACTCACCATGTTTTGTTGGTAGAAAAACCGGTTAATTTTGACTGATTCGATGGTTAGAACAAGGCAAAACAAACTAGAATAAACAAGCGGAACGGTTTGACTGATTGATGGCTTATAATCACTGCATAGTGCATACCCTCCGGATCTTTTGTTATCTTATATGTTACACAACTCATTGAACAGTACTAAGTCTCTTGGTGAGCTAACCAACTTGAGCCAGATTCATTTTGGTAGTGGCCCGTTTGTTCCCCTTTGAAAAATGAAGTCATGGATGGCTTTGCTGAAACGACTTTCTTGTTCGAGCAACCTTTACAATCCTTGTATAATTTCCTCCAACTGCTAACGTGGCCACTGCAATCATTGAGCCACTTCCATATCTGACATATATGTTGTCTCAGGACCCTGAAGTGGATAGCTTATCCCCATGGCTTTCGAGAGCTTGGAGATGGTCGTAATGGAGGATTGGAGGATGATGGCACAGATTTTCTTGCTGGATGCCTTCCCTCATCCACGAACGCGGATCTTCTAAATCCCATGTCAGGTGACACCCCCATTTGCGGGGAGCCGCTGACGGGTGGGGCCGTCTCCCCGCGGCCGGCGCCTCCCCCGGCTCCGGCAGCCGGCGCCGCCGATGCTAATACTTTGATTTCACAGCACACCCCCCCCCCCAAACCGTCATCCCCCACTGCCCGGCCTTCCGTCGGCTTAAACTCGTCAGGATTGTTCCTCCCTAACCCCGGAACCCTAACCCGGCGCGCGGCTCAAGTTGTCCCACCATCGTCCCCTGACGCAGGACATAGCGCATCATTTGCGCCTCATCCATCTCTACTTGAAGATAGAACAAAGCCCTGGTGAAAAGATTTGCCATCTACTTTGTCTAAGCCACAAATTCAGCTGATCTGTAGACAAGCACAAAGTGGCAGCTGCAGAGTCTGAGCTAAGAAGCGTGTTTAACGCACACCATCCTAGCAACTGGCATTGGTTTGATTTTCGAATGCAAGGTTATGTATGAAGGTTAGAGAACAAACAACGGGTTTGTAACCTTTTATTTTTATGTAGGTTCCAGATCCTTCATCACATGTTCATATTTGGGAAATTTGTCTCCAACACACTACCAAAAGGTGGTTTTGTGTGAGGCACACCACACTTGTCAATTTAGTGCCCCGCACACGGCGAAAACTTGGTTTTGTCCCCAAACATTCATTTCCTGGCCGGAGAGAAGAGAGCCCCTTGTGAAAACACCAAAATGCCCTTAGTGGGTCCCACCATCGTCCCCACCCTCCCCTTCCCTGCGTTCTCTCTCTCAACGGGACCTCGACGGTGGAGAGGCGGCTAGCGAGCAGATGCTTGAACATGGGAAGAAACATCTGCTTCATGTGGCTCAAACACTTGAGCGACAACACCCTGCAAATACTCTTCAGGTGGCACTTCTTTAGGCCTCTGCATCCTTCTAGATCCAGCACATTCAGCAGACGTGTTTTCAGTGAGTGATTTGAAAAATCTCTCTCTTGGATGCGAGCTGCTGCCCTTGTGCGAGGTGATCAAAAGGGCTTGATGGTGTTGCTGGTGCCTATTGTAGATCGCTTCTTCTTGGTCATCTCGCGCTGCTACGTAGCCGCTCCACTCCAGGCCGGGGATTCGGAGATCGACTCGACGGCATGCTCCGGTGACAAAATCGACGGCGGCGGCAACCTGCATCCGGCGAAGTGCGGTGAGGCGACATTGCAAGATTCAGTGCAAGAAAGAAAAAGAAAATGGGACTGCATGTTTGAGGAACCAGTACGTTCCTCACCTACGGGCAAAGTAGATCACAGCGGCGGCCGGCGGGTGCCCGTGAAGGGGATGCATGCGCCGGCGGCACGCCTTCTTCGCGGACGAGACGAGCGCTCAGAGATGGACTCTCGAGCCGATAAGGTCTGCTGAAAGATTTTGGTCAGGTGCATTTTAGTCCTTTTGCTACTCTTTCAGGTAGCTTGCATGAGTCAAAAGAGTTGTTTAATGGGAACGGTGTGCTACACACAAAATTGGATTTTGGTAGTGTCCCGCGGCCTAAATAAAAAAAAACGGGTGTGTTAAGCACAAATACACATTTTGAGGATGTGCCACAGACAAAATACCCTTCATATTTAATGCTTGGATCACATTTTTGCTGTCGATTCTAGAAAATATAATCCTTATGGTAGTGATTGGTAGATTGCATAGGAGTTAGCCTATATGTATTAGTTATGGGCTATGCTACTGTACACCATTTACCTTCTAGGAGGTAAGAGATTAAATCTTGATTTTTTAGAAATAAGAAAATAGAAATGATTTGAAAACCTCTGCCGTCAACCTCCTAAATCCGGTACGAATTCTCGGGAGATTGAAATAAAAGAAAAGGGGATTGCTGTGACTCTGCTCACTTCGTGTCAGGCATAACTTTTGTCACGTTTGTAACTAGGAATTAATTAGATTAGCCCAAATATATATTTGTTTTGGTGCCGTGCATGTAGTACGTGTTCATGAACAATGTTGTTGCTCTGGGTGCATCACACCGTAATTGGCAAGGTTAAATTATGAACCATGCACGCTACATGGTCCAGCATGGTACAATTCACCAAATGTCACCCACATATTTTTTTAAAGATGGCATACATACATGTCACGTTGTAATTTATTTAGCAAGTTCAAATCACATTATTTTTTCTTTCATGAAAAATTGACCGCTTCCCTAGTGTGTACTGCCAGGCTAACTTGTCACGTAAACTTTTTTTTTTTTGATGCTAACATGTTGTGGATCACTTGCGAGTTGTCACACACTAGCACGTCACAAGATTTGGTCACGTTAGGCTAGTTAGATCTAATAGGCAGTTTTTTCCCCATTTTACCCTGTTTGTAAAATAAAATTATTAGAATAAATATATTGATTATATTACTTCATAGGAGGTAATACCTAACTAAATGAACGGTCCACATTCACTTGGGTGTACTGTAGCAATGCCCATTAGTTATAGGGAACGTATCATGTGAGAACTCAATTCCCGTGAGAACTATGAGAACTCATATCTAGATCACATGATCTTGATCCAAGGGGAGAGGTGGGAGGGGGATTTGCAAAACTATGATTAGCATGCATTGGAGGTCATATCAAAGCATAAAAGATGAACTTCACTAGAACCTGCATTGAAACGTATAATTCTGGATTAAATCCCATTATTTGATAATTATCCATAATAGCACCTCCTAACATCAATAAACAGCTCTAGAAATTAAAAGCACCGTCGAAAATTAATTTCTTTTCTCTGGTGGTGCCTTGTAGGGGAGTAGTTTTAACTGGAAGGGGCATAGGGTAGTAAGCAGTGTTGCTCTTGTCACAAAGATGCAACAATTAGGCAGTAAGGCACTTGTTTTCTTTAATCGAAAAAAATAGCCAGATTACCTCAGTTTCCCTTGAGATATGCTTCCTTGATCGTGTGCAGCCTTGCTGCTACTTCCCGCATGTCCATGCGTTCATTCGGGGACGCCTTAGTGCAGTGAAGTCCAATATCTAGCACTGAAAGCAGACATGACAAGGTTATTTCCCTCGTGTCTGCTGATGCTTCTTGCCACAGATCATCAAGCTGATCTTCTTGAAGGTCAGGATCTATAATCTGTGATATCCTGTCAGGATAGTTCATCTCAACAAATTTTACAATGTCCAGTCCATCCTTAAACATATCGTCCGTTGGCCTCTTCCGCAGAATTATTTCAAGAAGAACAATCCCGAAGCTGTAAACGTCCCCAGCGCATGAGACTTCTCCACCGGCTGCGTACTCTGTAGACCAGTAAATGAATGTTTTAGTCCAAAGTAAACACAGAATGATATGAAAATTGGGAGTACCTCTGTACCTGGAGGAACGTATCCAACTGTTCCTTTTATAACAAATGAAGAAGTTGAGATTGAGTCACCAAAATAGGACGCTGTGGAACTGACGCTTGAAAGACCAAAGTCTCCAACATGAGCTGTCATATTTTCATCCAAAAGAATATTGCTAGGTTTCAGATCACAATGAACAATAATTCCTTGGCTGTTGTAGTGGAGGTATTCCAATGCATCTGCGACATCCACCACAATGTTTAACCTTTCAGCCAGCGTAATGCGGCCCAAAGTAGAAGTGTTCCCATCATTTTGAGTTGTGTACAACAGCGCATGCAAGTCACCACGCGGCATGAACTCATAGACTAATGCTTTGAAATCATTTCCCGTACAATCAATACTTGAGCATGCAGTTAGTATAGGAACTAGATTTCGATGCCGCACATTTCTCAGAGCATTACACTCTGCAATGAAGCTCTTTTGTACTCCCCTTGTCTCTAGGCTGAAAATTTTGATAGCAACCATGGTTCTATCTTGGAACAGTTTCCCTTGATACACAGAAGAAAATCTTCCTTTGCCTATTAAATTGGAAGAAGAGAACCCCTCTGTTGCTCTAGCAAGATCATTGTAAGAAACTTTGGGAATTTTTCTGCTAAATGAAGGCAACGACTCGGGCTTTCTTTTCTGTTTACCCCTCCAAACTAGCATTACATATATGGCAATAACAAGTGACACGATGCTGGCTAATGGGATTACAACTTTTTGTACAGTCGAATGCCGTTGGTCATTTCTTGAATTCAAAGGCGTGGTTGAACATGTGACTAGGCGTAACTCTGGTGCCCCACCACAAAGCCCCGGGTTTCCATCAATCTGTATGGCAGTTATATTTCTGAAGATTCCTTTTGTTGGGACCTCACCCTTGAGGTGGTTGAATGAAAAATCTAGTTTCTCGAGAAACTGTAGGTTGCCAAGAGACGCTGGTATTGATCCAGTCAAATTATTGTTCGACAAATTAAGAAGTTTTATGTTCCTTATGTTGCCTAATGAAGTGGGAATGCTTCCACTGAAAATGTTGTGGTCCAGCTTGATTTCTTCCAAACTTTCACAAGTGCCCAAACCGCTAGGAATATATCCAGAAATATTATTTGACGAAAGATATAAATATGTTAGTTGTTTGGCATTGCCGATATTGACAGGAAGTGGTGTGTTTAGGTTGTTGAAAGATAAGTTAATTTCTATAATTGTCGGAATCCTGAAAATCTCCAATGGGACACTGCCTTTAAGATTGTTGTTTGGAACTCTCAATACTTGAAGCATGTTAAGAGTGCCAAGACTTGGGGGTATGTGCCCGTCAAACTGGTTCGAGTTTAGAGTAAGTGCCAACAAATTTGATAAATTGGAAAGGGATGATGGAATAGGTCCTGTAAAGCTGTTGTAATCCAGTCTTAGTTCCTGCAAGCTTTTGAGTGTTCCAAGCCATTCTGGGATTGCTCCCGTAAATTGGTTCCCATACAATGCTAAAATGATCAAGTTGTGGAAATTTGCGATACCAGATGGAAAACCTCCTGACAGTTGATTTTTTGTGAAGTATAGCTGCTGAAGGTGATTGGAAAGGTTAGCTAATGAATTTGGGACATTGCCTTCTAGACGATTTACTGCAACCGACAACATCTGTAGCTCAGTGCAATTGGCTAAGCTGTCCATAAACTCCCAGTCTTGCTTGTTTCTTGCTTCGAGTTCATTGAATTGAAGATTTAACCAAGACAGCCTAGAAAGTTTGCCAATGGAGCTTGGAACCACCCCAGTGAAGTTATTGCTTGACATATCAATAAGGTACAGCATGGAAGCGTTTGTTAATGTAGATGGGACATGCCCGTGAAACAAGTTGCCGTCTAATTCAAGACGTTGAAGTTTTGGTAGAGAGTTGCCAATATTGGATGGTACATCCCCACTTAGGTCATTGTGTGCAACGCTAAATCCAATTAGATTAGAAAGATTCAGGATAGCCTTTGGAAAAGGACCTGATAACTTATTACTATCCGTGTATAGGAATTGCAGAGTAGACAACTTTGCAAACTCATTTGGGATATTGCCCTCGATATTGCTGTATGCAAAGTCAAGTGCCTTCAGTGTTGTGATATTAGAAAGAGAAGCTGGGATGTTCCCAGTAAGATTGTAATTGCCTCCAAGGGCTAGCTTTTGAAGGCCGTGAGGCAAATCTGTGGGAATATGCGTATCTAGTTGATTATTCCTCAGCCATAGCTCCTCAAGTTTTGAACAATTTGCAAAACTAGGTATCCTACCTTGTAGGGTGTTATTACTCAAGTTGAGATATTGGAGTCGGCGGAGCTGGCCAAGGGATGAAGGGATCCCTCCCGTGAATGAGTTAGCCGACAGGGTTAGTACTTTCAGAAATGTTAGATTTCCAAGCGAAGGAGAGATTGAGCCCACTAAACCTTGATTTTTGAGATGAAGAGAAGTGACACGACCTGGGTGCTTGATGCTGCAGAGGATACCTTCCCAATTGCAGAAGTGTGTACTATCATTCCAAGACATCAAGGCTTGTTGTGGATCACTGATGATCTTCTTGAAATCAAGTAGTGACAGCCTATCTGTGTGGTTCCCGTTGAAGGAGCAGACGACAACATGCACCCACACTATAAGCACCAATAGAAATTGTCCAATTGGGGGAAGCATCACGGCCATGCTTGCTAGCCTGGTTGAATCTGGGTCATGATATGCACAGATTAAAGAAAAAAGGGCAGTATAATAGATTTTGAACCACAAGACAGATGAACATTGTCGCGTTGGACATTTCACCCGGTAATGTCTCTCTAGCCTCGCCACTACTATAGATTCACCATGTAATAAATTAGAGCATACTCCCTATTTTTCAATTTCTCATTTTTCTAATTTTGTGATAAATATTTATTTTTCAAATAGTAATAAATTATAACAGGAAAAAAAATCCTACTTTCTAAATTTCAACACAGAAATTGTAACCTGAAGATTTCCTCTTTTTCTTCACGTTCAGCTTCTCTTTTATCAACAAAACGTTTGGTTCCTTGAACTTGATATATTCAACACAGAACTGGAATCCCTGCGTGAGTTACTTTCAAACCCCTGTTACTTGCAAACCTTAACAAGTGGAGTCCGGCCGTGGACAAAGCTGTTAAGTCACACGAATGAAATAAACGATCAATTAAGGGCTCAAAAGAAGAGAAGCTTACCCTCTGGTATCAGTCTATCAGACTGGCTGCGCCACTGGACAATCCAGCTTGAGGCGAGGCAACAAGTTGTTACTGATTTGATCCTTTGGCGTGCAAGAAGCACCACCCGCCCAGCTGAAGTTTATGGAGCGACCAAATGCTTGTTGCACACACCCCCTTCCTCAATTAACATACTACTAAAATAAGAGTGATGTCACATAGTAGCTTCTCTACAAATAAAGAATGGCACTAATCAGTCAGGTCTGACTTGTGACTTCTCCCTGGTCTCAAGGGACTCCCTTATCTCTATCATTCAGTCAAATGACACCAGCTTTATTCTGACCTCAGGATAGTGAGGATAACATATATCAATCTGGCACCGACGGCATGAAGAACATGGCAATTTCAGTCAGCAGCACATCTTCATGTATCTAATCATTGTGCATCGATTTTTCGGATAGGTTTGAAAACGAGCCATCATTCGGGGAGACAGGGACAAATAAGGTGAGAAAGGGAACGTAATTGGCAGATGAAGTCAAGAAGACGGGAGTTTAAAAGGGCATATATGTCCGGTGCAGACACAGATCGTGTGCAGTGGCCAATGGCCACTGTCACTGCAAGTTAAGCAGTAGGGACATCTAGGCCATCTATTTAACAGGCAATAGCTAGGATAAATTCCCCCATTTCCTCCTTTTCTCTTCTCCTTTTGATGTCAGGCACCAAGTTGTAAGCCATACTAAACAAGTAAAATGCTTTTTGAGATGAGTCACAAGCTCATTCAACTATAATAAAATCTTACGTATGTATTGTTTTAAACTAAGATGTGCTTAGCACAAAAGCTGATGATTTATTTATTAAAATCACGCCTTAAGTACATTTCCTGCAAGAAAAATTAAAGACGATTTCCAGATTAAATCCAACATGTATAATTCACCTACTTACGTTGAAGCTCAGCTAAAAATACCATCGGAGGGAGGATATTGACATCTTGAATAACACTTGAACAATCAAAACTATTAGAAACAATCCTATGAAATGTTTTAGAGATGTGGCACAATCCTTACAAGCAATTCGTCGAGCACCTGCTGGGCATCGTCCATTCAGCCATCATCGACTTTATTTGCTGTGGGAGCTCGCCTGAGTGTTTGGCACATAGGGGTCGCATTGGAGCGTGGGGGACTTGTGTGGCGCTAACCTTCTTCGACGTGCACGCTTTGCTCGGCGCCGGTGCGAACGCCGCGGCGCCGCTCCGCACTCCAGATGGAAGAGGCAGAACTGAAGGTTCTATGGGCACGGCAGCTTACCGGCCTCCCTCACGAGCACCACTTCACACTCTTTTTTCTTTTAAAAAAAAAAACACCACTTCACACTCCTGGATGAAGAAATGGCAGCAAGCAAAGTATGTTTCCCACCAAATCTATCATGTGGCTGCCCGTGAAGAGAAAAGGAAGAAACATGGAGTCTGATCCTCGTCAATTGGGTGGCTCATATGCCTGTCAAATAGAGTCTGATATTAGTTATTGCATGTCAAATGAATGGCTCACATAGTCACATGTCGTCGCTTAACTTGCAGTGGCGACTGCACCTGATCTGTGTCCGTTCGGTGTAAAATGGTGCAAACTTTGCAAACTGAGCCGACAAAATAATTTCAGGTTTTCAAAAATTCGGAAAAATTGCAGACATACAGGGCATCCTCACGTTTTATCTCTGTGCAAGATTTGAAGTTCAAACTCAAATATTCTGCAAAAGATTATTTTTGCTCATTGTGGAACGCTCGGAACACAAGGTACAGGGAAATTCTTATAGACTGGGCTGGGCTTGTCCGGGCATGGATAGGTTAGGACCTGGCTCAAACAAGGTCGGAGACACACAAAAAAAGAAGTTAAATTTAATTACCCATTTGCTTTATGATTCGTGCAATGCAAGGAAACAATTGAGCTACCAAACAACATTTTGGGTGACGGGACGATCTCGACATGGGGATCAGTGCCGCCTCACCCCGATCTGATTTCGTCGATAGTGGTGTGGTGGTGGATCCCTCGCAGTCCTCGCCTGGTAGCGGCATGCTGAGTTCCAACTTCTATCTGACCATAATGCTGCAACGCATGGATTATTCCGAGCTCGTTTGACGTTCTCGCTGGGCGCGCTTGCTGAATCGGGATCGCCGTGGGGATCCCAGTCCGAGCCGAAGACCCGCACGTACGTGCCGCTGCTAACATAAACCAACCGCCGCCGCCTGTCCTGTCCACGAACCGTACGGCAAACTAATCTGACGAGCGATATCGATCTCAGGCTCGATCTCAGCGACCTGCCATCATGATGGACTGGGAAGATCTCGGCGACTGGATCATGTGGGGCATGCTGGCCTCCGGCGTCATCGTGATGGCGGCGACGGCGGTCGTGACGCTGGTCGTCCTCGTCCACCACGCGGTCAGGTACCTCCGGGCCCGCAAGGCGCCGCCGCCGCCGTCCATCGAGGAGCTGCTGGCGGGCATCCCGGGCGTGGCGTACTACCGGGAGCTGCCGCCCGGGCCTGGCGGTGGCGGGGAGGAGGACGCCGGCGAGAGGAGGGAGCGCTGCGCCATCTGCGTGACGAACTACGAGGACGGCGAGGCCTGCAGCGTGCTGCCGGGCTGCGCCCACATGTTCCACAAGCCCTGCGTCGCCAAGTGGCTCCGCAAGAAGAGCACCTGCCCGCTATGCAGGGCGACCGTAGGCCGCGGCGTGCCAGGCCCACCACCGCTACGGGGCGTAGAGAACATGGTGTAGCTTCTGTACCTAGGAGGCAGATGATCCAAAAGTTGTTTCATCATGGTAGTAGCACTCAGCCGTCACTTGTTAGTTGTTACGATGAGTGAAGTAAATTGTATACATCTCCCACCAGAATTCAGATGCCTAAATTTGTATCGTCATTCATTCCATCATCGCTACCGTTGTGTTTCTTTCATCTGAAACCCAAGTTTAATCCGTCGTAACCCCGCACGATATATTTCTTCCTTTCCAGTACAAAGCCAATTCTGCCAGAAAATCAGACTGAGCAGCGAAAACAGGCAACAGCTAAGTTATCAGCAAATCGAGAACCAGCAGACTGTAGTAACTCACACAGGGATTCAGCATCAGCATCACCTACAGAATCAAACAAGTTGTAAAACGGGATACATACCACACGCCACTTTGCCATCAACAGCTTAGAACAGCCAAACAAATAGGTAAGTGATCACAGGGGGAAAAAATACCTAGCAGCTTGCACAAATCACAAATGTCTGGAGGGCTGAGAGTCCAAACTATGGACGCAGTATTAATAAAACGTCTCCAGTCTACATAGCTGACAGTACACTCACGCAATGGAGATGGTCCATGGAAGACAATGAGATACGCATAGCTCTAAAATTCGTCACGAAGTCTCCAATATTTCTCACCGATCTCTGCTTCATGGCTGAGTTATGCAGAGTCAGCAGGCTTCGCCTCCTCTGGCTTCTTGGCAGGCGTCTCAGTGCCCATCTCAGCTTTGAGATCGTTGATGCTCTGCTCGAGCTCGTCGATCTTGGTCCCCATTTCATCAAGTGCAATGTAGTTAAAGAAAACAGCACGCGAGTGTTGATACAGTTCATGCAAAAATATATTTACAGTAACTTCTATCATTCCCAACAACAAAATCACAAATAATTGATTCAAATTACCAATAAGTAAAATGCTGAAAACGGTATGATTTGGTATTACTGTGATGGTGCGTTATCAAGAATTCAAGATTACTACAAGAGTACATTGGAACCTTAGTGATAGCTTTCATTTAACCATATTTGAGTTCCTCTTGAACATGCTTAGTGTGACAACGGTAACCATGCAGTTTCATAAATCGAGCTGGAACAGTTATACCAGCAAAAGTGGTGTTTTACTTCGACTCTAATGGAAAAAGTAGCAAGGCAGAAGAATCGCACAATTTCACTCTTGTATGTAAGAAAGATTCTTTTACATGCCCTGGACTTTTGCTTTATCCTTTTAAACGCCAGAAAAAAGACTAACCTAGAATAGCTTAACCAAAATATAACCACCACATTCCTTATTTTTTTCATCCAAGAAAGCAATATCTAAAGGAGAAGAGTTTAAATAAGGAACATCAATCAAATTAATTATCAAGCTTGGTGCCAGCAAAGCAGATTTTCTTCAATTCCAACAAGAATATTGTGCGGATAATGGCGAAATTTATATGTATGTACAGGCAAATAAATAATGGCATCATAGAAGCATATGGCATCAGATATTACTATATCAGAAAGCAATAGTATCAGTATTGGTAAACTATTAAGATGTCAGAGCTCTATTTTTCAAATTTCCTTTGAAAAGATAAACAGAATAAAAAATGAAATTACTACAGATAAGGATATTCTTCGACACGATATTCTGCGACATGGACTCAAACCGTGTTTGCTGCAATAGTCAGCGTTCAAGTGAGTGGGAAATGATGGTAAATTATTTGGTGGAGATGGTTAATAAAAACATGTCAAATGGCACTCACCATCTGTCCGAGGAGGTTTTGTACCTGAAATGGAAAGGTTGCAATCAGCAATTACAGACTCCTTGTCCCCCAAAAAAATAAAATGCAACCTTTTGGCAATACAAAACCAGAAAATTAACTTGAATACTATATTCTCTGGCTTTAATAATTCAATGACATGCTTCGTTTTCTTATCTAACTAGTCCAAAGTTCAAACTGCATTGCCACTACATGATAATAGGAGCAGTATGTCTTGTGTGCTGTATAAAGCATCTCCAACCTTTGTTTAGAGATAGTGATTCTTATGTTTTATCATACTACAGTGCCAGAAAACAGTAAACTTATACATATAAAAACAACACATGATAACAGATCTTAGAATGTGTAACAGCATACAGAATCAGAACTTACAAAAGCAGTCATATCTGTTGGGTTCTGTGATGAGGGCTCTGAATCCATGTTAATCTGCAAGAGCAAGGTTCAGAAAATGAGTGAACTAACAACAATATAGTGCAGCAGAACTGCATATAAATCCAAATAAGCTCAGGCTGGTGTTAGGATAGCTCCTTGCTTTCCAGTTTCATCATACCAGCAAATTATAATGGCATGGGAGGAATTATCTGATGTAAAGATGACTGAAAATAATGAAATGCATGCTCTATTGTAATTTAGAAGCTAACTTGCATAATTACAAACTGATCAAAATACAAATCACCTTAAGGAATACACAATAGTTGTAATGACAAGATCACTCATGCATCCTAACAGTCAAGTACGCAACAAAAGTCAAAACCATGTGAAGAAAAATGGTAAATATACTCTAGGAAATACCAAACAAGAAATTGCAGAGCCAAGTTATGAATTATGATTCATCACTGGGACTATTGTACACATCAAAGCTCCCTAGCGAGGTGTATTATATTATTTGTATGGATTTTATTACCTAACGTATACACCAGGGAGGGAACCGGCAAACAAATTTGGAAGACGCAGACACTTAAGCAAGCCCTGCATTATTATTTTTCAGTCGACCATCTTCCATTTCTCCCTCCACTGGCTCTCATCAAGGTCAACACCAGAGAATTCATGGTCACTACTCAGATTTCTAGTTTCTGCTGCTCTCTTACTGCACATGATACTTGCCAAATCCTGTATCGTGCAGGAAGTGCTCCGTCGCATCCTATCAGTGAGCATCTCAAGATCATCTCGCAAACCAAGCCTGAGCAGCCTATCCCTCAGCACCTGACAAGTAGCCTGGTAAGGAGGGATACCCTCATCCACCATCCTCAAAAAGTAGCTGCAGGCCTCCTCTGCTCTACCCTTCTTGCAAGATAGCCCATGAATCATGACGGCGTAAGTTGCTGCCCCTGGATGGAAACCACGTTTTTCCATTCCATCCCAAACCTCAATTGCCCTGTCAACTCTTCCTACAGAAACCAGCATTTTCAGAATCATGTTGTAAGAGTGCCGGTCAGGCAGACATGACTCTCTATCCATCCTTGAGATAAGACGCAATGCCTTGTTCACCTCTTTCAGCTTACAATGTGCATTAAGCAGAGTGTTGTAGCTCCAAATATCAGGCATTTTCCCATGGGAAGCCATCTCATTCAGGATATTGTAAGCCTCGTCAACCTCTCCCAACTCGCACAATAACCTGATGACAGCATTATATGTGAACACATTTGGTGTCAGGTTGCGTGTACGCATCCTATCTAGCACACGAAGAGCAGCACGAGCATCCTTTGACGCGCACGCAGAACGAAGGAACGGGCCATAAGTGGCGGCATCAGGGACAAGACCACGGCTGCGCTGCATATCTTTTAGCTGCTCGTGTGCAAGCGCAACATCCCCTCCTCTACACAAGGCATCAATCAACGCGTTATACGCGGGCACATCAGGCTCGATCCCTCTCTCAATCATTTCGTCAAACAGCTTCCGGGCATTCTCTGGCTTTGTGACAACAGCCCAGCCAGAGATGAGGATGGTGTAGGCTTTTGCCGAGGTGTCAAATTGTGCCGCTGAATCCCTAAAAAATGCCTCGGCATGCTCTACCAGGCCATTATGCGACAAAGTAAAGAGCAGAGAGTGGAGATCGGTGACTGTTGACGGGAACCCGAACCCCTCCATGGAAGAGAAAGCCCGGACGGCGTCGTGGGGGAGGCAGGCGCGGGCGTACGCGCGGAACAGAAGCGGGAAGAGGTCCCGCGAGAGCGCGGAACGCGGGAGGTCGGAGAGCAGGGAGCGCAGCAGCGGGAAGAGCCGCGCGCCCGCGAGCGAGCTGGCGAGGACGAGGAGCGACTCCGGGAGGTGGGCGAACCCGGGCTCCGCGGCGGCGAAGAGGAAGAACCGGAGCGAGGGCACGGGCAGGTTGCGGCAGCGGCGGAGGACGGCGGCCGCCGCCGCGGGGGTGAGGCGGGGCGCGAAGCCCCGGAGCGCGGAGCGGAGGTCGTGCCGCGGCCCGCGGAAGTCGCTCAGGACGCGGCAGAGCGCGCCGACGAGCTGTGGATCCGGGTCGGGGTCGGGGCGCGGATCCGGCTGCCCGGGCGGCGGGGAGCAGAAGCCGCGCGGGAGGAGGCCGGAGCGCGGGCGGCGGGGCGGGAGGCGGCGAGGGAAGGCCGCGGCGGCGAGCAGCCTGGTGGCGGATTGCATCTCGCGCGACGGGCCACACGGGGGGAGGCGGGGGCTGTGCAGTGAGAGCAGATTTCGCTAGTGACGTGAGGGCAACGCACCCGGGGCAAACAAAACACGCGGGAGATGGGGATAGTGGGAGGGCTGCGAGAGGTGGCTTACCGGAGATCGGCGGCGGGTCGTGGAGGAGGCTGGAGATCGGCGGCGGGCGGCGGATTCGGAGGAGAGGAGATCGCGAAACGTGGGGAGGACAGACTACAGAGAGCAGGAGGAACGGAATGGCGTGAGCGAGTTGTTGGGAAAGGGGTGGAGGGGTGGCGATGACGAGCGGGCCCGGGTCGGGTGTCCTGCTGCCGAAAGCGAGCCAGGGTTTCGAATTTTGTCCGAGGCAAAGAACGCGGTGGGCCCGGGCGTGAGTACCTACAGCAGCAGCAGGTGGGTCCATAATTTCTTGTGGGCTGTGCTGATACGGGGGCCCCGCAATGCCGCCGGGAATTTTTTTATTTTTATATTTTTTTTTACGATTTTTCAAAAATAAATTGTTGGCTCAAAATTTAGCAGATCTGGTCTTATATCGCCAGATGGGACGGCTATCGCCGGCTGAAACGGCGACAGGGAGGGCTTTCGCCGTTCCATACGGCGATAAGGACCGTCGGTGCGGTCAAACCCCTTTCACCGCGGTCAAAACAAAAACCGCCGGCCCATCCGGCGATAGGCTGTCGGCGCCAGGGGCCCACGGCCCTTTCGCCGCCCCATCCGGCGAAAGGCCCTTTCGCCGTAACGGTCGGCGAAAGGCCCCATGCCTCGCCGTTTCGGCCGGCGAAAGGCCCCCGCCCTTTTTAACCCCCCGCGCGCGGCTGAGAGAGCTCGCTCTCTCAGCTTTACTGCCGCGCGCCCACCAGAGAAGGCCGCGCGCCCACCAGAGAAGGAAGAGGAGAGGAGAGGAGAGGAGAGGGAAGGGAAGGGAAGGGAAGGGGAGGGGAGGGAAGGGAAGGAGAGGGCAGCGAAGCTCTGCCAGATCTACACTTCGCATCAGGTAAAATTTTATTTACCTTGCAGTCAATTTCATTTATGTTTTTAGATAGATAGTTGTAGATGCTAGCTTTTAGATATGAACTAGGTCATCGAAAAGTTTAGTTACAAGATTGTTTAGTTTATTTTTATTAGATATGAACTTGGTCATAGAAAAGTTTAGTTACTAGATCTAGACTGCTTTTGCTTAGTAAATTTAATTTTTTATACCTATATGTAGATGCTAGTTAGAACTAGTGGTATTATATTTTTAGGTTTGCATGGTAGGTAGTAATATTGTTAGTTTGGATTTGTAATCTAGAAAAATGAGTAGTATAGTTTTTTTATATGAACTATGTGATTCGAATAAATGTGAACGGTTTTTTTTGTTATTAGATGTGAACCGCTACTAGCTATCTCAGTAATTTTTAGATATAACTATTTTATAGAAAAACTAATTAGTAATTTTATTTTTTTATAGAAATGCTAGTTATATGTCATAGAAAAAATAGTTAGCCCTGACTTTTACATTACATTTGTTATTTAGTTCTTAACATATGAGGTATATAAAATATTTTCGTAGTCAGTGGTCACTCAATTTTTTTTAGTGACATTTATAGTTGAAATGAAAAAGTAGTTACTCACAATTATTAGTGCTCTTACGTATCATGGCAGGCATGTCAGAGAGTTTATTTTTTCAAGTGTTTTATGGGCCTGGGGAGGTTAGGTATGGTCCTGAAGGGGTAGACTTGTCTGAATTTAAGTCATTCACCAAACAAGTAGTTCGAGCAAGAGAGAGGAACTGGACCTCAGTTTGCAACTGGCTATTCAAGGCATTTGGACTTGACAGGGAGCAATTTGAGCTGTCAGTCATGGCTGTAGTAAGGTTTCGAATGGACACACCCCTGTTTTGGGAGTTGATGCCCCTTGTTGGAACCCAAAACTGGAGAGAGTATGTCAATATAGCTACCGAGCGTGGCTTACCACTAGTCTTGTTTGTTCAAGTTTATCAGAAGATTGGGTCTAGCAGTCAGCATCAAGATGACGACAATGCAATTACAGCCGATCCTGCCCAAGAAGATACTGAACAAGAGGAGGTAGATGGAGAACACGAGGAGGTAGATGTTGAAGACGCACCCCATGAACCAACCGGCGAGGCTGATGAGGGGGAACACATCCCTGAGTTAGTTGAGCAGGTTGAGAGGGAGGGGCAAGAGCAGTTTGATGGCATGGAGGGAGACACTTCAGATGAGGAGGATTGCTATCCTGTGCCACGCAACTGGGCAAGCTATGACTATTCAGCTCTAACTGTCAATGAAGGTGAAGCGGTGGATTGGGAGTACAGAGAGAATGAGGTTTCTGTCGGTGCAATGTATGCAAGTGGGGATGAAGTTAAGGAAGCCATAAAGCGGTGGTCTACACTATCTTTGCAAAGGCAGTTCCGAGTGGTGAAGAGCAGCCCAAAGGTATATGATGTGTGTTGCGTGCAAAGCAACTGCCCTTTTAGAGTTCATGCATTTAAAGGCAAGTGGACTGATTACTGGGAGGTGTCGAAATTGGTGGAGCATGAATGCCAACTTGAGGAGTTAAACCCACATCACCGCAACCTTACAGCAGATTTTGTGGCTCAATTCATGTATGCTCAGATCGTCGACAATCCCAGCTTCGAGCCAAAATCAATTATTTGTGCCGTGGAAGAAAAATTTCATTACAAAATCAGCTACAACAAAGCGTATAGAGCAAAGCAGAAGGCAATGGAGATGAAATGGGGGACGTATGAAGCGTCGTATAACAATCTTCCAGCCTTGCTGCACAACATATGTTTGAGAAATCAAGGCAGTTACTATGACTTGAAAACCTATCCCTGTGCTGAGAAACCAGGCAAGCAGGTGTTGCAGCGTTCATTCCTAGCCTTGGGTGCTTGCATTGAGGCTTTTCAGCATTGCCGACCAGTCATTTGTATTGATGGCACATTTTTGACTGGTAGGTACAAAGGAACCATCTTGACTGCTATTGGGTCCGATGGTAACAATCAGGTTTTGCCGTTGGCGATCGCCTTTGTGGAGAAAGAGTCAGGCGATAGCTGGTATTGGTTTCTTGAGAGAGTGAAGCAGATGATTGTTAAGGATGTACCGAATGTCTGTGTTATTCATGACCGCCACAAAGGCATTTTACAAGCAGTCGAGGACATGCAGAATGGCAGCATTGAACGTGAGAGGGCTGTGCAGTGGCCTGACTTGAAGAGTAGGTGGTGTATGAGGCATATGGGTGCCAACTTTCATAGCCAATTCAAAAACAAGACCCTGATGAAACTATTTAAGCGGCTATGCATCCAGAATCAAGAGAGAAAATTCAACCTTATTTGGAAGAAACTTGATGAACTTACAAAGAAACAAGCAGAAGAGCTTGCAAAGAGACCGGTTAATAGTGAGGACCAACATCCCGTTTCGCTTGATGACGTTGGCCTTGATGGTCCACACGTCGTGCGCAAACCCGGTCGGGCCATTAAGACATTCTCTCAGTGGATTGAGCATGAGCCCAAAGAGAAATGGGCTTTATTGTTTGACGAGGGTGGTGCTCGATATGGCATAATGACTACAAACTTTGCTGAGGTGTATAATTGGGTGCTCCGGGGTGTAAGGGGACTCCCCCTAGTTGGAATTGTGGAGTTCTTCTTATATCGGACAATCAAGTATTTCAGGGACCGTTTTACAGTGGCAAACAAATCAATGTCTGACAACCAGAAGGTGTATGGATACAAAATGACTGAGTACATGGAAAAGGCAATGAAAAAGGCTCGTAGACACCGTGTGACCGCCAACGGTGCCGCTGAACGACGATTTGAGGTCCTCTGCAGGGACAAAGGTCGATTGGGAGGGCGGCGGGAGAGACACGCACAAGAATGCATTATTACCAATCTTGGATGTGTTTGTTCCTGCCACAAGCCAAAGCTGCATCATCGTCCCTGCACCCATGTCATTGCTGCATGTCTTGAGGCGGGAGGGCTTCAGCCTCGTATGTTTGTGTCCAACTATTATTTCAAAGAAACAATTTGGGCCACTTGGAAGAATGAGGTTTATGGGTATCGTATCCTAGGAAACTTCATTTCTAATCCTGGAGAGCACGCACTTTACATTCCTGATCCTGATCCAGAAATGTTCCAAGGAGTTGGCAGACGGAAGAACAGACGGATTCGAAACAACATGGATCAATCTGAAGCTGGTGCAGAAGTGCGCCTCTGCTCCAAGTGCCATGAAACTGGTCACAGCTACAAGAATTGTCCAGCAATGACGTATGCCAGGGGAACAAGCCAAGCGGGGCCATCTACCGTCGCTCCAGTTTCCACTTCACGTGCTCGTGGCCGCCGTGGTCGTGCTAACAATGATGGTCTCCTGTGACCACTGAATAATATAGTATTTATTTATAAACTATGTAATTTGTGTACTTTGAACCAGGTCATTTGTCTATTTCGGACTATGTAATTTGTGCACTTTGGACAACGTAATTCATGTAGTATGTATTATGTAATTCATCTAGTTTGGAATATGTAATTCGTGTGCATTGAACATCATATGGTTAATGTGGACTATTAAAATGTTGTTGTATTTATAATTGTTTCATTTACCTTATTGTTTAATTTAATTTATCAAGCTGCGACTACTTTCGTATTGACAAAGATTTCAATTCTTTCAGCTATGGCCGAAGGGCCTCCGCAGCCCTACGAGACTCCGGAGTTGCTGGACAGGGTGATTGACGCGAAGCACCGGTCGTTCATGTCTGCCGTGCGTGGTTTGCCCCAGCACACGTTTCGCGCACGAGTGCCGTTGTCGACGATGCCCCTTGACGACCGTTGGCTTCCGAGGTACGTATGTATGGTTAACTTTGTAACGATATAATCTTATTTAGAATTAATATCGATTTTGTATCTCCTTTTGTAGCACTAATCTAAATTTGTATCTATTTCTGCAGGTTAAGAGCTGCGGGCCTTTTACCCATGGCGAGGTTGGTCGAGGGTGACATGATGGATGCAGAGGTCAGGGGAGGGGACAAGGCGACACGTTTCCACTTCGACATGTCTCTCCTAGCAGCTTTGCTGGACCGGTGGCGCCCAGAGACTCACACGTTCCACCTACCAGTCGGTGAGATGGCACCTACACTACAGGACGTTTCCCTCCTTTTGGGTCTGCCGTGTGATGGCGACCCCGTCGCGGCCCTGGACGTCGGACCAGGGTGGCGGGACGAGTTGTTGGGCCGCTTTGCCGACGTTCACCGGATCGATCACGCGCCTCCGTACCGCACCTTCAGCAACACACATGGGCCCACAAAGAAGTGGCTCATGCAGTTTAGTGTGAGTGTTGCGTTTTCTCTGTTTCATTTGCATTGACAGAATAATTGATGCATATCGATAATAACTCTTTTCATTGTGCAGGCGGATTACTTGAGAGCTGATGCAGACGAGGCTACAGTGGCTAGGCACCTAGAGGCCTACCTGCTGTGGTTATTCGGCTGGGTCTTGTTCTGCTCGTCCCACGGGACCTCGGCGCCGAAGACACTCATACCCTACGCCAGAGCGATCGCGGAGGCTCCACTGGAGGACGTACCCCAGTTTAGCTGGGGTAGTGCTGTGCTGGCGGCCACGTACAGGGGTCTTTGCGCGGGTTGCTATAAGGTGGCCTCCTTGGAGCCCATCTTTCTTGGCTGCCCGTTGCTTGTTCAGCTTTGGTCGTACGAGCGCTTCTCGATCGGTCGTCCACGCATTGACGTGGGCCCCTACGAGCCCCTTCCTCCGGAGCACGACCCCAGAGACAGGCCGACCATGGGGTCCATGTGGTGCCTCAGAAAGGTACGACAACACACGAAAATGTTGCTGCATTATTTTGGTTTTAATTATTTACGAATTTTAATATTTTTTTCAGCCTTCGTGGGTGGGAGTTCAGACGAAGAAGTCGTACCCAGACTTTGTCGGCATGTTTGACGCTCTTGTTGACGCTGACGTGAGGTGGACCCCTTACAGCGCTGCAGACATCAGTGATCGAGCCCCTCAAGGGCTGTCGTCTTTGTGCTTTCGCGACCAGGCCTTTTGGATGACGAGGAAGCCACTGGTGTACGACATTCACGTCGAGGAGTACGCGGTCCACAGAGTACTTCGACAGTTCAACAGGTACCAGGAGTCCCCGCTGCCGGTTACTCACACCGTGCCCCAGAGCGTGCACAGGTACTTGACATCTACCGATGCGTTAATTTTTTTCCATAACCAACTTCCAAATTCTAATGCAATATGATTTCTTCAGCTGGACCCGTCAGGGTCAGTCTCGAGCCATGCTGTGGGCTCCAAGGGTACTACCCTTTGCTCAGCAGTGGGCCCAGGCCCTTGACGACGTGGTGGTCGAGGAGCGGCCACACTCGGATGAGGCTTTCGCGGCCTATCTGGCGTGGTACTTACCCAGGACACGGTCACGGGTGGTCGTTGTTCCACAGGACCCTCACGGAGCGCCAGCCAGAGTTACTGACACGTACCCTGTTTCGAGGGACCAGAACTTCGCCATCGCGGTATGTTTGTCAAATTTAATCATGTTATCATTCATTTCATATGATTTTATATTAAATCATAACCTTGATAACTATGTTTTTGGTAGACCGAGGCTCTAGCGTTGGTCGAGGCCGAGGTGGACCAGGACTTGCAGAGGTACATGTACATGGCGCCGCAGGACCACGGGGCTGCATATAAGAAGATCAAGGAGTACTGTGTCAGGTTCAGACGGGCCATCACTTGTCGAGGTGGACACGCAGACGTCTACCTCCCACCACGGGCACAGCACCCTGGTTCGACTTCTGCTTTACCCACACGGGCACAGCACCCTGGTTCGACTTCTGCTTTACCCACACGGGCACAGTACCCCGGGTCGTCTTCTGGTACAGTTGCACGACCACAGTACCCCGGGTCGTCTTCTGCTACACCTGCACGACCGGAGTACCCCGGGTCGTCTTCTGCTACACCAGCACGCCCTCCCATGTACACTCCACGGCCGGCTGGTATGCACACTAAAATTTTGTTTATTTACTTCTGCATGTATGAAATGGTTTCATATTGAATTATCTTTATTTTTGCAACATAGTACCACGGTTCGCCCCACCCAACCCTGGTGCTACAGGGCCCTCTTCTGGTGGTCCGCTGTTTCACGACTTCGGTACGTATTAAAAAAATTTATTCATGCAATTTTATTACTTGCATAAAACTAATTGTCTATTATCTTATTATTGTTTAGGATACACAGGGTACGGAGGGATCGAGGAAGACGTGCAGACTGCGGAAGATGGCAGTCAGCCAGATGGACCGTGGGTAGGATCCTTTTTCAGCACGAACCCTTACCCGGACGAGATCGGCACTTCGCAGCTTGGTGGTGCGCCGCTGTTTCCCACACAGGGCTCACAGGAGGACGTCCAGACACCGGTTGCAGATGAGGCGCGACGTCCCACACGCCAGGTTGCAGCACCAGACCCGCTCACGTATTCACAGCACCACACCCGAGCGGCGCAGGCGGCAGAGCGTCGTGCGAGGGGTGCACAGCGTCACAAGCGAGGGCGCATTTAGTACCTTCTTATCTATGTATGTGTTTTATGTTGTGCTCAGACTATGTGTTTTATGTCTTACTCGTACTATGTGATGCATGTAGTAGACTATTAACTATGTGATTTATGACGCGACCAGACTATGTCATTTATGCCCTGCTCACACTATGTCATGTAGTAGATGGTGAACTGATGGATCACTGAAAAGCCTACGCATCCTATGATACAATGGATCACTGAAAAGCATTGACATCATTGCCTTTGATATGACATTTCACTGAAAAGCGTACACACTTTCTGAAAAGGCTACACAATATCAACTAGCCTTGGCAGTATGCATGCGAGTAGCCTTTTCAGGCATCTATCTAGGCTTTTCAGATCATCAATCTCGATTTCAATTATGACGTGCTCAGACTATGCAATTACTTCTTGCTCAGACCGTGTCATGCATGTGCCGCAACAGGCATTTCACTTTTCTTAGTCCTAGGCTTTTCAGTGCTCTTCGTAATAGGCTTTTCAGTCCTATGGACGTAGGCTTTTCAGGTGCATTTGTGTCACCACAGTATGGGCAACGACCAAGTTTCCTTCGCCAGCCTATATGTACACACAAGGGTCCTCCCATTGCAAGAAACAAGATCATTCAGCTCAGCAACAATGTCTAGAGGGTCAGGTAGTGGCAAGGGTTTGAGCTTCGGGAGTGCAAAGGGGGGAAGGAAGGGACCTCCCATTGTGTGGGACGATGTCGGGTCTCTTGGTCCTGATTACTTTGGGGAACCAGTGTATGAGTTTCCAGTTCAAAGCAAGCATGATTTCACAAAGGATAAGCCTCTTAGAGGATACACTAAGAGCAAAGAAGACTGGCCAAAATGCATGCATGGTGAAGATTGCTTAGTGCAGATGAATACCTCCGATCTGAATGGAGGTCGTCGTTTCTTCAAATGCCCAAGAGCATGGGTAAATGTTACTAATAATCCTCAGTTAATTATGCTTGTCTTAGTTTCACCATCTTACTCGAGTTATTTGATTTAGGCTTCTGAAGCCGAAGAAAACTGTGGGTTCGTTAGGTGGGTCGATCCTCCTCCTCTTCTTCCCCATCATGAGTTCATCGAATATCTGCAGAACCAAATCCAAGATCTAGAAACCAAAGTTCAGCACTATGAAGAAGAGGAATACAACAAGAATGAAGCTGTGTCACAGGAGGCGCCGTGCAATGACCCATATTGCAGCTGCCCCTGTCACCAAAAGAAGCCTGCGTCGCCGCCACCGCCGCCTTCGCCCCCTCCTCCGCCGCCGATGGGAGGATATTATGGAGAAGGTGCAACACAGTTTGCTATGTGGGGAGATTACTAGGACCGTTCAATGGAGTTGTCGTAATTATTCCGTTTAATTACCTAAGGCATGTTAGGATTAGGTCGGCACATCATACATGTGTCGCACGTGCCACTGCCACTTGTGTAGTTTGAAGGTCAATGGCGCAAGCACGTTGCATTGAAATGTACCGTAGTGTATGCAACATTGCTACATGCACCATGACTTTCTTTGTCATGTATTCCAAATTCGTTTTAATTTAATGAAGTCATGTACCTTTGTATCCAAAGACTCTACTATTTATCAGACTTCTTTTATTAACCGTACCATCCCAGGCCAGGGCATCCAATGTGGGGAATCCAGTGTCGCTTTTCAGACTACTCTGATGAACCATAGCATCCAAGGCTAGGGCATCCACTGTGGGGAAGCAAGGCATCCAATGCCGCTTTTCTGTGATACAGTGTCTCGCGCAGAGCATGCACTGAAGACGGCGTGGCGAACTTATCCGCTTGCATTGGATTCGATCTCTTTTTATGTACCACACATCCAAAACATCATGGACTCGGTCTATGGACCAACCCAATCATTCACTATATATGGCATGCCATTGCTATTGAACTTGTGCAGTGTCTCAGTTACAAACCATGGCTTGTTCAGATCCAGAGCTCCTCAAGTGGAGGAAGGTGAGAGTTGCCGTTCCACAAGGGGTGCATGTGCCAATGTGCTTCTGTGGTGACCTTTGCAAGCTTGTGCAGTCAAAAATCTTGGGTGACTACTACGGCATGAGATTTTTCATGTGTGACAACTTCGAGTATGATCCACCCAAGGTGTCTGCAAGCATGAGAGCCAAGGTATTCACTAACCCTACCATGTTTTTCTAACCATTTCATGTTTCGTATTCTTACTTTGGGGAGTTAAAGACTCCCCCACCTCTCTGTGATTTCTTGCAGTGGCTAGATACAGAGCAGTCCGATGAAGACAAGGCTCATGTTGAGCATGAAGCAGCCTCGGCAAGAGCAAGGTGGCAACGAATGATGCACGAGGAGGAGCAGGAAAAGAAGCGCAAGAAGGACCAAGAGGAGATCCGCAAGAGGTTCGAGGAGGTCGAGCGTCAAGAGGCACAGGAACGTGAAGCTGAAAGGGAGAGAAAGAGAGAGAGGGCACGTCGTGCAAAAGCAGCTGGCCCTGAAGCCATTAGGAAGGGAAAATATCCCCGTTGTACCCAGTGAAGCATAGGCTTCACACCCGGCGATTTAAATTACCCAAAGGCATGTTAGGACTAGCAGTAGCACATGATACCGTTATCAATGTGGTACACATGCCATTGCACCTAGTAGTAGATGTTTAGATCAGAGGAGGTGCTCGACACCTTTACCTCCTGATCATTTCATTTCGCTAAAATGCATCTATGCATTCAAGCCGGGTTATGCAATTCTAATGTTTCAAAAAATGTTATTTGTTCTACTAGTTAAGTCGTTCTCTTTACATATAAAAAAATCCCATACATAAAACTCAATATTTAACTATTGCGTTACGGTAAAAATGGTTAACCGGAAACGTACAAAGTATCATAAACAAATCTACGACATTAAACGGTAGAAAATTTAAACGGTAGCAAATATAACCGAAAAATATTTATGCGTCAAAAACTACGTCAATTCATATTATGGAACCAAATCGAGCGGAAAAAATATATCAACTATTAATCAACATAAATTAAATTATTCACCTATTTCATAAAAAAACTTTTAAACAAATATAGCCAGTTCACGGTAAAAATGGTTAACCGGAAACGTACAAAGTATCATAAACAAATATACGACATTAAACGGTAGAAAATTTAAACGGTAGCAAATATAACCGAAAAATATTTATGCGTCAAAAACTACGTCAATTCATATTATGGAACCAAATCGAGCGGAAAAAATATATCAACTATTAATCAACATAAATTAAATTATTCACCTTTTTCATAAAAAAACTTTTAAACAAATATAAAAAAAATTAAACAAATATAGCCAGTTCAAACGGCTATAGCCGTTTGAACTGGCTATAGCCCCAACCCCCCCCGGCGAAAGCGGTTGCCACGGCGGGGGGCACCTTTCGCCGTTCCAAACGGCGATAGCCTGTTGAAACGGCTATAGCCGTTTGAAACGGCGAAAGGGCCCACCATCGCCAGGGGAGGCCCTTTTCGCCGGATCAAACGGCGATAGCCGTTTCAACCGGCGATATAAGACCAGATCTGCTAAATTTTGAGCCAGCAATTTATTTTTGAAAAATCGTAAAAAAAAATATAAAAATAAAAAAATTCATGCCGCCGCCAACACGCAAGCGACATGCCCGGCCCAAGTTTGGCCCGGTCCACGCCGCAGGCTCGAATGCCGCAGCAATACGCCGCGGGGAGAGCTCGCCGGCAGGCGTTGGGCGGCTGTCGGTGCGCTGGCCGGGCACGCAGCGGCCGGCGAGGCGGAAGAAGGTGCGGCCGGCTGTTGTTGCACAGAAGTGCGGGCCACGACGCTCCCGGGCACGCGCATGGCTCTGCACGTCTCCAGCTAGTCTCATGGAGAGGAGAGACCAGGGCACAGCAACATCTTTTCTAGTTGTAGTAGTAACTGATGATAGGCCACGTGTGATGTTTCATTTCGCAGAACTGCTTCAGTTGTCATGATGTCATGAGATTGAATCTTCTTGTTGTTTTCATTGGTTTTGCCCTTCGCTTTGTGTTATGGTGTGCATGTATGCCCGTTTGTTTGTTCTTCCATTTTTAATCCCTGTATAACACAGATAACAGATTAGACATATGCTCAATTAATAGTACAATAATTCCTTTTCAGCTCACACCTAGCTCGATAATGTGCAAAGAAACAAATGTTCATGTTACATGCTCATGCGTGGTAACTGTCCGTTAATGTCTTGCTATTGCCTACGGTATGGCCTGAGTCAATTCCTTATACGCCATTGGAAAATACAACTCTCATCTCTTCTATACCATTGGTTATAATTTTTTATCCCTTATATGACATTGCCGTTAAAAGAGGCTAATGGAGCCGTTAAATAGAAGTGCAAAATGA
Source organism: Urochloa ruziziensis (assembly GCA_015476505.1). NCBI lineage: Eukaryota > Viridiplantae > Streptophyta > Magnoliopsida > Poales > Poaceae > Urochloa > Urochloa ruziziensis. Next base: position 47,623,139 of record CM027119.1, read on the forward strand.
CCATAATACCTCTAGCTAGAATGGAACATATTTGTGACCTTGATATGCCATTACAATCAACAACAATAATGAGCTAATACTGGAAGTATGTAAAATGGGCCATACAAAGATATATGAAATAAATAAAATTCATTCTAACTAGGGGTATTCTGGTCTAATAATAAATTTTATTTATTTTATATATCTCTATATGACCCATTTTACATACTTTCAGTGTCATCTCATTATTGTTGTTGATTGAAATGGCATGACAAGGATGAAATGCCATAAATATGTTTCATTCTAACTAGGGGTATTATGGTCTTTTCACCCTTTCATTTAATGGCTCCGTTAGCCTCTTTTAACGGCAATGGCACATAAGGGATAAAAAATTATAACCAATGTCATAGAAGGGATGAGCTATTTTCCAATGGCACAAAGGGATGAGTTGTGTTTTCCAATGTTATATAAGGAATTGACACTATGGCCTAAGACGTTTTGCATTTGTGCTTGGTTGAATGTCATTTACATTGAAAGTGTTGTTTGTAACTTAATAATGTACTCATCTTTAATATAATACAATTCTTTATTTGATAAAAAAAACTCTAGCTAATCAGCCAGTTCCGCTTGTAGATAAGTTTGCTGGCTGTTGCTGATTTTGACTATTTTAATAGTAGTCCATGAGAAAGAAGATAGAATAAATCAGAACAAGCTCACTAGTTGAATAATTTTAACTCTGAACCCCATATTGACCTATTTATGGGGCTTAGTTTTCGCTTAATCTTCATGTGCTCGTCGAAAGGCATCAGAGTATGCCTTGTTGTATCTCCCATATATATCTTGCTGACAATATGTAACAGTAAGTGAATCTGTTGGCTAATTGCCCATTGACCCTGGCCGCTGAGAAACTTCAACCCACCACCCATCTCCTCCCTCTCATCTTGTTCCCAAATTAAACTACAGTTAGTTTGTAATAACAAAATCGTCGGCGCTCAACTCTGACTGAAACAGCGCCACTTCCCCCATTTCAGCCATCAGCGGATCAGCCCAGCAAAAATCTCGTCACCCTCCTCGCCCATCCGCTGGGGCTGGATCGATCCTCCTCCCTGGATCCCGTCCCATGGGCGTCTCCACTCCCCGCCACCATTTCAGCAGCTCGTCCCTGCCGCGACCCCTCCTCGCCAAGCGGATCGTCACCTTCGCGCTCTACGCTCTCATCCCCCTCGCCCTCCTCCATTACATCATCTCCCTCCCTTCTCCTCCCCCTCAGTCCGCCACCACCTCATCCCCATCGCCGCCGCAAGGGCCCGAAGTCGCCGCGGCTTCCGAGAAGCCGTCCACGGGGGCGAAAAAGAGGACGCGCGCGGCGGCGGCGCCCCGGTGCGACTACTCGGATGGCGCGTGGGAGCGGAGCTCTGCGCCGCCGCTGTACAACGGGACGAGCTGCGGCGGGACCATCAAGGCCGGGCAGAACTGCGAGGCGCACGGGCGCCCCGACACGGGGTACCTCCGGTGGCGGTGGCGTCCGCGCGGGTGCGCGCTGCCGCAGTTCGACCCGGCCGAGTTCCTCCGCCTCGTCCGCGGCCGCCACGTCGCCTTCGTCGGCGACTCGCTGGCACGCAACCAGTGCGAGTCCCTCGTCTGCCTCCTCAGCTCGGCGTTCCCGGCGCAGCTGATCCGCGGCGCGGGGGGCGGCGACGGGGACGGCGACGGCGACGAGCTCCGCAAGTTCCGGCGGTGGGCGTTCCCGTCCCACGACGCTACCGTGTCCGTGTTCTGGTCCCCGTTCCTGGTGAACGGCACGGAGAAGGCCAAGGGCGGGGCGGCGGGGCTGGACCACAACCGGCTGTACCTGGACCAGCCCGACGAGCGGTGGGCGGCGGAGCTGGACGGGATCGACGTGGTGGTGCTCTCCGCGGGGCACTGGTTCCTTCACCCGGCCATGTTCTACGACGGCGGCGGCGTGGTCGGGTGCCACCACTGCCCGGAGCCCAACCGCACGGAGACCGGCTTCTTCGGCGCGTTCCGCCTCGCCGTCCGCGGCGCGCTCCGCGAGGTCGTCCTACGTGGCTCCAGGGCCCAGCAGCAACAGGAGGAGGGCCGCCGCAGGCCGAAGCTGGCGGTGGTGACGACGTTCTCGCCGGCGCACTTCGAGGGGGAGTGGGACAGCCCGACGGCGTGCGCGCGCACGGAGCCATACACGCCGCGGGAGCGCGGCGGGGTGGAGTACATGGACGGCGAGATGCTGCGCGCCGAGGCGGAGGAGGCCGCGGCGGCGGCAGCCGACGCCAGGGCGCGCGGCGCCGGCGTTACGGTGGAGGCGCTGGAGGTTACGCGCATGGCGGCGCTGCGCGCGGACGGGCACCCCGGCGCGTACATGCACCCGTTCCCGTTCGCCGGCGGCGCGAGGGACCGCGTGCCCAACGACTGCGTGCACTGGTGCCTGCCCGGGCCCATCGACACCTGGAACGAGATCCTGCTGCAGGTCGTCAAGCGCTGGGCCGACGCCGACGCAGAGACCTCGTCGCCGTGAACCGAGTCGAGATGGGGGGACTGAGTTCTCGGTAAAACGAGTTGCTGACAAAAACCAAGGCTCCTATTTTGGGTTGTCGTAACAATTCGAGTGGTTCTTTTGCGCTTGATTCGAACCTGGAATTAGGAAATCCGTTCAAGAAACTTCGGTGAGCATTTTTGTAACCTGCGAGTAGGAGATTTACCGAGCTTGGTAAAAGCACGCAGCATGTCACGGTCCACGAGATTGTCAATTGATGGCACCGTGATTCTCTCGGCATCGTCGCACGGGGTGGCGCGCGGCGACGTGTCAGTCTGCCGATACGGCCCGGAGCCCTGAACCCGCGCCGTCCGTTGCGGATCGCGGCGCGGTGGTATTGGCGTACTTGGCGAAGATCTTCCGTTTACAGTACGGATCGGTCAAATAATTGGGTTTCATAATCATATGGTAATGGGAGAGACCACTGGCTTCGATCGCGAGGGACAGTGGCATCTCGATCTCCCGGCCCGGCGCCGCGGCGGCACCTCGCCATTCGCCAAGTCGTCAGCACCCGAGATCGGGGCTGTGACAAACTGCCAATGTGCCAGCCACTGCCGTTCCTCACTGTCGGCCGTGTTTAGACGCGGCTGCAAATTTTTTCTGAGCACGTTCCCTCACATACATGGCATATTAAATGTAGTCAAAAAATAACCCATTATATGAATGGAGTATACGTCGCGAGACGAATCTAATGAGCCTAATTAAGTCGTGATTAGACAATAAATTGCTACAGTAAACATGTGCTAATGACGGATTAATTAGACTCATTAGATTTGTCTTGCGATTTACTGATAGAATCTGTAATTAGTTTTGTAATTAGTCTATATTTAATACTTTGAATGTGTGTCCGACATATTTCAAAATTTTTTCACCCTCCATCTAACACATGGCCAGGCTACCTGGTAAACTCCAGGTCCATAATCTCTTTGCTGCCACAAAGACAAAGTGCAGCTTTGCGGGTAGAGAGAGCATCTGTCCTTGGTCTACCAGCAAAAGAGCTCCAAGCTTACATGAAATTAGGAAAAGAGACCCGCATCACGCATGCTCTGTTCAGATGGAGCTACACGGACCATTGGATGAAGGGGAAGGGAAAAAAAAAAACTTCTCCGAGGATATAGCAAAGACCCCAAAATCCAGCGTTTTAGCGAAAAATGGGGCAACTGGTACCCCCACACTCTCACTCGGCCACTCCCTGTCGGCGGCCAGTTCTCCACATCCGTCCACCATCGTCTACCAAGGGAGAGCCTCCACTCCTCGACTTGTCCCCATGCCCGCCTGGTAAGCTAGATGCCTGGATCGATCCCCATGGGCGCCTCCACTCCTCCATGTCCGAGCCACCATTTCACCTCCTCTTCCCTCCTCGCCAAGCGCTACATCGGCATCGCGCTCTACGCCCTCATCCCCCTCGCCCTCCTCCACTATCTCCTCACCCTTCATCCCCCTCTCCCCCCTCCTCCCACCACCGCCGCCCCATCCACATCTCACCAGGCGAATGCTTCTGCTGCCGCATCACCACCCGAGCCTTCGGCGGCGGCGCGGTGCGACTACTCGGACGGGGAGTGGGTGCGCACAACGGCGGCGCCGCGGTACAACGGGACGAGCTGCGGCGAGACCATCAAGGCCGGGCAGAACTGCGAGGCGCACGGGCGGCCCGACACGGGCTACATCTTCTGGCGGTGGCGCCCTCGCCGGTGCGCGCTGCCGCCCTTCGACCCCGCCGAATTCCTCCGCCTAGTCCGCGGCCGCCACGTCGCGTTCGTCGGCGACTCCCTGGCCCGCAACCAGTGCGAGTCCCTCGTCTGCCTGCTGAGCTCGGCGTTCCCGGCGCAGCTCATCCGCGGCGCGGGCGGCGGCGACGGGGACGGCGACGGCGACGAGCTCCGCAAGTTCCGGCGCTGGTCGTTCCCGTCGCACAACGCCACGGTGTCGGTGTTCTGGTCCCCGTTCCTTGTCAACGGCACGGAGAGGCCCAAGGCGCGGCCGGCGGCGGCGGGCGCGCTCTACCACAACCGGATCTACCTCGACCAGCCCGACGAGCGGTGGGCGGCGGAGGTCCCCGGGATCGACGTCGTCGTGCTCTCGGCGGGGCAGTGGTACCTCAACCCGGCCCTGTTCTACGACCGCGGCGCCGTGGTCGGCTGCCACCTCTGCCCGGCCTCGGGCCAGCCCAGCAGCAACGAGACGGGCTTCTTCGGCGCGTTCCGCCTCGCCGTCCGGAACGCGCTCCGCGAGGTCGTCGACCGCGTCGCCTCCTCCTCGCCGGACCGGCGCCGGCGGCCGAAGCTGGCAGTGGTGACGACGTTCTCGCCGGCGCACTTCGAGGGGGAGTGGGACAGCCCGACGTCGTGCGCGCGGACGGAGCCGTACGCGCGCGGGGAGCGGGAGCCGGTGTACATGGACGAGGAGATGCGGCGCGCTGGGACGGAGGAGGCCGCGGCGGCGCGCGGGGCGGCGGGGCTGGATGTGGAGGCGCTCGAGGTGACGCGGCTGGCGGCGATGCGCCCGGATGGGCACCCGGGCCTGTACACGCGGGCGTTCCCGCTCGCCGGCGGCGCGAAGGAGCGGATGCCCAACGACTGCGTGCACTGGTGCCTGCCCGGGCCCATCGACACCTGGAACGAGATCTTGCTGCAGGTCGTCAAGCGGTGGGCCGACAGCGTCGACGCCGGCGCGGCGTCGGCAGCACCGTGAAACTAGTCGTACCAGACTATAGATTCGGAGTTACCGAATGGGTGTTTGGACGGGTGAATTTGGCCCAGATTCTTGGATATCGGTTCGAATTAAGAATTTTGCAGAGCCTCTTTGATCTGCAGAATGTGACAATGTCCCTGAAATACAGCCTGATCGTCAGGCGTAAGGTGCGGATCGCGTTCACGCAGTCTTCACCTTTTGCATCAATTAGCGCCGCTCGCTGTGCTACCAATGACCTTTTTGCCCAGACACCACTGGTCTGTTCTAATCAGTGTCTGCTTCTGTTCACGAGCGCTGGACGCTAAGCCCGTTCCTGATCACATGAAACATACTCAAAGGATGAAATATACAGGTTTAAACAACACAAGCAGTGAGCTGTCAGCAATAATCACTCACCAACACCGCAAATTACTCAATGATAAGATAGTCATGTGGCCAGTTACAATGAAAATCCGCAACGCCGTACAGTAAAAAAATGTACCAGAGGTGGTACACTACAAATCAATAAATCAAATTACCAGAAAATATATTTTCAAATTCTATACAGAATCGGGTCACCTGATAAGACGTTGAATATCAGCATTGTAGCCTATTTGCAAAAACTGTTTTACAAATAGGCCTCAAGCACAGAACATGCATAACAAATCTGGTGAGCGAAAGAATGGAGAAAACACAGGTGTTCAGGGCACACAACACAATTACTAACAACAATTCATTACAGTAAACTTGAGAACAAGTGATACTATGTGAAGTGTCTACAATGGAGGAACATCAAATACATTATCAACCAAAAGATTAAAGAAATGATCAAACAAAATACTGTATGTGTTAGGATACAGTATGTTCTAGCCTTCTTCCAAATGTAGTTCCTCCGAAGAAGGCAAACTGGACGAGAAAATGTCACATTATCACTATGACGTCCTTGTTAAATATGATTGTCCATCCATGATGTTCTAGATATTGTACAAATACAACAACACCTGAAAAACAATCATGCATTAGATTAACTGTGAAGATCATCTCCATACAACTGCTAAAGAGTAGATTATGGCTTTGAAAGCGCCCCTGGCTGATCAGATACAAAACACGCTAGTGATATAGCTGCAGTGACGAAGAACACTGAATAATCATTGTTATACATAAAGGAAGCTACTAGGAAAATAGATCATAAAGAGAACATATGTCATATGTGTCACACATTTTGGCTACTGGGATATTGTCCATAAAGCACATGGGAGAAGAAATGGCACAATATGATCTTTGTTAGAAATGCAAGTCAGCAATGCACCCATTGCCTTTATTTGACAAATCCAAATCTTTTTATGCTTTTATAGTGTCCAAAGTTTAAAATAATGTGGTGCACATTCTTGGACAAAAAGTAAAATAAAGGAAAGGAAGTGAACAAATAAATTGTGAGCAAGATAGCACCATCTTTCACATTTCTTTGCATATGTCGGCTACTGTTATACTTATACTAAGAAAACAACAAATATCTGCAAGGATGACATGTACAATATGAAATCTGTTCTATGCTAATATCTAAACTCTGAGATATGAATATAGAAGATTAGTAGACATGGCACACTTTCTACTTTGTTTAGTGGCCATGTGACATAATTTTGATAGTTTATAAATTTGATGTTAGATAGTTACTCGACAGTTTAGTCTTAAGACTTCAAATTCTTTTTGATACACAATTTTGTCTCCAACTTTTGTAATTGTAAATCATTACTATCTCAGAGTCTATGCAGTTAGGCAATATATAAGTCAAAGCAAAGCTAGCAAATGACCTTGTAAGAAGGACAAACATCTACAGATTAGCGACACACAATTATGCAACCAGTACTAACTTGTTATTCCCAAGCTTCAAAGACGAGGAAAGAGTTAAGAAACTTTCTTGTCAAGTACTCCCTCCAGTTTAGTAAAAGAAGTCGTTTATGACAGCGACACGGTCTCCAAAGTCCAACTTTGACTTCTTATTTTTATAAAGATATTTATTAAAAACTAACATATGTATACTTTTATGAAAGTATTTTGCAAGACAAATCTATTCATGTAGTTTTCACATTTTCAAACTCAACGACTTAAAAGTTATTCACGATTTATATTTCCAATGTTTGACTCAAATCTTGTCCAAAACGACTTCCTTTACCAAACCGGAGGGAGTATGTTCCATTTGGCAAATGCAGTTGGTAGTACCTTTCTTATCATTCCTAAGATAGAACAACCTATTAGTTAGTTGCTCCTACTCCCTATTAGTCCAGTCTAATTCAACACTCGTCAAGCAATCTCTACCAATTCCTAGTTGTTGGCAAACTGAAAGTACACATGCCAATTGCCAAATCGGTCAAGATTCAGCATCAAGATTAGAAGTTCCCTACCCAACCTAAACAGAGCACTACGTCTGTGTGAGCAGATCACCTGAGTGGGAAACTCAAATCTGATATCAAGATCCAGGTGAAGAGCATCTTACCTCTCATTCGGCTCCAGTGCCGCTGCTGCCGCCGAGCGGGTAGGAGACGAGCTCCCTAACGGAGGATCCTACCTCTACTAGCGCAATGTCCATCCCGTACCCGGAGACGGGGAGCAGCTTTAGCTCTCGAAGCACGCAGAAGGCCTCGGCCATGCGGCCGCGGGGCACGTCAACGGCGACGGCGCAGCGCGGAATCCAGTTGTCTGGCCGGAACGCGTCGGGGACCTCGACGCCCGCGTCCTTCCTCAGCAGCTCGCAGAGCTGAGCGTGGAGGCCCAGCAGCGCCGCGGAAGGGGTGGGCGCGAGGAAGAGCACGTTGTCGTTCGGGGAGTTTGCGGTCGCCGGGAGCGCGGCGAGCGAGGAAAGCGCGAGCGGGAGCGGGTCGAGCCGCGACGCGAGCGCCCGGAGCGAGGGCCCCAGGCGGAGGATCGGATCCCCGCCGGCGCCGGTCCCGGGCGGAGGGAGCGCGGCGGCGGGGAGGTGGAGCAGCGGGAGGTGCGGGCGGGCGGCGGCGTCGATGAGGCGGCTGCTAAGCTGCCGCCGCGCCAGCGCGTTCCACGCCTTGAGCACCTGGTTCTCCAGCGCCGGGTCGAAGTAGAGCTCCACCGCGTAGTGGAACCCGACCGTCCCCCCGGAGGAGGGCGGCGGCGGCGGCGGCATCGGCGCGGCCACCGCGGAGGCGCGGGGCGTGCCCGGGGGTGTTGTGGAGACGGCGGGGGCCGCGGGGCAGCCGCCGCCGGCGGCCCCGGCGGAGGAGGGCGCGGTGCCTTGCGCCATCGGGATGGGGATCGATTCCGACAGGGAGGCGAGGGGGGCGGCGGAGGGGAGGGGGCCGGGTTTTTTCTTTTTTTTTCGTCGCGAATCGAGGTGGGGATTATTGGGAGAGATCTCGGGTGCTTCGCCTGCTCGTACTCGGGTGTGCCTGACTTGCTCTGCTACTGTGCGTCTGTGCTACATGGTTGACTGGTTGGTCCTGTAGGGAGTCACTGGCAGGTGGGGCCGCATAGTTGAAATGGTGATTAGTACTAACTACTCCCTGTTACCAGCAGGTACTGAATCCACAGGAACCGATCGTGTTTCCGTGAAACTTTGGTACAGCTCGCAGCAGAGTAGTTGTACAGAACGATCCAAAACCAAAGCAAACACTTCGTTGTGGACTTGTAGATGTCAACTGGCATTTCGTGCTCTCGTGGTACAAGCTTTTCTTCGCTTGGATTTTGTTGTTAACCGAAAGTCAGGGCGAGGTGACCTGTTTTGTTTCCATCATTCCATGGTGCCAATGCTTATCTTACCAAAATTTGGTAGAGTCCACCAATCTTGCGAAGCATTTATTCGTTACTAACTTTGTTTAATGGGGCTCTCATTCCTTTTTCTTGCCAAAGCCATGGGCACGCCACGCTAACCAAATGATGGCATTGCCAAACTTTGGTAAGGTTTACAGACGTTTAGTTGAGCAAATTTATCACCAAAGCAAACGCAGTCCCAATTTACAACATTTTTCGTGTGTTTATGGTGGAATGAATTAAAGTTTTTCTTCTCTTGCCATAATCGCAGCATCAATTGAATTCTTGGTGGGTACAGGATCATCGCAACTGGCGAGTTCCTTCAAAATACAATAGAAGTTTCGCTTGATCATAAGCTTCTTCTACTGTGCGCTTGGCTTATGGTTAGTTTGCTCCGGAAGACTGCTTCAAACGTCAAATGATTTGTTCGCTCGTCAAAATTTGGGTTCAAAATTGGTAACCCTGGGTATTGTTAGTTATCTGTGATGTTATCTGCTTCAATGGCTACAAGAACTCGAATTAACACGCCATGGAAAAGTAGATAACGCGTCACTGAACTCAAATTGTCACCGAAAAGTCAAATAATCCACCGAATCGGCATCAGTTGGGGTAATTTGAGACAAATGCAAGTCACCAATTCGATCACAAGAACAAGAGCAAGATTGAGATCTACTAAAAAAACCCTAGACCTCGGCTCACCAGCTCGACAGATCTTTCGAACAAGTCAGCAGCGACCCCCTCCTAGTTGGAGCCAGCGATCCAGCCGACGGTCGTCGACACCGCGCCCCGGGCCGCCGCCGCCGCCGAGATCCCGGCGGGCGCCGGCGCCGCGGCCGCGGCCGGCGCGCACGCCAGGGAGCGGGCGCTGGCGCTGGCGCCGCCGAGGTGGTGGTTGTTGCCGCAGGCGGCGGCGAGGCGGGTGACGTCCTCGTTCTTGACGACGACGATCTCCTCCAGCTGGATCCGCAGGTACGCCTCGTCCGCCGCCGTCAGCTTCCTCTTGCCACTCTCCTTCGCCTCCCCCTCGCCGGTTGCCGGGGCCGGATCCGCGGCGGCCCGGCGGCTGCTGACCATGGCGGCGAACCTCTCCATGCGCCCCAACAAGGCGAACGCCCCTCGCCTCTTTCAAATTGGCCGGCGGACGCCGAATTGGCTCGAGGATCTTGTCGAAGAGCGCGGAGGTGTTCTTGCTGGCTGGTGGCTGCCGCTGCGTGGTGGGCTGATGGCCGATGGCGTGTGGGTTGCTTTGCTTGATCTGAATGTATATAAGCGGACACGACGGGGGAGCGGCGGCCGTGCCCGAGTCGGCGAGCTCGGCGTCTGTGAAAGGAAAGCAACGGAGAGCGTGTGGACCCCTTGCGCTCGGGAATCGGGATATTCGGATGGCAACTTCCTCGCCGCGTGGTGGCCTTTTGGGCCCGTGAGGAGAGTTGGGCTGGGTTGATAGTGGGCTATGCGGAGATTGTTGTTTGGTTGGGCCGAGTGGAAGCGGAAAATGAACATTCAATTGCCAAAAAAAAGGCTAAGGCTTGTATCATGCCACTTGGTTCAAAATTGCCGTCTCTCAGTCCAAATATGATACAACCCCATTATACGCACAGTATTTTTGTTGTTTTTTAATAAAAATCACAAGCGAACATACTGTCCCTTGAGTTGTATCTCTATGAAGACATAATCCAGGATGAACTCCTTTTTTTTCAGCCTTGCAAAACCAACAAACATATGCTCAAGAGGAATCCCGATCCGGACAGGATTGGTACACCTAGGGTTGCTCTGAGATCAATAGACTATTCAAAACATCCTCATATGCTGCAGAGAGACGTAGGATGAACATGGTTGGAAAAGGGAATTAAAGTTTGAAAGCGTACTTGTGTTTGAAAGTAAAAAATGAAAGTAAAAGGAACACCATATTTCTCTTGATCATTTAACCACGGAAAAAGTTACGAAAACGGGCTGTATAATTATTCAAACAAAAGGTGCACGTAGAGAGAATTGCATCTCGCATGGATTTACCCCGAAAACGTTGTTAATGTCTGGAAACGATCACGCGAAGGAGAACCCTGTTCCTAGAAACTTTTCACGAAAGATCCCGTCCATCCTTGCCGCCATCTCCGGCGTCATGTGGTTTGCCCAGTCTCCGGCGACCCCCTTTCTGAAGAAGGCGTCGCGTGGTATGGCGAGGTTCCCTGAGGCAGCACTACTGGCCTTGTTCTTGTTCACCTCCAGCGCCTTCATGTTGCCGAGGCTGCAGAGCTCCACTACGGTCGCGACGGCGCCGACAGCCTCCTCGGCGGCAGAGAAGGGCCGGCCCATGAACCCGGCCAGCCTTCTCACGCCCTCGCCCGGGTCCCCCAGGAGGTCCTCGTACCTGAGGAAGAGCACCCTGTCCGGGCGCGCCACGGCCGCGCGCCAGTAGGAGAGGACGTGGTCCCACACCGGGCCGAGCGCCGCCGTGCCGTCGCAGACGGCGTCGAACATCTCGGCGAACGAGAGGTCCTCCGGCTTGGTGGGCGGCTTGCAGGAGCGCCGGAGGAAGTGCCACAGCGAGACGACCATGTCCTTGGGGTCCCGGCAGATGTACACGACCCTGCACCCGCCGCCGGCGACCGGCTCCGGGAGCAGGGTGAAGGGAAGGTGCGTGCTCATGAGCCGTGGCGACGGGAGCATGTCGAGCCTAGCCTCCTCCCCCCGCGCGAAGACCTCCTCGACAAACGGGACGACGTCGTGCGGGTGGAGCCGGCGGAGCGGGTGCTCCCCGGCGGCGGCGACGGGCGGGTAGGCGCGGCGCGCCGCAGCGGCGAAGGCCAGCGCCATGAGCCACGTGGTGCCGCACTTGGGGTAGCTCGCGAGGATCACGTCGTCGGGCCGGGGGTTGAAGCGGCGCTGGAACTCGATGACGCCAGGCACCCAGTGCTTGGGCAGCCAACAGCCCTGGTACAGGAGGAGCTCCGCGATGGGGTCCTGCCTGCGCGGCAGCGCGGCGACGAGGTCGCTGCTGAGATCCTCGTCCCTGGGAGTGTGCTCAGCATCAGCTTGGACGGTGCCGTCGTCGGTGTCCTTGAACGGGACAGGACCAGAGCCCGAAGGAATCAGCGCGCTGGCATCACCATCAGCTGCGGCGGCGGCCACTGGAGTGAGAAGCATGGCCGTGTTGCCCCCGCTGACGGAGAAGTGAGACAGATTGACGGTGTGGTCTCACAGGGCGCGTGGTCGTGCGCTTTTATAGAGGATCTGGTGGGTTGAGCCCTTCCTGCTTTTGAACAATTTCATGTCCGGGCATGTCACATTTTTTTAATATATTTTCTTTTGAACGATCTCATGTCAGTATAGAGGCTGTAAATGTCACTTTATTTCTTTTAACAAATCCATATCATGAGTCCATGACTCATGAGTAATTTCCATAAAATGAGGACAAAACATCTGCTCATGAGAAAAGGTCTTGTTCGCGTCAAACGAATAGTAAAAGAGATTAGGGGCATGTTTGGATGGTGGGGTAAATGGGGGCAAATTTGCACCAATTTGCTCCAAATGTGTCAAACATGTAGAGGTAAATGGGGTGGGACAAATGTTTCGCCCCTCAAATTTCATTTGCCCCTAAAGAGTATCAAATTGGGGTAACTATTTACCCCTCAATCCAAATACCCCATGGGGCAAATTTGTTAGGGACAAATGGGGTAAATATTTACCCCCTCAATCCAAAGAGGGCCTAGATCTCGTACAATCATGGAAAACTAGATCTATTTCGAAGATGTTTTTCCATATTTTAGGTTAAAATAATATAAAATATAAATATTAAATCTATTTACCTCATAGAAGGTAATATGGTACTTAGATCTAGGGTCTGCGTTCACTTCAGCAAGGCAATGCTAGAGTAAGAATAGGAGGTAAGAATTCGAATGAATTAAATAAAACAAAATAATATGAAAAGGTAAATCCGGTAATATCGGTACCACTTACTCTATCCGTTGGTTAGCAACGCGGATTCAGTGGCAGGCAGACTAACAAGATGGGGGAAATCCTCATTAGTTTCCTCTAAGCATATCACCTATCATGTTCTTTTTTTTTACCAAATCCATGTCACATACGAAAAACATTTTTAGATAATGAATAAAAATCCGGCTTCATCCTCTTATTCGAGTGGAATCAGTCCATAGTTATTACAAATAGTTGCATTTGCTACCGACTCAAAATCCAATTCTCAAATTAAAGGACCATCGGCGGTGGCGGTGGACATAGAAGCGAGAATCATGGGCATTGCCTGCTGAGTGCTGACAGAGAATTGTATGATCAAATGGTCTGTCATTGATTGACGGTGTGGTTTGTTTTTGTAATGGGTCTATCTCGACCAGTATCTCACTATTTGGTGACGTGAGCCCACCATGAAAAGCTCTTTTTTAGAGATCATCAGAAGCGCTTTGGCTAAGCAGGCAGTGAGCTTTTTTTTAAAAAAAGATGGGCAGTGAACTATGCATGTTTGATCTTGCTCTATCCATATTGGAATATTTTGCACTGTTAACTTTTTCTTGGTTTGACTATTCATCTTATTAAAAAATTTGTTGTAAATACACAAAAAGATAAGTCAAACTTAAAATACTTTTGATGATAAAGTAAATCACAAACAAAGCAAATGATACTTGCATAATTTTTTGAATAAGACAAATTGTCAAAAATCTATAATGAAGAACTATAATTATCCGCACAATCACCAATTCACCATCACCATCGGAGTATTGCAATGATAATATGTATTTCAAATCTGCACAAAGGAACTTCACATTCCTTTTTGTTTCAAAATATTAAAGATTCAAGTGTTTTGTTCCACTAGCAATAGAACACATGCCACATGCACATGTTTTTAAAAAAAAAAATTAAATTAATGATTTAGTCCGATCATAATAAAATCCGACGGTGTAGGAATGATGTAGTCAACATGGACTATTTAGATTAATCTAGAGCGTTGAATCGTCATCATAAAATGCGACGGTGTTGGAGGTGTAAGAGTAACATGTCAGATTTGGTACGGAAATTTCGTCGTCCTTTATAGTATAGACTAGCACAAAGGCACGTGCCGCAGGCACGTGTTTTAAGAAAAAAATAGCGTGAGAAAAAGTCCTAGTGGCTAATGTCTAGCATGAGAAAGAGTCTTGACTGCTCATGTACATGACCAATATAGCGTGAGAAAGAGTCCTAGGGGCTGACGTGTAGCAAGAGAAATAGTCCTGACTGCAAACATACATGATACGTGGGTCCACCTGTCAGATCAATGTGCTTTTGACGATTGACCATCAAAATTCTTTTATCGTTTATAGTATAGATTTATAGTATAGATATAAACTTTAAGACTACACTAGCCTTCTAAAATTGCTAGCCATGTGTGTCTTAAAGAGTACGGACACGGGAACTAACGCGGAGTGTATGGTACGTGGACTTTGTTGCGTGCCTAACGTACTTGATAGAGTACTATACATGGCTTCGAAAGTCGCATAGAACCATATGTGAGCAAGACTTAACATTACGGGTAATGTATGCTACCAGGTATTTCGAGCCATTTCACCTATGTTGAGCGATTAGGCTAAGTATATTAAATTCCGATTATAATAAGATGACAAGAACAGAAACGCTATGATAAAACTCTGTTGTGCTCATTTACAATTACATCACTACTCACTAGTAGTCCTTGCGCACGACAAGATGACATGCGAAATCTCTTAGAATTTGAGGTCTCAAGCAGAGCCCTTATTGTTTTGTATCCACTTTTTTCCATTAAAAAAAGTATTGCCCTTTTTTAGACGCAGTGAGAAGTTACTATGACCCTGTACAGGTCTCAACTCAAATGATCATGAGATCATTCTCTCCAATTTTTGTTTCAACCAAAACAAAACCTGCAGATCTGCTCATGAGGTGATGATTGTGCCGAGGCTTATGTGTCTACATCACACAAGTTTTAAACATAAACCGACTCAAGAAGCGAAGTGCTACCATCTCAAAGGACCGACATGCGGAGATGAAGAAGTCCTTGTCGCTTTCACTTCCCTGTAATCTGGCTCAAAATCGGAGCTAGTATGTCGCCATGAATAGTACCTAAAAAAAGTTTTTTGTCGATATTTGTCAAAAATCACTTCATCTGGTCAACCATATTGCCCAATAAAAAGCTGCAACCTCCGTCAATAAGTATAGATTTGGTTTGCATCCCACTTGCCTAGTCCAATGATGAAACAAATCATTCATATTTGAAGGTGGTGATATACCAAATACTATATAAACACCATGCCATTGAAATTTGGTATAATTGCATCTAAAGAAGAGACGGTTATTGGATTCCGCGGAACTACAAAAGCTGCATTTTTTTGTCTCCATTGCAATTTCTTCTATCGAGGTTATCTTTTGTTAAGATTACTCATTTCTTTAATTACCACATATGAAAAAGATGGAGGGCTTGGATACCTTATATTCCCTCTGTCTCAAAATAAGAGTAGTTGTAGAAGTTGGGCACGGGGATTAAGGAGGGGTAAAAAGATAGAGAGCGCACAGGGAACGAGGAGGGTGGAGGAGGAGAGAGATAGAAATAAGAGTTGCATTGGAATGCGAGAATTACCTTCTTTTTGAGACAAAATTTAGACCCTAAAACTACCTTCTTTTTGGGACTGAGAGAGTAGTGGTAAGAATTCGAATGAATCAGAAACATCATGTTTTTCATTAAGAAGTAACCTTCTTCGGGTCTAGAAAACCCTCGAACCCTGGCTACGCCGGTGAGGGGATTTTTCAAAAACCAGCTCCAACGAGGAACCAAACCTGGGATTTTTTAAATCCTAGCCCCATAAATCTGCTGCAACGAGGAATCGAATCTAGATCTACTGGATGCGACCATGCCTCAATCCCTCTAACCAACTAGGCTAGAGGACTTTGGCTTCTCATTACATTCCTCTAAACGTGTTATCTATCACGTGACACTTTCTCTATTTTTTTTAACCAAATCCATGTCATTGATGAAGAAGATGAAAAGGAAACTTCTTTTCTTCCATGTCCTTCAACAGGACAGAACCAGAACCGGATGGAACAGCCGCGTTGGCATTGGCGGTGGCGGTGGACATAGAAGTGAGAATCATGGGCGTTGCCAGCTGAGTGCTGACAGAGAATTGTATGATCATTGATCAAATGGTCTCTCACTGATTGACGGTGTGGTTTTAGCCCGCTCGGGTGTGTGTTTTTGTGATGGGTCTATCTCAGTATCTCACTATTTGGTGATGTGAGCCCACCATGAGAAGCTCTTTTTTAGAGATCATGAGAAGCTTTGGCTAAGCAGGCAGTGAACTTTTTTTTTTTTTGAAAAGATGGGCAGTGAACTATGCTGTTTGATCTTACTCTATCCGTATTGGAATATTTGACACTGTTAACTTTTTCTTGGTTTGACTATTCATCTTATTAAAAATTTGTTGTAAATACATGAAAAGATAAGTCAAACTTAAAAAAATTGATGATAAAATAAATAACCACAAACAAAGCAAATGATACTTGCATAATTTTTGAATAAGACAAATGATCAAACGTTGCGACTAAAAGTCAACGACGACAAATACTTCGATACAGAAGTAGTATATTCCAAAAGTAATTCTTATACAACACCCGAAATGTAGATAACTCCTCAAAATTCTAAAAAATAGAAATATTTGGCCACAAATTTAAGTAATTTAATAATAATTTGTATTAATAACCATTAGGTTAATTTTATTTTCTTATTGAATTACTCCCCTTCTATCAAAAAATAGCTTAAAATAACACGAGAACTAAGGACCCAATATGGGTAAGTAGAATGTGCTGTGCTAGGCAAATTACATGCATGCTCATGGCAAGAACTAAAGTAGCTTGCAGCATTACAAGGATAGATGTCCTGGATATTACATGTGTCTATTGTATATGCATAATTAGATGTTAATTTATATTTTTTTATAAAGTTAGAGAAGTTTGATTTCGAATAAAACTATAAGGAAGAACTATAATTATCCGCACAATCATCAATTCACCATCGCCATCGGAGTATTGCAATGATA
The DNA here is from genome assembly GCA_015476505.1 of Urochloa ruziziensis. Taxonomy (NCBI): domain Eukaryota; kingdom Viridiplantae; phylum Streptophyta; class Magnoliopsida; order Poales; family Poaceae; genus Urochloa; species Urochloa ruziziensis. The sequence continues at coordinate 47,640,164 of CM027119.1, forward strand.
ATATGTATTTCAAATCTGCTCAAAGGAACTTCACATTCCTTTTTGTTTCAAAATATTAAAGATTCCAGTGTTTTGTTCCAGTAGCAATAGGGCACGTGCCACAGGCACGTGTTTTTTTTAAAAAAAATATTAAATTAATGATATAGTCAACATGAACTTTTTAGATTAATCTAGAACGTTCGATCACAACATTGACTCTTTAGATTCATCATAAAATCTGATAGTGTTGGAGGTGTAAGAGTAACATGTAAGATTTGGCACGATAATTTTGTCGTTCTTTATAGTGTGGATATAAACTTTAAGCCTACACTAGCCTTCTAAAATTGCTAGCGATGCGTGTCTTAAAGACTACGGACACGGGAACTAACGCGGAGTGTATGGTGCGTGGACTTTGTTGCGTGCCTAACGTACTTGATAGAGTACTATACGTCTATACATGGCTTTGAAAGTCGCATAGAACCTTATGAGCAAGACTTAAATCCTATCAACATTACTTACCGGTAATGTATGCTATCAGGTATTTCGAGCCATTTCACCTATGTTGAACGATTAGGCTAAGTATATTAAATTCCAATTATAATAAGATGACATGAACAGAAACACTGTGATCGAACTCTGTTGTGCTCATTTACAATTACATCACTACTCACTATTAGTCCTTGCACACGACAAGATGACATGTGAAATCTCTCCTCAATCTCGTAGAATTTGAGGTCTCAATTGTTTGGTATCCACTTTTTTCCTTTAAAAAAGTATTGCCCGTTTTTAGACGCGGTGAGAAGTTACTATGACCATGTACAGGCCTCAACTCTGACGATCATGAGATCATTCTCTCCAATTTTTGTTTCAACCAAAACAAAAGTTGCAGATCTGCAATTCCAACTATCAGCAGTTGCGCCTGTGCCCCCTTGCCAAAAACCCACGCCACGCATGGTTCGCATTCCTCCAGACCCGGCATCCGAGAAAAGAACGATTAGGCCAAGTTTTAGATCCCGAATATAATAAGATGACAATAACAGAAATACTTGGATCGAACTCTGCTGGGCTAACTGACAATATTGGATGCGAAATCCCTCCTTAATCTGATAGAATTTGCGGTCTCAAACAGAGCCCTTATTGTTTGGCAGCCACTTTTTTTCTTAAAAAAAGCATCGCCCTTTTGTAAACCGAAGAAGTGTAACTCTGTGCGCTCCTGTATGAAAGATTTTTAAGGATCTATAAAGCCCACTAAGACCCATTTAAAGATGTGTCTTTTAACATTTTACTAGAAAAATATTAGATACAAAATATTGATCAACATTTTCGAAAAATGTTGAGTCTCAACATTTTTTTGTCAATACTTTTGGAAAATGTTGAGGCTCCACTTTTTGTCAGCAATATTTTTCTGAAAATGTTGAGCCTCAACTTTTGGAAAATGGTGAAGCTCACCAACATTTTTAAAAGAAATGTTGAGTCTCAACTTTTTTCACCAACATTTTCAAAAACTTTCTCAACATTTTTCTAAAAAAAATCCATCGTCGGCTGCCCCTTCTTCTCCGACTCCAGCAGCCGGTGGCAGTGCAGGCCGCGATGAAGCCAAGGGCCAGTGGCATGGGAACAACGGAGACAGCGGCACAGGACTGCGAGGCCACGAGAGCGTGTTGGACCGCGACGGCCGTCGGGCAGCGTTGCGCCCGGCCGGAGCCCCGGCGGCGCAGGGACGCGCGTAGCGGCAGACAGCCGGACCTTGAGGGGTGGTGGAACGGAGGCCAACACGGGGCGCGCCCTGGGCATCGGAGAATGGCCGACGGCGGGCGACCAGCGCGAGCGGAGGATGGACGGCGGCGGGCGGGCAAGGGCTGAAGGCGCAGAGGCCTGCGCGGCAACGGTGGTAGGCCAAGAGCGCGGCGGCGGCAGACACCAGGTGTGGGCAGGAGAGGATTAGGGTTAAGATGAAGATCCAACGGTTCTGATTGGTTGGCACGAATCTTGTAAAAGTGAAAGATGGGTAAGAAAAAATCTTTCAAAAGATATATAGGATTTCGATATATAGGATTTCCGTTCTGGATATCCGATGGCAATTTTCCTTGTCGCGTGCAGGCCTTTTACGCCTGTGAGTAGAGTTGGGCTGGATAGTGGGCTATGTGAGGATTGTGGTTTGGTTGGGCCGAGTCGAACCGGAAAATAAACATTCAATCCGCTTAGAAAAAATAATGCTAAGGCTGACAGTCAAAGTTTGAAAGTGTAGTAACGTTTGAAATGAAAGTAAAACGAACACCATATTTCTCTTGATTATTTTAGCCACGGAAAAAGGTACTAAAACGGGTTGTATAATTATTCAAACAGAAGGAAGAATCGCAATTCGCAAAGATTCACGCCCCGAAAACGTTGTTAATGTCTGGGAACGATCACGCGAAGGAGAACCCTGTTCCTAGAAACTTTTCACGAAAGATCCCGTCCATCCTTGCCGCCATCTCCGGCGTCATGAGGCTCGCCCAGTCTCCGGCGACCCCCTTTCTGAAGAAGGCGTCGCGTGGTATGGCAAGGTTCCCCGCGGTGACACTACCGACCTTGTTCTTGTTCACCTCCAGCGCCTTCATGTTGCCGAGGCTGCAGAGCTCCACTACGGCCGCGACGGCGCCGGCGGCCTCCTCGGCAGCGGTGAACGGCATGCCCATGAAATCCGCCAGCATCCGCACGCCCTCCCCCGTGTCCTGCAGGAGGTCTTCATACCTGAGGAAGAGCACCCTGTCCGGGAGCGCCACGGCCGCGCGCCAGTAGGAGAGGACGTGGTCCCAGACCGGGCCAGGCGCCGTCGCGCCGTCGCAGACGCCGTCGAACAGCTCGGAGAACGAGAAGCCCTCCGACATGGAAGAGCGCTGGAGGAAGTGCCACAGCGAGACCACCATGTCTTTGGGGTCCCGGCAGACGTACACGACCCTGCACCCGCCGCCGCCGGCGACCGGCTCCGGGAGCAGGGTGAAGGGAAGGTGCGTGCTCATGAGCCGCGGCGACGGGAGCGCGTCGAGCCTGGCCTCGTCCCCACGCGCGAGGACCTCTTCGACGAGCGGGACGACGTCGTGGGGGTGGAGCCGGCGGAGCGGGTGTTCGCGCTCCCCGGCGGCGGGCGGGTAGGCGCGGCGCGCGGCGGCGGCGAAGGCTAGCGCCATGAGCCACGTGGTGCCGCACTTGGGGTAGCTCGCGAGGATGACGTCGTCGGGGCGGGGTTTGAAGCGGCGCTGGAACTGGATGATGCCGGGCACCCAGTACTTGGGCATCCAGCAGCCCTGGTAGAGGAGGACCTCCATGATGGGGTTCTGCCTGCGCGGCAGCGCGGCGACGAGGTCGCTGCTGAGATCCTCGTCCCTGGGAGCGTGCTCAGCTGGGACGGCGGTGCCGTCGTAGATGTCCTTGAATGGGACAGGGCCGGAACCGGAAGGAATAACCGCCATTGGAGTGAGAAGCGTGGGCGTTGCCCCCGGCCCCCCGCTGATAGAGAAGTGAGTCAAATTGCCGTGTGGTCTCACAGTCCAGAGCGCGCGGCCGTGTGTTTTTATAGAGGATCTGGTAGTTGAACTCTTATTTTGAACAATTTCATATCACATGGAGGCCGCGCGTGTCACATTTTTTTCAGTTTTCTTTTGAACAATCTCGTGTCAAGGCTGCTCATATCACGTTATTCTTTAAGGGGCCGGTTGTTTGGTTTCAGACGCTAAAGTTTAAGTATCTACCACATCGGATGTTTGACACTAATTTTAAGTATTAAATATAGATTGAGTTGAAAACTAATTATATGGATTAAGACTTATTTGTCTTTGCATACATTTAAGGTAATTTATATTTTAAAAAATGAAGTCTCATATTATATTTCGCACCAGGTCCTCAAAATCAGTGGTACGGACATGGTAGAGGGGTGAAGGAATTTTGAGATTTGAAGGACTTAAATGCCACCACATGACAAATTAGGAGACGTGAAAATGTGTTTTAAGAGTTTAGGACAACATGATATGCAAAATCGGTCTCAAACGGAGCCCTTATTATTTGGTATCCATTTTTTTTCGTTAAAAAAAAAGCATTGCCCTTTTGCAGACCGAACACCGAAAGTGCATCCCTGTCGCAACGAGGAGTTGCTATAACCCTGTACAAGTCTCACGATCACGAGACCAATCCTCTCCAAATTTTGTTTCAACCAAAACAGAATCTGCAGACCTGCATGCAATTCCCAATTGCCAATCCCCCAGCGGTTGCGCTTGCGCCGGCTCCCTGTCTCAAAACCCTCGCGTGGTCGTTCGCGCCAGTGCCTCCATTTCCGACATCCGAGCGACAGAGAGAGCGGGGTGGGTTGTCATATCTTCATGTTGGCGTACATGATGAACTGGAGCTCCTTGACGCAGTCCGGCATGGACGGCCGGGCGGCGCCGTCGAAGCAGACGCAGCGCGCGGCGAGGCCGGCGAACATGGACACGGACTCCACCGTGTAGGAGCCCTTGGCCATGTCCCTGTCCACCACCCGGCGGAGCTTCTTCCGGTCGCCCACCACCTGGTGGATCCCCACGATGAGGTTCTGCTCCTGGGGCCCCTGGCTCAGGTCGATGGCGCGCCGCCCCGTCAGCAGCTCCAGCAGCACGACCCCGAACGCGTACACGTCGCTCTGCAGCGTCAGCTTCCCCGTCTGAAAGGAAATGAAGTGCTAATCAGCAAGCCACATTGCAGTGCCAAGAACCTGAACTGAATGTGCAAGATCATGGTGAATTGGTGATCGAGATCGCAGACGGCGTACCAGGGCGTATTCAGGGTCGAAGTAGCCGAACGTGCCCAGTACCCTGGTGGTCGTGTGCAGGTCCTGGTCCTGCTGCATCAGCTTGGCAAGCCCGAAGTCCGAGATCTGACAAGGTTTCGATCGGAAATGCAAAGCAAAAGTGAATGATAATTTTTCACGCTTCGGTAGCAGAGATCGATTGCTAGAAAGATGCCACCAATAATATGGTAACAGAAACTACCTTTGCCTCGAAATGTTCGGTGAGGAGAATGTTGCTGGACTTGAAGTCCCGGTGGACGACGGGGACGCCGACGGCCGTGCTGGAGTGCAGGTAGGCCAGCGCCCTCGCCGCGCCGAGCGCGATCCGCAGCCGCAGCGGCCAGTCCATCTTCACCTCCCCAATGCCTGAAGAAAGAAGAAACAAATGTCAGGTTGCCACTTGTGAACAACTGGACACACGCATTGCAAAACGCTTATTATTGTGGCGTTGCAATTGGAACAGGGAAAAATAAATTGGTGCTTGGTGTCACCGTTGAGGATGTCCTGGAGGTTGCCTTTGGGCATGTACTCGTATACCACGAACCGGTGCTTCCCGTCGGCGCAGTAGCCGATCAGCGTGACAAGGTTGGGATGGTCCAGCCTGCTCAGGATGTCGATCTCGACCCGGAACTCGCGCTCGCCGTCAGCTTGCTTGGAGGTTGGCAGGTCCATCTTCTTGATGGCGACGATCTTCGCATATATTCAGCAGAAGCTTCATTCGGTTAGAAAGAATAGTGTGTTCTGAACATTTCAAGTGGATTTACTGAACTACTGAGTGAAGGTTACCACATACAGATTCTGGGCTGAAACAAAGAACATGTTTACTTGTTTAGTGCTTTTGCTGAAACTTCGGTTTCAAATTTTTATCCCGAGATCGAAAATGACAATCAACTGATGTTTGATAAAAATTGACCGGTGGTTGCCACTTTGTTTTCTAGAGTGGATGTTAAGACGAGACGTCACACCACTCTGATCGTTGCTGTCTGCTGGACGTATCACATCCAGATCAGATGACAATCGCCTACAAAAATTAAATAATATGCCAAATACAGCACCAAAAATAATACAACTTGTCTTCCAAACTGAATCATTCATTGCTGCTAAGACTGCCCATAATTCGAAATGCTTCAGACAAAAGCTACCAAAGGACAATTTGATACTAACGTCTGAGCTTAAGCAAACATCTTAGCGTGCGTCCACAGATTCTGAAAAAAAAAATAAGCCCACGCCGACGACAGAAATGGAAAATGACAGGGATCAGTGAAAAGCACCTGGCCGTCCTTGAGCACGCCTCTGTAAACCCGGCCGAAGCCGCCCTTGCCGACGAGGTTCCGGTCGCTGAACATGTTGGTCGCCTCCTCCATCTCCTTGAGCGTGAACACCATCGTGCAGTTGCGCTTCTTCGGCGGCGGGCTCTGTTCCTTCGCCTGCCATAGCTCGGCCGGCTTGTACACCCCTGCAGAGGAGGTTCAGATCATCAAAATTCCGTAGAGGCATGAATTTTGTCAGCTGAAACAACTCCAGCATACTTGCAAACTCACTCATATATGGAAGGCCAAAAATAATTAAAAAAAAAGGTTCACTAACATGGATTTAGCTGATCAAGTGATCTGCTTCTCCTTCTCTTGTTCCAGGATGAAACTATGTTGAACATCTTGAACCCTCCCTTTTCCATTTCTATTCAAGGAAATTTCACGGTGTGTCGCGTAAAGATCTTCACGCGGGAAGTCTCTGATGCATCTAGTTCTTCGATACCTTCCCGTGATGAAGAATTCAGAAATATTCTTTGCTCCGGCCCAAGGCACACACGGGCCAGTAGTACCCTTTACCAGAAAAGCACATGCCCTGGAACTGCAAGAATGGCTACCACTGCAAGTATCAGCGAATAGAACACACTCTTCTCAGTCTCATAATGAGAAAAAAAATCATGATAAACAAGCAAATTAACAATTGCTGACCTGAACCGATCGAAAAACCGCTGCGGTGCGCTGCGCCGATCACGGAAGAGTTGAATGGATGTTGGATGGACAGGAGCACAACTGCACAAGGATGAGAGAGGACGGGAGAGCACGGAGGTGCAGTACACAGTGCAGGCTTGCGAGGATCAAGGGTAAAGAAAGGGGACGGTCTCTTGGGAGCCAAGTACTAGGATGACGAGACGCAGCACCTAAGGGGGAGCTTTGGCCAAGAAGTAAAGGGAGGACAACGCAAACCGAGTAGGAGTGGGCATTACATTAGCAGCTCGCAAGGCATGTCCCCAGCATGTGTAGAGGAGCGTGCTTCCGGGCCAAGAAATTGCCGAGGCGGACAGAGTGCTTTGGCAGAGGCGGAAATGGAGTTTGAATGAGGAACGGGAAGGAGAGCTTTGTTTGTTTGCTCGGTTGGTGCCGCAGGATAGGTTTCGGGAAGGAATGGTGAGTGGAGACGGCGACGTCTGGAGGGGTGATGGCGACCAAGGACGGAGGGGAGCGGTGGTAGAGGTGGCGGTGGTTGCAATGTAGCCGTTATCAGGAAGCTGTCAAGCTCCAGTAGTGAATTTGTTTAGTCCTGACCAAGCGAACAAAACAAAATTAAGTCCGGATGATCTCTTCTTGGTTTCAATCCGTCCACGACTTTTGAATTAAACCGCAAACCGTCCAATCCATGCTAAATGCATTGAAAAAAAGGGGGAGGTGAGACGTTGATTTGCTAATTGGCAACGGAAAGCTTCAGGGAGGAAGGATGGATTAGAAGAAGTGTGACAGGTTCAAGGTGGCAGCGAATAATTGATAATGGTTCCATCGGTGTCACACAGTGGGATCGGAGGGCGAGCGGTTGATCGGATCCCGAGCTGATTCCGACGCGGTGAAGTATGAGACGGGCGACGGGTGGGGTGGGAAGGTTTGTTTTACAAGCGTTTCTTGGCTGGAGGGAGATCAATCCGCTGAAGTTCTTTCTGATGGCGACGGGTTAGTTCATGTTGTAGGTGAGGTGGTTGGTTTTGGGTGCAGGTCTGACGAACCAAATGACCAAACTTGCCACTCTTTACGGTTGTGTCTGTCTGTGTGAGTGAGGGAGGAAACGGTACGAGTATTAGATTAAGCACAAGCTGCACACGTTTGTAACTTTTTGTATGACAAAAAAAAAAATTGTAGAGGATCAGATATTTGGCATATGTCATTAGATAGTATTGGTTAAACTATCTAGCACAACTGCAAGAGTACCTTTTCAAGTCTGCAGGAGAACATTAGTTCCCAAAAAAAGAGTCTGCAGGAGAACATTGCAGAGTTTAACACCATGCTCTGCCCTTTTCTTGCCAATTTTCTCCCTATCTGACACTGACATGTTTAGGGCCTTGTTTAGTTCCAAAATCCAAAATAAATGTTTGAACACATGTATGACGTATTAAATGTAGTTGAAAAATAAATCGCATTATATAGATGGTCTGCAATTAGTTTTTAATTATTCTGTGTTTAATACTTCAAATATGAAAAGATTCTATTTCAAAATCTTTTCACCAACGAACTAAACACGAATCGGGTGAAGATCGTAACAGCATATGATCCTACGGAGCAGGATGTTGAACGTGACTGATAACTCTGAACCGGAACGTGAGGAAGCACACCTGTACCAAACTGTTTTGTAGTGCAACAGTTTCTTAACATCAAGTTGTTTAGACGATGAACACTTCTTTAATTTTGAAGAAAATTTATACATAAAAAGCAAAAGCATCTTTACAAGTATATTTTGGCCGCGAGTTTTTCTTATATCATCGATTGCTACAAATCAATATTGTATTAAAAGATTTGTGAAATTCCAATAAAAGTTTCATGGCTTGCAACAAACCAATGTTATATTAAAAGGTTTGTGAAATTCCAATAAAAGTTTCATACACTAGTCATGCATATAGTTTGACTAATCGATGATCAAGGTTTGCAAAGTTTGATTTTTTTTTTTAGAAAAAAACTATAATATGCACTAAAAATGAATGGATGGAGTATTTGTGTTTATGTTTTGCCGTTTGCGTTTTCTCTACCTTTTTAACGGGCGAGGGAGCTAGCTTTTCCTCCACACTTTGTAAAAGAAGGTGAACCTACGTCGAGCAGGCTCGAATGTGTGTTAGCATACAAGCAACCAGCCAACCTTAATCGACCTTAGCTCTTGTTTGTATGTTGTGTTGTTCCAAAGGTAAAAACGTGTTGCCACTCGCACAGTCGCATGCCATACTTTGGATGGTTAACATTTTTCTTCCCAAACTTGATACTAATAGAGTGAAATGAAGATTAAACGGCACTTCTTTGTAGCAAAGAGTGCATTCAAATTACATACATTAGATTCACTATCTATAGAAACACAGCCCTATAAATATCAACCTTGACAAAGCATGATGTCTAGTAATGCTTTACCTTATCAAAAGGTATGCTCAATTTTTTTTTTACCTATTTCATTGCAATTCGCAAATACTCCGATTTAGCACCATGTTTCCATGTGAAACAAAAGTTAGCAATGAATTTGTTTCATCCGAAAAAAAAAATCAAACGTCAATCTCTCAGAAGTTAGAAAAAATACTTATATGGAAGACGTGTTCTAGAAGGTTACTGGTGTCACGTCGACGACGGGGAACGGGTGGCAATTCGCAAACTTGCAACTCGCACCGGCTCGGTTGGCAAGTTTGGCACCACAAGCACGCGCACTGCCTTTCCCCGTTGCCCACAACGCCTTTCCACCCTCGGATCACAATTCAACGGCCCGGACGCCTTCTTCTCATCTACTCAAGAGGCGGCGGCGGGCCACCCGGCGGACGCGAAACGAAACGCAGCGCCGCCGCCGTTGCCAAAGACTCTTCTTTTTTCTCCTTTCCGTCCACCGCCGCCACCGCCACCCCGGCGACGCTATGGAGAAGAGCAGTAGCGCCGCAGCTGGAGGCAGCGCCCCGCCTCCGCGGTTCCAGATGGAGGATTTCCAGCTGGAGGGGAAAAGGCCCGTCAAGAACCCCTTCGTCCCCATCGGTACGTACGCTCTTCCCTCCCTCTGACGCACGCAGCCGTTTTGGCACTTGGGGACGGGGAGGAGTAGGGTAGGTCGCCGCGCCCCGGATCCAAGGTCGTGGGACGGTGATTCGTTGTGGATTTTAGGCGTGGGATTGGGTGGGCGGGGGATCTTGCTCTGTTGTTATCTAGGACCGTGGTTTTATTCTGTTAGCCCCCGACTTTATGGTGGGGCTAGATTGGTGGAGCAGCTACCGAAGGAATTAAAATGGGGCAACTGGTGTGAAAATGAATGTTTGTTGTCACTGATTTGCCAACATAACTCCATAGGTGCTGTGATGTGTTCCATATGTTCGTTCTTTTACCTCATGCACATTCTTATGTGCATTGACCAGTAGCTGCACACATGCGGCTCAATCGGAGAAGATGAAATTCCATCTTGTATGCAGATGCTGGTTGAAATTTTAGCTTTATCAGTTGCCAGATAGTACATATGGGTTCTGCTAAACATATGTATTGGATTGCTTTGTTGAACACTGGGCTGGACAAGGCAGTGAACCTGATGATGGTTCTGATGGATGTTTATTCAGTGGCCACATTCAGTAATTTCATTCAAATTTTGGTGTACTGCTATGAACAAATGATAATGGCTGAGTTGTTGAAGCATGTGTGCATGGTAGGAGGATCAATATCTCTTATTCTAGATGTTCAGTATGCTGATTTGACATATGCTTTAGCGTGTCTGATGATGTCTTGTGCTGTTATTGGTTACCAGACCTTTCTTGTTTAATGATAATGTTTCTGTGCCCGTCCTAGTCTCACCGAGGAAGGGCTTTAGGGAAGGAAACAAGCTGGCCCCATGATTTTTTCTTAGGCTCCCATGTCTCATTTGCAGAATGCAACTGAGTTGAGTCAGATTATTTTTATGTAGCCCTGGAATACCTGTTTATCATCACTTATGCCTCAGCCTTATAATGTATGGTTACTTGGGTGATTGTCACTGAGTTCTAATTTCTAAAGCCACAGAGACTGATCAAGTTGAGTTCACATTAATTCAACTGCTCTTAGCTTATCGAATGGTTTCATAAATATTTCAAAAGTGGGTTATATAGTATGCTCCTTGGTTGGGGGTATGTGAACAATGACTATGTTCTGATCGGTAGACTGTTGATGAAAACAAATATGAGGCAGCTAGGGTAACTCAGGGTAAATTATAACTGTCTAGATGGGTACGTGCAAGTTCATCTAGTTTTGAGCACATGCATGGTGATGGTTGAATGTGTAGCTTAAAGAGTAGATGTTGGAGTCAGGACATGTAGCACCTCCATCCATGACCACCATTTCAAACGTCTACTTTGATCATGCCCTTAACAGTATATGTGAATCATTCTTCAAGAGGCAGATGTTCTGGAACTCGTGAAACATTTTTTATGCCTTTGATTCATGAAGTATAACCTGGGCCAGTGCCCTTGAATTATTTGGTTAGCTCTGAGTTTATCAATCTTCCTCTACTTGGTTCTCATTTAAACACTCATACCATTCAATCGTGTATTTTTACTGCACTATCCAGTTTTTGTGGTGTACTAGAATTGGATCATATTATCATTTTACTTTACTGTTGTCAAAGGAACTGTCTGTGTTGCAGCAGATGGGAACTCAGCTGGAGATACTAATTCGCATTGCTGCTAAAATTATAATCTATTATCTTCGTATCATTGTACGATTTCACCTTATATAATCGCTCAAATTACTACGCTCTTATAAGCTGTTGCATTTTTTTCCAGGAGCATTGGTGACTGCTGGAGTTCTGACTGCTGGTCTAATCAGCTTCCGCTATGGTAACTCTCAACTGGGCCAAAAACTGATGAGGGCACGTGTTGTTGCCCAAGGCGCAACAGTCGCTCTAATGATCGGTAGTGCTTACTACTATGGTGATCAAATCAAGCTGTTCAAGAAAGGATCTAGCCCATGAACTTCACTGGAGTAGATGTTGCTCCTTTTAGTATATGGAATGTCATATGTACGCTGAAGTTTCACCTGGATCCTGCTGTTTGTCCCTCCTAACATTGGGCATAACCATGTCATTTTGGCCTGACATGTAATAGCTAACCAGAAATGGGTATTGGTTCAATCGGCAGGCCAGATAATAAATAATTTATTTGTTGATAAGGTCATGCATCATTTATTAAAATTGTTGCGTGATTTTGCTTTTTTTCTGATGCAACTGTTGATAAGATTATGCATCATTTATGTTCCTTACACGTTGCAAAATGTGGAGGAATACCTATCTAAGTGACACAATCTGTGAAAATATTCTGAGATAAGCACAAGACGAACATCTTGGAACGGAAATCTACCCGATAATCTTAGCTGTTTGGAAATTTCTACTCTGGCTTCAATGATTATTCTGATGGTCAGTCTGCGTCTCCGCCTGCCTGTGCAGAAGAACCAGAAACGGTGAAACATAAGCAGATTCTAGTAAACTAAACACTTACGTCTAATTTTCGTCCCTTTTGTACCATTTCACGACTACTAGTTTCTGCCAAAAAAAGTTATTTCACGACTAGTTTCTGCCAAAAAAGTTGATGACACTGAAGGTTTACAAAGTCTTTGGCCCTGTTTAGTTCCTCCTCCAAAAGCTTTTCACCCATCACATCAAAATGAATCTTGTATGCATAGAGTATTAAATGTGGACCAAAAAAAAAAAGAACTCATTACATGAATGGAGTGTATTTCGCGAGACAAATCTAACGAGCCTACTCAATGCATGCATGATTTGCAATAGTGATGCTACCATAATCATCCGCTAATCATGGTTTAAATACCCTCTAATTACCCTTATTAGATTCATCTCGATATTTGCAGACAAATTGTTATTGGTCACGTTTACTATCTCTAAATGGTATTTTTCTCTTCTAAATTTTTCTGCATAATGCATCTAAACAGGATACAACAGCAGTTGCAAGCTCCATCGTTCTCTGCCGGCAAGATACACTCTGATGATCTCAGATAAACAATTTGCACCAGATGATAGACAGTCTTACTGCTAGAGAAAAAATAAATATGCATTTAACAGCAGAGGCCGATCCAAATTTCTGTTGGAAAACCAACAGTGACAGGATTTAGAGACTTGCACACATGCTATGGAATTTCACCAGTAACTTTGCAAGTTTCTGAACTGCGTACAAAATACAAACCAGGCAGATAGTGTCAACATTGATCGCATCACCGAAGTACAGAACATGGATATCAGTGTGCGATGCCATCATAGACCATGCCCCTATGGGCATAATAAATACATAAATACCAAAAAAAAAAACTGCTCATTTATCAGCAGACACTATGGAAATTGCTATATGGGCTATACATTGCGCTGTTAATAACAAAAAACAATCTCAACAAGCCTCTCATCATGCCACTGTTGGAGAGAGCTGAATCACCTAACCCATTGTCCTGCCCATTAAGCTCCAAATCTGTGATAAGGCGCTCAAAATGAAAATGCAGGACCCTCAACCAAGAGATACTGTCTGTCCCCTTTGTTATACAGAGATACGTTGTCTCAATTGTCAAAAGTCTATCATCCCTTGTTCCTTGACCCTTGTAAATAATTACCACTCAGCATATGCAGTTGGTGAACCAGATTTTCTGTTTGCAAACATCACCATGAATGTAAGTGCTGCTTGGGCCATAGAATTTCCTGTATGGGCGTAACCATGAAATACACAAAACATCAAACCTGGATACTTCGCACTAAATCATCCAAAAGGCGAAGTGCTCGTTGAACAACAATAGCTGTTTTCCAAAATACAAAGTCTCCGAGCTTCTTCCAAAGGATCTACTGGAAAAACTTCTTTTATCCAAAGCATCTGCATGTTCCTTACTGGGAAATCAGAAAGCTCCACATCGAACCTTTTCAAATCATCTGGGTTTATAACTGATGCTATAACATTCTGCAAAAGTGCAAAATTCATCAAACAACATACCTTCCAAGAACTCAAGTATATTACTGATAGTATAATGTCTGACTAACCACTGCAGCAATTTTCTAAGTGTATGAACTACAAAGTATAAGGAATTTGGATATCGCATGATACATGAATAAATGCATACTGACATACAGCATAAATGCACACAAACAGCACATTTTATTGTGATAGAATAATTCACATGCTGGAAGAATAATAAAATTGACTTTCATCAACCCAATATGATGTCATTCAGAATCACATCTAAACATACGTTTTCTTAGCTGAGTGCTGTATAATGTCATAAATAATTGACCCAAACTGAAACATATTTTGAAAATTAATGGATAGACAAACTCACCAAAGTTCCCTTCCAACAAGCATTAAGGATAATAAATTTCAGAAGTTTGTCTTCAAAGCGACTCAGGACCTTATGCAAAACAGAAGATGCATCCAAGTCTCGGCAAGAGAAATCAGGAGGAATTCCACAGTTTTTAACAATAACACCTGTGTGCCTCTTCAACATTTTTTCTAGGCAACAACCAAATGTATGATGTAATTTAGTGCTACTTGCACCTTTTGAAAGCTCTAAATTAACAGAAGCATCAAGATCTGCAACTTCCTGCAGTCTAAGCAACAATTCAGCCCTTGCATCATCAGCCCAGCAACAGCAAAGGGATGATCCGTCATCTGCTAAAACCATAGGTAGTACAATAGGATTAATACATGTGCTCCACACAAATCAGAAAAGTAAAAATATCCCTGTGTATCATTGGAATTATTTTTAATTTTAATCCAGGATTGTGTGTGATCCAGAATTCCAGAAAGGCTGTTGTTGTTGTTGATTGTGTATGATGCACATTACTGTGTTGCCTAACGAGAAGAGTTACATTTCTTACCAAGTATAAAACCAGCTAGCCTGACTTTTACATTTGGTATTCTACCATGATTAGTTGATTTGTCCAAAACCAGCTTAAGAACAGTAGCCACCTGGGAAAAGGAGAAGACAATTAATGATAAATCTAAAGGAGAGACCAGGAAGAGTAAAACAATGGAGTTTGATATCAAATAAAACATCTGAACATTAATTCATTGTGAAAGGATCCATGAAGATTAAAAAATGAGTATATCTGTAACCTATACATAAGCCAAATATAAATAAAAAAGCAACCTACCCGGCAGTGAAACTGCATGTGTCTATCCTCTCTAAAATGCTTCCGATGAAAGAACAAACACATTGAAACTGTACTAAGTGAACAGTCCTTTAAGCAATTAGACTTCAGTGGTGAAATAACACTTTCTTCAGTCAGGTCAGGATGGCTGATAGAGGTAACTTCAATGTATGTAACAGTAGTTAACAACAATTCATGCCTGCAGCAAGAAAACAGAGGATACATGAACTGAGCACACAGAATGTATGCGTACTTACATAGTGAAAACTAAAATATTTTCCTCAAGTTCAGCTTTAAGCTTTAAACTTGACATTATGTAAAAAGAACATGATCCCAAGCAATTTGCAGGATAAATTCTTCTAGTCGTAAACTTTCCCAAGTATAGACAACAGCAACCTAATAAATTTAGGATGCAGTAGCGCACTAAGCTTCACCGCCTGTGACCGGAAGGTCCAGGGTTCGCCCTGGCCTCTGCACATTTATGTGCAGGAAAGGCTGTGCGCTAAACAACCTGCCCCCAGACGCCGTATAGTGCAGGAGCTTACGGCACTGGGTACGCCCCCTTTTTTACGAGTTAACAGCCATTTTGGTACTTGAAGTATGGCCAGAGGCTCAGACAGATCCTCAAATTTAAAAGGTCAAATCTAAAACCTTCAGGTTTACAATTTTTGGGCAAAATTAGGATCCCAAGTCCCAACCAATTGACATGCCATGTGTGGTTGTTAAGGTTCACCTAATCACCTGCCCTCATATTTTGCTTTCTCACCAAGGTTCTTAAGGTGTAGCTGATAACAAGATGTACCTAGGTCGCTAGACCTACAGGCGCCTGGCCACACCATGTTGGCGTATGCAAGTTACCACAGGGCAGGACAACTTACTGCCCTAAACCTTGTTTGTTATAACTTGTAAACAAACCAAATTATCCCTGTGCAAAGATGCTTCCTTGTGGTGTAACAAGCAGAGCCCCTTCATGGGCTAACTGGCTGAGTCACCGCCTCACCGGAAGAAGAGGGCTGGTGATTAGATCGTGAGGAGCGCTCCATCTGGTGCAACAAGCTGAGGTGTCGGTTGAGCCCAAAATGTGTACTTAGGACCTATTTGGATGGGATTTTCACAGCCCATACATGTGGATGGGCTGGGATTTTGATTCAACTATTTGGTCATTCATATGGATAGTCCACGATGGGGCCCTATATGTGACTAGATTGGTACTAAAGGGATGTGGTTACACATTTGCATGTTTGCTATTTTCAGAGATCTAATACTTTTTTACTCTGCCTAAGCATTTGCCCTCACATTAGTGCATAATAAAGCTTACATCATTCTCATTCCAGACTATTTTACCTCTACAAACAAAACTAAGTAAAACTATGGATCAGGTACTCAGTTCACTCTAAAGGAGTGCCAATACGTACATGGACACTGCACATGCAGGCTATTCTATTAGGATTCGACGAGTAACTCATTGTATTCAAGTTACCATCTTCACAAAAGCAAGTGTCAGACATCAGCTTCCTTGTCAGATCAAGGTCATACATAAATTATTAGAGGTAAAAGCTACAATTTTTCATACAGGTAAATGATGATCTTTTGCTGTAAACTAACAAGACAATGGAAGTAACATTTGACAAAAATGCAGAAGAAAGGGAAGAACAAACTGTGTCAAAAGGACGCGGTGGAATGTGACTGTTGCCCCTGGTCCAATGCCAATGGTAGAAGAATGTTTGCTTAAGTATCCACGGACACGTACCTGCAAAGGGTGCCATGAGATGGAATATCATTAGATCAAACCAACAAGAAAGCAGTAAACCGAAAGATCTGGTAATTTACCATATGATTATTATCAGCAACATGGATACATAGACTGTACTTCTCATTACCAAGCATACATCTTCCCCCCTTGGAGACATGCGAATGGATATGTTCTACTTTTCCCTGTACTGATATTAAATCTCCTTGAACCAATTCTTCAATTTTCAAGTTAGCAGGTCCAGAAGCCTCCTTAAGCATCATAATATCATTGCATGATGACACACTTAAAACTTCACTGGAGGAAGCACACAGCCCGCTCAATACATGACACAGGCCGTTATATTCTTCCATCTTTGTGCTTATTGCCTCACAAGAAAATTTCAAATGGAAATAAGAATTACAGTGGAAGTCATTCCAAGACTGTACTAACTTTAGCTCATCATGGATGATGTTTCTGGAAACTGGTTCATCCATCTTCACTGAAGTAACTCCAGCAGATGGATCCCCAATTGTCCCCTTGATGTTCATATTACCATCAAAGGTAATGGCAATGCTCCAAATTTTATCCTGAGAATCCAGTGAGACTTTACCACCTTCCAAACATCCACAACCTTCCATGGTGCAAGCGAGATTTCCACTGGGACATTGGAGAAGATAGTAGCCATTGATCCGCAGTAACTGCATATTGATGATATTAAGTAGAATTTAGAGATGCTAATTACAGAAACACAACTAAGTGTAGAAAGTGTTGAAAAATAAATAGTGAGAATAGGCTTCATCGTCAAAATCGTACCTGATATTTGACAAAAATTCCCTCCTTGAACTCCAACAAAATCCTTGACGTGTGTTCCCTTCCGCATACAATATGATCATTTAGTAAAGTACTATCTGATCCACAGGAATTGCTAGACACCAGTGTACCACAAAGACTGGTGCTCCCGAAACTTATAGAACATGGGATATTCCACAATTTTGCAATAGAGGCTTCAGAACTACTTAGTAAATGAGAGTGCAACATTCGAAAGGCCTCTGCATGCTCAATGCATTCACCTTGCCCAATAAACTGCAAAACATATGGAAGTATTACAGCTTCAGCATACAGGATAGGCCCTGGCATGTCTTGATGTTGAATCTGCAATAGCATAATGAGAACATAGACACTACTTAGGGGGGTGATTATGCTACAAATCTCAAGATTTTTTATAGAAGGAAAGAAAATGGACTCACATTATTTGCAGGAAATATGTGGGACAATTTAACTAGGTGAAACAACTTGTCCCTATAATTAATGTGCAACGGAATTTGCAAGGAAGGGCCAATTTGATTTAGCTCCCTCCAACATACTATAACATACATATTGAGCTGATGTACTCTTTTTTTGTAAGAAAGCTTCTGAAAGATAGCCTTACAGGACAGGGGATCAGCAACATCACAATGATCTAGGTAAGCCACTGGGCCTTCAAGAGCTAGTTTATAATTGCTGATCTGGATGGCAAAACGAAAATCAGAAAACAATGTTAATATATGCACCCAAATGGGCATAAAGCAGTAAAGCAGAAGAATCAGGTAAGCTCTACTTTCTTGATTAAGTGAGTAAAGCAAGCAAACAAAAGCAAATATGCAATCCTAGAACTGGAACTGCACAACATCATCCTTCTGTACGATGTTTTTTTTTAAATACTAGGATGACACTATGCTCCAATCCAACGTGTTGAATCAGTAGCATGTACAATCTTTAGAATCATTAACCTTAAGATATATATCCCAGGGTCTTTCTACGAACAGAATTACACCCCTGCTTTAGACACATCATCATGTAATGCTCTGCAAGATTGTGCAGCAAGGCGGTAAGCCCTGCACCTGCAGAAACCAGCAGCGATTCTGTGTCTGCTGAAGTGCTGGTGAGAAAGGACTAGTTACTAGATTATCCTTCCGCGCTGCCACCTCCACTATGGCACCAGGTTGACAACACCTGGGACTTCCTCTCACCTCACAGCACTAGTTGCCCAACAATTCCAGGTGATACATCATCCATCTCTACTGGACATTTTCCAACCATTAGTTGCAAAGGACTTTATTCTGATGTTCAAGTGATCATTAACAAAATTATATTCATTAGATGTGTCACATAAAACAATATAGCCTTCTTGTCCCAAGCATATTTGGGTAGGCCATTGCATGGCACATTCACATGTACAAATACTACATGGTAAATATTGTCATTACCTCATAGACGCCAGACAAACTCCCATTCGACGGAAGATCAGGTACAATAACATCTATACATCCAGTGGAGTCAACCAACTGCAGCCTCCCTGACAGGGGAGAAGTCTGTATGCAATAAGGACACAGGAATTTCATAATGTATCCTGATCCAAAGTCAAGACTTAGATCATAAGTAAAATCATTCATGTAGCACATCTATTTGTTGGTGTATAGAGTGTAGAGGCCCAGTTAGAGGCCCATGTACCTATTGAATATAGCCCACCCTAGAGGTTGGAGGAATAGACATTCTCTCCTTTCTACATGGTATCACGCTAGGTTTTCCCCACCAGCCGCCACCTCCCTGCAGGCCGCCGCCGCCGCCGCTGCCATGGCCGGCCGGCCGCCGCCGCCGCCGGGATTCCCTCCCCGGCCTTCCCCTCCACCTCTCTCTTCCTTCCCCCCCCCCCCCCCCCCCCTCTCCTCTGCCTCCAGCGCTCCCGCGCGGGCCTGGGCTGCGGTGGCAGCCGCCCAGCCGCCACGCGCGCAGGGCGCGGAGCAGGCCGCCGCCGCGCAGGCCGCAGCCGCGCCAGACGACGCCGCGCAGGCCGCCGCCGCGCCCCCTGCTTCTGCCGTGGCCGTGGCCGGCCTCGGGCTGCCGGAGCCCCCTCCTCCAGCCCCCCCTGGCGCCCCTGCGCCAGGCGCCCCTGCCGCTCCGCCCCTGCCTCCCCTGCTCCCGCAGGTTCCCCTGCTCCCGGCCCAGATCCGGCCCATGGGCCTGGGCCAGGGTGCGGGCCTGGGCCAGGGCCACCCGTCTGCCGACGTCGCCGCCGCCGTCCTCGCGTCCGCCCTCCTCGCAGCGAAGACCGAGGCTGCTGCTGCTGAGGAGCGTGTCCGCGCTGCTGCACTCGCTTGGGAGCGCGAGCGCACCACAGCGGACACCCTCGCACGCCAGGTCGCGGAGGCGGAGCAGTACCTCTCTGCCATCTCCGCCGGGAAGCAGCCCGTCGTCACCGACGCCGGTGCCTCTTCCTCCCACCAGGCGCCGCTCGCCGGTTCTGCTTCCCGTCCCGACCCGACTGATCCGGTCGTCGCCAACCTCCACCTTCAGGCTGCCGGCGTCCAGAACATCCGTGCTCTGGTCTCCGTCGTCCTGGACCCAGCGTCCACCGCCTATGGGCGCTGGCGGGATCAGGTCCTCCTCGCCCTCAGCCGCTACGCCTTGGACGACCACGTTCTCCTTGACACGCCAGCTGAGGAGCGAGACGTGTCCTGGAAGCGTCTCGACAGCATCGCTGTGTCCTGGATCTTTGGGACCATCTCCCTGGCTCTCCAGGACCTCGTCCGGACTTCCGGAGGCACCTCCGCTCGCCAGGCCTGGCTGACCCTCGAGAGTCAGTTTCTGGGCAACGCCGAGCACCGCATCCTCCGCCTCGACACTTCGCTCCGCAACTTCGTCCAGGGCGACCTCCCCGTCGGCGAGTACTGCCTCAGGCTGAAGGGCATGGCCGACGATCTTCACGCCCTGGGGTCCCCGGTGCCTGACCGGACCCTGGTGCTCCACGCCCTGCGCGGTCTCAACGACAACTACGACCTCATGCGGACTTTGCTTCCTCGCCAGCGGCCCTTCCCCACGTTCCAGCAGGTCTGGGAGGACCTCTCGCTGGACGAGCTCGCCCGCGGTCTCTCGCCTGGCTCGTCCTCCTCGTCCACCTCCACCGCGCTCGTCACTGCTCCACCAGCTTCTTCGACGCCACCTGCCACCTCCCTCGTGGGCGCTCCTCCGCCTGCTCCCCCCGGTCCGAGCGGGGGTGGCGGGGGCCGTGGTGGTGGCTCCGGTGGTGGTGGTGGTGGTGGTGGTGGCCGCCGTCGCCGCGGAGGCCGTGGTGGTGGACGCGGGGGCCGTGGTGGTGGCTCCGGGGGAGGTGGCTCCGGTGGAGCACCAACGTCTTCGGCCTCGTCGTTCGCTCCTGGTGGTGCTCCCTGGCCTTCCTACACCAGCCCATGGACAGGGCGCATCTCCATGTGGCCATTCCAGCTTCCGGGGGGGGCCACTCACTCTGCAGGCCGGCCTGCGGCCATGTTCGCCGGCCTTCCCCCCCAGTGCTTGACGACCTGGACTACACCAGCTCCACCGAGCCAGCCTGGACTTCCGTTGGCACCACCAGCTCCGTCCTACCCACCTCCGACCTACCCGAGTGGTGGCTGGGACGCCGCGGCTCTGGCTCAGTCTTTCAGCACCATGGGCCTGACGCCGCCGACCAGCACGGAGTGGATCGCCGACTCGGGTGCTTCGTTCCACACCACCCCAGATGCTGGTATACTTTCTTCTGTCCACCCACCACACCCATCCTGCCCCTCTTCTATCATGGTCGGGAATGGGTCTTGTCTTCCTGTCACATCTGTGGGCACTGCACCTGGTTCTTTTCGTCTTCCTCATGTTCTTGTTGCTCCACAGATGGTTCACAATCTTCTTTCTATTCGTCAGTTTACAGCTGACAACTCTTGTTCTGTTGAATTTGACTCGTCTGGTCTTACTGTGAAGGATTTGGCTTCCCGGCGTCCACTTCTCCGATGTGATAGCACGGGGTGTAACATCCCAAAAATTCATCCAATTAAATCATGCGTTAAAAATCTTTTTCAAAGCTTTGCAAAGTAATTCTTGAGCTCAAATTTTCCCTTTCATCTAAATTCCATATCGCACCTAATCTTCCTTTGGTTAATCTATCCTAGCACCAGTACACCCGGTCACTCTAATCCTACTCCTTTCTCTTTACGCAACCAGTGATCTACTAATCTCTTTATGTGCTCTCACACAAATGCATGCTACCTCTTGCCTTCTTCCAGCGCGAGCATGTAAACAGAAAGCACCCCATCTCTCTCCATGAACACACACGCAAGCACAACAAAGACCGGCATGTGCAAACTACTCGTTGCGGATCATGTCTTCCCTTGGCTTCAGCATGCACATCTCTGTTTTCTTCAAGCACGCACAGCACAGTGCAAGCTACTCATTTCGGGTCATCTCTTCTCCAAGCTTCAGCTTACGCACAGCACAGAAACAGCACTATTGCCGTTCCTGCTCTCTCCATCAGTACAGTTCAAAGCAGCACGCGGACAGCATCTCGCACACCCGCGTCGCGTGCAAGCCTCGCCAAGGCAAAAGCCGCCATCTGCGCTGCTAGGACACGCGGCCAGGACCTCCCCTCATCGAGCTCACCCGCTGCTCTGCTCGCACAGCCGCTCGGCCCCGCGACGCGACCGCTCGCTGCCGGCCGCACCACGCCGCGCCGCACGGCACAGCGCCGGCGAGCAGTGCCGCTGCCGTGCCGCCCTCCATCTCGGCCCCACCACAGCGCCGTCGCCTCAGCGCCTCCGCACGCCGACGCTCGCAAGCGGACGACTCCCTGCAGTGCCGCCATTGATGGTGAGCCGTTGAGACGCTAGCCCAGCTCGCCGTCGCCCGCCTATAAATAGCACCATCAGCTTCTCCTCCTCCATACCCAGCTCGCCGAGCCGCGCCGCTCCGCTGCCCGTCTCCTCTCCCGATTTTCCCCTCCTCTGCTTCCCCACACAGAAAACCGGGCGCCGCCCTGATCTCCCTCTGCACGCCGACCCTGCCCGAGGTGAGCCCATGGTGAGCCTCCCCTCGACTTCCTCTCCCTCACCATGCCCCCGGATTTGGAT
This sequence comes from Urochloa ruziziensis, assembly GCA_015476505.1. Lineage (NCBI taxonomy): Eukaryota > Viridiplantae > Streptophyta > Magnoliopsida > Poales > Poaceae > Urochloa > Urochloa ruziziensis. Next base: position 47,662,686 of record CM027119.1, read on the forward strand.
TTGGTGGCCGAAATCGCCGCCACGGCGGAGCTCCAGTGAGCTCTTGCCGCTCCCATGGCGGACAAGACCGAGGAACACGAGCCTCCTTGCTCTGTTCCGTCCGTGTCTCTGTCCTGGCTCTGTCCCTCTTCTGTTATGTATTCCACCGGCCCAAATGAATCCCGTAAGCCCAGGAGCTAATCAAAAGCCCAAACGCCATCCAAACCAATCCCGTGAGAACAAACCCGTGAAACACTCACCCGTTATGCTAATTGATTTTGGAATCCAATTAGCGACCGGTCTTTACACAGCCATAATTTCTCTGTTTAAACTCCGATTCCACCAATTCCTTCTCCTAAATTCCACTAAAATCATACTCTATTTATTTCCATCATTCTTGCCTCCAGTTGAGCTCATTTTATTTCGGTGTTCGTGTTGCGGAAACCGTTGGGGTGGGTTAAGTGTACAACCTCTGCAGAGTTAAAATCTATTCGAATAGCCGTATCCACGGTATTGGATGAGTCACGGCTTGGGCCTGAAACTAGTGTTGGGAAATGGTGGAATCTTTTGGTGTGTGTGTTTTGGAAAGTGTCCGGCAGGTGTGCCGTGAGCTACGGCGGACGGGGAGTCCGGTAGCATAAAATGTGGATCCTTTGTGGAGGATCAACCCACTTGTTATTAAAAACTGTTTTTACGAAAACCTGTTTAAAATAAACCCTCGCCTAAAATCCAGCTTTTACGCAAAATAAACCTTAGCCGTATCCTTGTTTTATCCTGTGCATAATCTTTATATCCCCCTCCGTGGACGTGGTTGGACTTGTTGAGTACGTTTGTACTCACCCCTATTTTGTTGCAACAGAAGAGGATCCGGACTTTGTCCCTGAGGAGTTCGAGTAGAGGTCGTATCCGCACCCGACGTTGCCTGTGGTGTGGCTCCTTCCAAGATGCTTCCGCTGTTCCTCGTCGAGATAGGGCTAGATCCAGTCATAGTCTATCTCTGGTTATGTATTGTTGTACTTTTGATTTCTGTTATCGTCTGTATCGAGTACCGTGCCCCTTTGAGGTCGCACGATGACTGAACCATCTGTGGAATAAATGTGTATCAGCCTCCTGGGACTGATATTTGTATCACATTTAGTCTCTGCTTAAGTGGGGACGCTTCACGGGGCCACTTTACACCCTTCGCCTTCCTCCTTCCGCTGCTCCACCGACGAGTTCCATTGCCTCCACTTCGTCAGCTGCCTTCGCCACGACTCCTTCGTCTACCACATGGCACCGTCGGCTCGGTCATCCCGGTCGCGACGTTTTGGCTCAGCTTAGTCGTAGTGCAGCTGTTCCTTGTACTAGGACTACTGATGAGCACCTCTATCATGCTTGCCAGTGTGGTCGTCATGTTAGGCTTCCTTTTTCTTCTTCTTCTTCGCATGCGAGTCATGCTTTTGATCTTATCCACTGTGATCTGTGGACTTCACCTGTACTCAGCATCTCTGGCTTTAAGTACTATCTTGTGGTAGTTGATGATTTCTCCCATTACTCTTGGACTTTTCCTTTGCGAGCTAAGTCTGACACTTTCCCTACCCTCCTACACTTCTTTGCCTGGGTGTCCACACAGTTCGGCCTCACTGTCAAGGCCGTCCAGTGTGACAACGGCCGTGAGTTCGACAACCGCACCTCTCGTGACTTCTTTCTCTCTCGGGGTGTTCAGCTCCGCATGTCTTGCCCGTACACCTCGGCTCAGAACGGCAAGGCTGAGCGGATGATTCGCACCACGAACGATGTCGTTCGCACGCTTCTCCTCCAGGCCTCTCTCCCTTCCCGTTTCTGGGCTGAGGGACTTCAGACTGCCACCTATCTCCTTAACCGTCTCCCGTCCACAGCTTCTCCTGCTCCCACCCCTCACCACGCCCTCTTCGGTACCCCTCCCCGTTATGACCATCTTCGGGTCTTCGGGTGTGCATGCTATCCGAACATCTCTGCCACCGCTGCACATAAGCTAGCTCCTCGGTCGACTCGGTGTGTGTTTCTTGGGTACTCCCCTGACCATAAGGGGTACCGCTGTTTCGACCTCACTTCTCGCCGAGTTCTCATCTCCCGACACGTTGTGTTTGACGAGTCGGATTTCCCCTACTCCACTTTCCCCACCCCGACTCCTGACCCGGAGTTGGACTCCATGTTTCTGACTGACCCGGTGGTTCAGCCACCTGTTTCTGTGTTTCCTTTTTCGGCAGGTTCTCCCGCGCCATGCGCGGCACCGGTGCCCTCCGTTGCGCCCCGCCTGGCGCCGTTGCCCGTGCCAGCGCCACGCGCGGCCCCGGCAACCTCTCCCGTGCCACGCGCGGCCCCGGTGCCCTCCGTTGCGCCCCGCCTGGCGCCGTTGCCCGTGCCAGCGCCACGCGCGGCCCCGGGAACCTCTCCCGTGCCACGCGCGGCCCCCGTGCCCTCCGCTGCGCCTCGCCTGGCGCCGCTGCCCGTGCTAGTGCCACGCGCGGCCCCGGTGCCCTCCGCTGCACCCCGCCTGGCGCCCCTACCCGTGCCCGCGCCACGCGCGGCCCCGGTGCCCTCCACTACGCCCCGCCTGGCGCCACTGCCACGCGCGGCCCCGACGCCCCTTCCTGCGCGCTTCGCGCAGCCGGTTCGGGTCTACCACCGTCGGTCGGTGCCGGCACAGCAGCTGCCGCCCCGGCCTCCGTCCCCACCCCCACCTTCGCCGGTGCCGTCTTCCCCGCCTGCCCCTGCACGGGCCCTCGCTCGTCTGGATCCGGTGGCCTACCACCCGCCTGTCCTCCATCGGGATCCTGGTCACACACATCCCATGGTGACACGGCGGGCGGCGGGCTCTCTTCGACCTGCGGCTCTCTCCGCATCCGGGGGAGAGCCGGGGATCTCTCCGGTACCCTCCTCTGTCCGTGAGGCTCTCGCCGACCCTCACTGGCGACAGGCGATGGAGGAGGAGTACGCGGCTCTTCTTGCCAACCAGACGTGGGACCTCGTGCCGCGTCCGTCTGGTTGCAATGTGGTCACCGGGAAGTGGATTTGGACGCATAAGCGTCGGGCTGATGGTTCCCTGGATCGATACAAGGCTCGCTGGGTTCTTCGGGGATTCACACAGCGACCTGGTGTCGACTATGATGAGACTTTCAGTCCGGTGGTGAAGCCTGCGACAGTTCGCACAGTTCTCTCCATTGCTCTATCTCATTCTTGGCCTGTGCATCAGCTGGATGTGAAGAATGCAAATCTGCATAGCACCCTGACAGAGACAGTATATTGCAGCCAGCCAGCAGGTTTTGTGGACTCCAGTCGTTCGGGTCTTGTCTGTCGCCTCAACAAGTCATTGTATGGTCTGAAGCAGGCACCACGGGCTTGGTACTCTCGCTTCACCACGTTTGTTGTTTCGTTGGGGTTCACCGAGTGCAAGTCCGACACCTCTCTGTTTGTCTACCGCCGTGGCTGAGACTGCTTATCTGCTTCTCTACGTTGATGACATCATCTTGGTTGCTTCTAACCAGACTCTGCTTCAGCGCATCATTCAGTCTTTACAGCAGGAGTTTGCGATGAAGGACCTTGGTGAGCTTCATCACTTTCTGGGTGTCACTGTTGAGCCTCGCTCTTCTGGCCTCTTTCTTCACCAGCGTCAGTATGCCCTTGAGATTCTGGAGCGAGCTGGGATGACTGACTGCAAACCTTGTTCCACTCCGGTCGACACACAGGCTAAGCTTCCTGCTGCTGAGGGTGCTCCAGTTGCCGACCCGACTACTTACCAGCGCATTGCTGGCGCGTTGCTCTACCTCACCTTCACCAGACCGGACATCACATATGCAGTTCAGCAGGTTTGCCTTCACATGCATGATCCTCGGGAGCCACACCTTGCTGCGCTGAAGCGGCTTCTTCGCTACCTTCGTGGGACAGCTGACTACGGCCTGGCACTTCACTGCTCTCCTACCAGTGAGCTCGTCGTTTACACCGATGCTGACTGGGCTGGCTGTCCTGACACTCGTCGCTCTACTTCCGGGTACGCCGTCTTTCTCGGCGGCAACCTTGTCTCCTGGTCGTCCAAGCGACAGCCGGTTGTCTCCCGCTCCAGTGCAGAGGCGGAGTACCGGGCTGTTGCTAATGGCGTTGCGGAGGCATCCTGGTTGCGTCAGCTCTTGGCAGAGCTTCACAGCCCGCTCGCCAAGAGCACGCTCGTCTACTGCGACAATGTCAGCGCCGTGTACCTCTCCTCCAACCCAGTACAGCATCAGCGGACGAAGCATGTGGAGATTGACTTGCACTTCGTCCGAGATCGAGTCGCCATCGGCCAGGTTCGGGTTCTCCATGTCCCGACCACCTCCCAGTTCGCGGACATCTTCACCAAGGGACTCCCCTCCACGACATTCTCCGAGTTCCGCTCCAGTCTCAACGTAGTCAGTGGCTAGTTGTGACTGCGGGGGAGTGTTATATGTATGATTGGATTGTTTCTAGTCTAGTCTAGTCGTGTACACCGCTGCGCCGGTTGTACAGACTGCGGGGGAGTGTTGGTGTATAGAGTGTAGAGGCCCAGTTAGAGGCCCATGTACCTATTGAATATAGCCCACCCTAGAGGTTGGAGGAATAGACAGCAATTCTCTCCTTTCTACACTATTCACTTGTCTGCACCATAAATATGCAGGTGAATTATTTCAGAAAAACCACTTTGCAAGTACTAAAATGTATAAATTTGCCAAAGTCTAACATTACAAAGTTTCATACAATTTAAAATATGAAGCAAAGTGAGATTCTCAAAGTAATGGGCGTATAGGACTGTCTACATGCAAACTATATTCATTTATGTAGACTCTGGGTACAATTTTAGATGAATAAGGACTATACATGTTGAGCTCCAAGATACATGTGCCACAGGAGAATTCATAAATCAAAGAACAAAAACAAATTTCACTGACAGTAATCGAGAAAAATCAGTGACAAGGAAAACCCGGGTTTCAATAATCTTAGGCCCAGTTTGGTAGAGGGATTTGGTTTCTCCAAGAAACATTTCTAAAAAGAATGATTCGGACTCCCATGCAAAATATGTTTTTCAGTGTTTGTAGCTCTGTCTCTAAATCCCTGAACCGTATGTAGGGATTCTCCTGTTTCTCTCCAGAAACAGTTTTCAGTTGTGGATTCTCCTTGATATTAAACATTCCAGGTGTCTGACGATAGGTAAAAAGAGTTGTACAAAAGTATAGTTAATATGAGATAAATAACACAGGAAATTAGACACAACCTTAATGCTCCCCACTAACACAAAATCCAGATCTTCACTCGAAATTATTCTTTTTGTAATGCCGGGATAGGAAAACCCATCACAGAAGAATTGGTATTGTCCCCGTCTCCTGCCCACTTCTTCAAGACCATTCCAAAATTTGAGCATCGATGATATCCACAATGATTCACCCTTGAAGATAAAATGAGAGAATGGTATGACCTATGAATTCACAACTGAATTAATAACGGGCATAAACAAAATAAAAGTAAACTTAATTTCAAGTAAAGAATAAAAGAATACACTAATACCAATTTGCAAGCCTCCAATTTTGATCTAAGTCTTGAGCTACCACAATCATGGCTGCAAAATTTCATTATTAAACATTGCTGCACCACAAAGTTCAAGTTAATTAATTCACAGAGAAAATATGTTGGACTCAACATTAGAATTACAAGGAAAAAGTCTACATCACCCCCCAACGTATACATGGTGGCTCACATCACCCCCCAACCTATAAAACCGGATGTTTTACACCCTCAACTAATGAATACCGTTTATCTAACCCCCTATAGTGGTTTCCCAATCCGGTTTTGCTGACAGGGTGTGCCACGTTGGACAAGAATGACACCGTGGCACTAAGACCCACATGTCAGTTCTTTCTTCGTCTCTTCCCCAAAACCAGTCGCTCCCGTCATTCTTCCTCGGCGACTTGCGCTGCCGCCCGTCGTCGGCCTGTCTCCTACCCGCGCGCCACTGTTGTCCGCCCTCTCCCCTACTTGCGCTGCTGCCCATAGTCAGTTGCTCCCAGCTGCCAACCCCTTCAAATCGCCATAGGCCATGGCCGCATGAGGAGAGACCAGGAGATGCGCTAACCGGCGAAATCCCGTCGACGTCGTCAAGAATGCGAGCGTTCACCAAGTGCTTCGCACTCCTCGTGGCTCTCCAGAGAGACCCACGGGGACAGAGAGAAGAGGGAGGCGGACACAGCCAGCTGGGCGTCCCCTACTCCCCTTCCCCTGCGCTCTTGTGTCACGCGGCCTCCTCGCTGTGTGTGCTCGATTAAGTAAGCCTCCCGGTCTCCATTCTCCAATATGTCATGGATCCGTGCTGAGCCAAGCGCAAGTGCTTATTGTTTGATTAATATTTGAGAGAGAAAACAACTTACTCATTGGATCCGCCATTTTTTATTCGATTCGATTTAATTTGATTCAATTGCATCCGTCCATTCAATTTGATCCAGGCAGCGATCCTCCGCAACCAATCGTCCTTCCCACCCACGGCCCGGGCTGGACGGCCGCGCACGGTGGCGAGCAAGGAGATGCTCAGAGGGACACCCGTCTGTCCATCAGGGACTAGGATTAGATGCGGTCTGCAATTTTGGCATTTGATCCATATTGGTTGAGATTTATTTGGTAGTAGGTGCATTCAATTTTGCTTCACATGAGAATTATTTGGGCAGCTGTATGCCCGATTCATCTCGGTTGAGATTGATTCAGCAGTGAAGGGTTCAATTTCAGCACAAGCAAAAAAGTCATGGCGCCATGGCGACGACGCGGCCAGCCGCACAGCAACCCATCCTTGCCGTCAGGGGAGGCCGCGTCGATGGAGATTCGAGAGCGTCGTGCCGAAGCGCCGGGCCGCGTCGATGGAGATTCGAGAGCGTCGTGCCGAAGCGCCGGGCCAAACGGCCGCGCAGCAAGCTGTCAAAGGACGCCTGGGACCACGACTTGCCGGTGCTCCGCAATCAGCAAGCTGCGGCGCGGCGCGACCTCGAGACAAGGAAGCTCTAGGCGTCGCCTCTCTGTACCCGTGCTTCCTGACAGGTGGGTAAGAATGCAATTTGACCAACGTGGCATGCCCTGTCAGCAAAACCGGACTGGGAAACCACTATAGGGGGTTAGATAAACGGTATTCATTAGTTGAGGGTGTAAAACATCCGGTTTTATAGGTTGGGGGGTGATGTGAGCCACCATGTATAGGTTGGGGGGTTACGTAGACTTTTTCCGAATTACAATGAGCACAACTAAATTAAATGGCATATTGAATACCAAAGTAAAGTTTGAGAAAAAAGAAATTATAAGTTCCGCCATGCAGCACTGCTACTTCCAGCAAACTTTAGTGTCCACAGACATGGCTTGCTAAAAATGTACTTATTCAAAAGTTTGTAGCATTCTAATTTGTGCAAAATTATGTTCCGTGCAACATACTAGCCATGTACCGGATGTATATCACTGGTTGCTCAGAATTTGGTGCCTCATGAATCCATAGGTGGATATTTTTTTTCTTTGTGTGTGTTAGCGGGCGGGGGATCAAGATTGAATAGTAAATAAACTCAAAGTTGCAATTAAGAGAGGCTTGGCTGATTGCCTTTTGACAGCGAACCAAAAGAATTGCCCATCAAATGCTATATTTGAAGCAGAAATAATACGCACACATTCAGTGTGATAGATATTCTACTAACAAACTTGCCTGAGGTTGGCACTTTGAGGAGAGAGTTTTAGTAGCATAGGCATGGACCATTCCTTGCTTCTGTTGGTACCTTGCAGTACAACAGTTTCAATTCTTTAAATTAGCAGACACTATAACAGAGTATATATTGTTCAGATGATGCAATACGAATTAGCAACATACATTTTGTGAGCCCATAATCTCCTTATCAGAAAACAATTTGGTGAACTTTTGTTTAAAGCAAGATATTAGAAGTAACATCCTGAAATAGAGGGATAAAAACAATGAGAGCATACCTTGACATGAAAAGTATTGGCTTTGTCAGTCACTTATAAAGGTAAGTATATGTATACGTCATAGAACTATACATGTTAAATCATATCAAATTCATACCAAAATCTAGCAGGCATCTCCAGTGAGTCAACAAACTTCCTCAGGACGCTCTTGCTCTCTTCTTTTATATGATTTCTGCACCAAGAGAGAAATTATTGAGTCTGTAATAGACTAATAGCACATACCAAGTAAACAAATACAGTTCCCATCTTACTTGGAGTCGACCAGGGAGAAAGAATTTACAGTAATGCAAGTTCTACTGCATGTTGCAAGCAGAACAGTTTGCGTCCAAGCAAATTTCAGACGCATTGCTCGAAAGTTCTTTACAGAGATCTACAAAAAAGTAGAATAGCAACAGTGAAACTTAAGATGGAACTGAAACTCAGCAGCACCAACTTGGAGGTAAAGATTAGCAACATACAACAGCACCAACTCGAAGAGAATGTGGCGGCAGAAGCAGCAGATCATCTACAAGCAGCCACGCAGTGTCATCCAGCTCAACCACCAGGCCCTGGAAGTAAATTCCAGTGATGACCCCAACATACGCACCACCACACTTCTCTGTCGAGCCGTCCAATGGCAGATTTCTCCTCTGCAGTAGGCACCAAGCCATCGCTGTATTTGTGGATGACACCAATAGTGTGTGTGAACCTTTCTCACCAACAGAAACCAACTTTTTCTTCAAACCTGAGACATACACCAGCCTCCCAACAAGCCACACCAGCAGAGGCCGCCATGTACATGCTGCGTCCACAAAGTACACGAACTTGACCACCTCAAACTTATGACCCTGGGCAGATTCTGGCGGTGATACCCCGCACCGGCGGCACCCACAGCACAAAATCTCAGCCAGAAATCCGACTGAACTAGCGCTCCTCTTTTCAGCCTTGGCTTGCGGAATACTGAATACCACGCTGACGGACCTGACCAACCCAAACACGCAGCCGCGGGTGGCCAAATTAGAATCTTGAGCACCGCAATTGAGCGGAATCATTGCCAGAAAGCCACGCTTCGGGGCCGGCGCGGGCTCCTCCTCCTCCGCGAGGCGCCAGCGGACCACCTCGAGCACGCCCGCGGCGCCGTGGAGGCGGACGGAGGGGAGGTAGTTCCACGCGAGGACGCGTATCTCGCGGCCCAGCGCGACGGGGTCGAAGTCGAGGATGCAGCAGCAGACTGAGGTGGCTGGGGAAGCGGAGACGGAAGCGGAGGGGTCGGGGTCGGAGAAGGAGAAGCAGTTGCTGCGGCAGCCGGCGGGGGCGGAATCGGAGGGGAGGGAGAGCGTGCCGGCGAGGAGGACGGGGTGGGATATCGGAGCGAACGGGGCCGTTCCGGAGGACGAGGTAGGGGTTTGGCCGGCCGCGGCGGCGACAAGCTTGGGTTTTTTCCGGGGCGGAGAGGGGGAGGTGGGGGCGGAAGGAAAATGGAGGGAGGAGGCGCCGGTGGTGGGGCGGCGGAGGCTGAGGAGGTCGGCGACGGTGAACCTCCGCGGGGTGGGCGCGGGCTCCGCCGCCGCCGCCGGCGGCTCCATGGCTAGGGATTGGAGGGATTGAGAGAGGAGGGGACTGGGGGCAATGGGGGGAAGAAGAGGAAAAAGGCGAGCGGGCGGGAAACGAAGCGACGAGGGGAGCGGCGGGTAGGGCCCACTCGATTAGTTAGGAGCGTGGTGACGTGTTTGGGCTGGCGGTGGGCTGATATGGGCCTGCTATTGTTTGTTTGGGCCGGAAGAGACGGGCGGGCATGCTGTTGGGCCCGGCCTTTTTCGATCTGTTGCAACTCGGAACTGGAGTTTTTCTTTTCCTTTTTCGAGGATTATTATATTATTCAAAACTTTGAAACGAGTATGGACGAGTCAGCTTCCCTGGAAGAGATCGATCCGTTCAGCAGCAAACTGAAAACAGCTCGTACGGAGTATACTCATCAATCCAGACGCGGTGTTTGGGGAGTGTAAGCAAAGGTTAGGACAGGAGTACTGGGTCTTGTTGAATAATTCTCACGGCTGAAAGCATATCCGGCCAGGAACCAGAGCATTGTCCTTCCATTCCATGGACCAGCAAACTGCAACTGGGCTGCTAGCAGCTTGCATGTCCGATGACGAGAGAGAGACTTGTTTCCTTTGCGCGTGCCTGCTTGACCCAACCCATATGCAAGGTTACTTGGTTGTACACCTCACCCGGTCTAATCCTCGGGCCTCTGCCAAAAATAGCAACCAAAACCATCATATTCTACACTGGATGCACACACGGCGAGGGGCCGCTGTTGGGCAGCCCGTCGCTTTCCACGGTCGTACGCCGCCGACGAGAGAGAGACGACATCAGACAAGAGCCATTGATTTTTCTGGGACCCGTTCTTCCGTGCGCCGCTGCTGCGTCCGTGGATAGTGTATACTGATGATGAGCAGGGACACGGTGATCTCAATGCACTCCTTTTCTAACGTGAAAGCATGCAGCAGGACCTTAATTAATTTGGTGTAGTATATATAATAACAGCAACCTCCAATTTCGAATAGGATGTCCGTCATTTTGCAATTTTATTAGTTTCGTCATTCTGTAGTTTAATCAGTTTTCTTGTGAGATGATGAATTCACTGATGACCATGCACGGTAACAAAAAAAATCTGAGGGAGAGGCACAAGCACGAGCAGCGATAGCGTGACATGTACCCTTTTACCTGCAACTTGCTGTTTGTAAAGGATAGCGATATTTGTTAGCACTACCTCCGTTCCAAATTATTCATTGTTTTGGCTTTTGTAGGTTCATCATCTTTGTTATGTACCAAGATAAACGTTATGTCTAAATTCATAATAAAATTTATATAAACCTAAAAAAGTCAAAACGACCTATAGTTTGGAACAGAGGAAGTAATTATTATAGCGAAGCTCACTCTCCAAATCATAAACATAACCAGATTGGTGAGTATGGCCCTGTTTAGATGTTTCGCGAAATTTTTTTCGTGTATGTTCCCTCACATGCATGGCATATTAAATGTAGTCGAAAAAAATAACCCATTATATGGATGGAGTGTACTTCACGAGACGAATCTAATGAGCCTAGTTAGGTCGTGATTAGACAATAAATTGCTACAGTAAACATGTGCTGATGACGGATTAATTAGGCTCATTAGGTTCGTCTTGCAATGAACTGACATAATCTGTAATTAGTTTTGTAATTAGTCTATATTTAATACTTCAAATGTGCGTCCGACGTACTGTAAATTTTTTTCGCGAAACATCTAACCGCGGCCTATACATTCCAACACACACATGTTTCCAGTTGCAACTTGCATAGAGAAGGAATTGGCGGCGAGCCATTGTGCTGTCCCCCAATTATGATGGATCCCAGTATCAAAAAAAAATGATGGATCCTTTACCCTCTAGGGCACGGAAGAAACACAAGTAATGACCCTCGCATCGATCAGTTAGTGGATAGGAATCGCTGAGTGGTCATGGCACAATGCAAGAGAGCCCATCATTTTCTAAAGGCTGATGACGGATTGACGACGATCGACGACTAATCATCCACGGCTCATGGGGCATCGCCACTCATCACCAATTCAACCACAGGACCAAAAGGAGAGCACTTGCATTGGATTGACGACCATATCTGTCTAGCTCTCTCATCTCACACACAAGGATTGCTGCTGTGTTTAGTATACTATAGCACACACATTAATGCGATTTTTAAAGGCAAAATTATGCGCAGCTGCTGTTTTTGACGAGCACGTACGAAAGGCCAAGCTGCACGAAAAGAACTTGTGGCTGCCGGCGCAGATGGATGCCAGGAACCAATTCAGGCGCTTTCTTCCATTTCTTTTTGTTCCTCTTTCCTGTGAGAGGAAAAAACTCTTAACAGCAGCAAGGAGACAGCAGCGTGCAAGTTGGTGTAGTGGACGAAGACGGCCGTTTATGTGTTGCCCCCGGGGGTAATCTGCAGCGCTCTGTGCTACCCTAAGCTGAAAACGCCTAGCTATAGGGGGCATCTCTCTGATTGCTCTGATGTTGAGTTGCCTTTTGTTTAAAACACTGTCTCAGTTGGTATTTGGTTGCAAAGGGGTTTTAAATTAAGAGATTGACAAAGACACTTCATTTGCAAGCCAAATCCCCGCTTCACTTTTTTTAAGGCCAATCATAGCTATACCTGATCATGATCATGGGCCACCCGACCCGACCCGCCAGGAAAAACCCCGACCCGATTCGACCCGAGCACGTGACGGGTCGGGCGCGGGCCAATTTTTTAACCCGAAACATAAAAAAAACCTGACCCAACCCGAAAAATTACACGTGAAACCTGACCCGAACCCGACACGACCCGACCCGACCATGCCACGGGTCGGACGCGGGTCAACAATTTCGACCCGCCAACTCGACATGACCCGACCTGAACCCGACATGACCCGACCCATGATCAAGTATAGCAGAGCTTGATTCCCTATGTACAAGGATTATTACACCGTCTAGTGGCCATGTTAGGAGAGTAGTGGTGTCGTGTCATGAAGATAGCATCGCTGATTCTACCAACAGATATAATAGACTGAACAAGAGGAAAGATGAGGGGCAACTTCGTTCGAAACACGCGCGTAGCACCAGCCAGTACCCGGGTCTGCCAAGCGACAAACATATGACACGCGCGCCTTCAAAGTATATACTCCTACAACCTGATTTACCTGTTCAATTCAGTTCAGAATTTGCTCTCGTCGGATCGTGATCCTGATTCCTGAACCCTGTCAATTATGTGCTCCAAGCTTACTGGACGAGACGTTTCTTTCACGTGCACGACGGCTTAGCGCGAGAAATACTGTAAACCAGAGAAGGGTAAGTGTGACGTGTCTGGCGTGGCGGCCGTGCGCGGCGCAATCCCGGCGTGAGGTGTCTGGCATCTGACGCAGGACTCTCCCAAGTCCCAATTGACTCCACATGGACGCGACAAGTGGTGGCCGGGTCGCTACGGACCCACACAATGATACTTGTTGCATCCTCGTATTTATCCAAGATTTCTTTTTTTCGTGTCCTCCCAGTGTGATTTTCGTACACATGTTCGAAGATTCTAGAGGACGTCAGTGGAGAGGGAGAATCTTTTGGGTCCAAAGGTACTGTGATCTGTGATATCAGGCTAGCTTGAGCGCTACAGGGTACATGGATTAGTCAGAGGAGCTAAAAATAAATGGTTTAAGTAAATGCTTCCTTTACGTAGTACTCCTTTTCGTTGGTAAAGAAAGTGCAAAATTTATTATGCTAAAAGGTGCAAAAATTATTTTTTAAAAGTACTATATTTCTTTCAAAATAATACTCGTATAACATATAACTTTGTATTTATTTCCTAAAAAACATACAACTTTGTATTTCTGAACCGAATGAAAGAGCATATACGTAAAGAAAGAATGTCTGCTTCCGAAGTTTTTCTTTGATTTGTGAATCACACTATCTTCGTTGAACCCGTCCTTATGCTAAGCAGCCAGGAAGGTCTGACCAGATCATCTCCGTGTTTTTACAAACGTGATACACACACTTAAACAACCACCACCATTTCAAACAGGTTTTTACCGCAAGTATAAAACTACAGTAATCCTAGGTACATGCATACATTCACCGAACTTTCCCCCTGATGGCGACGCGAAACCCATCCAGATTCCACAGATGCATTCGCGTCGCGTGACGGCATCCCCACATGGACGCAAAACCAGACCAGAGCCCAGGCAAGCCACCCAAAAACCGAACACTATTCACGGCGCAAAAAGAAACAAAATCGCCCAGCGACAAGTGTCCCCGCGGCTCACGAAAGCGAGGGCTTGCCCCGCACGCAGGGCCCCCCGGAGCGCGACACGTCAGCACGCCAGAGTGGAGGATGATTGGCATTGGTGGGCCCTGGCGGATCGGACGGACCAGATCGTTCCTCACGTCACATCAGCACGATCTCGGCCGTCCGCGGAGGGGGCGGAGCGGTTATTTATCCGGACGTGTGGCCACCGAGTTCTCTCCTCTCTAATCTGACCCCATCGATTTGGGTGGTTGCGTTGCTTGGAGAGTTGAGGTGGAGTGGGCCGAGTGCGTGCGTGGGAGAGGAGGATCCGAGAGAGGGGAGGAGGGGGCATGGAGGGGAGCGATTAGAGGTTGCCGAGTAGGGAGGAGGGGTAGTTCTGATCTTACTCATTTGCCGGGGCCTCGAATTTGAGCAGGCAAGGTTGTTTTTTTACCGGGGATTCTTGGGTGTGTGTTTTGGGTGAATTTAGGGGGGCTGCAACTTGTTATCCCGTGCGTAATTCTGTGTCGGGTGTTCAATTTTGCTGCCGGATTTTTAAGCAGTAGTCAATTAGGGGGATTTTGGTTTTTGTTTCTGTGTTTGGAACAACGATTTTGGTTGGATTTCATGTTTGCCACATGAAGATTTCATAGGTTGGGGGAAGCGCTTAATTTCGCACCCGGTTAGAGAATTTTTTTTCCCCAGAAAGGGCCATTTTGTGCTAGTCTGTCAATCCAAGTGAACTCGAACTCTCAAAGAAGAAACCTTCCCAATTGGACCAGGATTTTTGTGGTTGGCGTCTAAAGAAGTAATTTTCCTGCTTACTCTGGCCAAAAGCTTTCCCTTGGATCTATTTGTGTAAAAAAAAAAAGGTCGGGTTTTTATCTGAGATATTAAATTTGTTGATTTAGGTTTTCGACTCGACAGATCCGAGAGAACGCCCAATTTTGCTTGATTTCGCGGCGATTTTTAGTCTGATCGAGAGGCCCACGAGCCTTTTCCCGCGAGAAGCAAGGATTTTTCTTTTTGCGCCATGTCCATGGCGTTCGGTCGCTTCACGCAATGGCTGTGGCCGGGGGGCGCCGCCGCGCGGGTGGCCACCCATGAGCTCCCGAGCGGGGGCCTGACGAGTTCCTCCTTCCCGGACTTCCCCTCCGGGTTCCGGGAGCCCGACACCGTCACTTTCTACACCGACGGCGGCGGCGCCCGCCGCACGCGCCCGAGGAGGGTCAGGAACCGGCGCCGCAGCCGCGGGGAGCCCCGGGTCGACAGGGAGTACGACATGGTCATCGTGCCGTCCGACGGCGGCGGCTGCCTGTCCGGCTCCGACTCCGACGACTCCGACTGGTCCATCGGCTGGCTCGAGCCCCAGGCGCCGGAGCTGCAGACGGACGGCGACCCCGAGAACTGCTTCGCCGTCCTCGTCCCGTGCTACCGCCACGGCCGCCAGGAGCAGCCTGGGAGGCGCGAGGGCAGGTTTCTGGGCGCCGGAGCGCTGGCCGACGGTGGCCTCTCTGGTGAGCATCCTGATCTGCAATGTCAATTCAATGTGCTTTCTTGAATTTGAGAAGCGGTTATGATATTTCAGTTATATTTCGTTAATGTGCTGATCTGATATTTCAGTTATATTTATGAAATGACTTCCTTGTGCAGTTCCTAGTGAATTTAATGCCTTACATATGGAAAGATTCAGTTCTGTAGCTGTTCAGGATTGGGAGGAAATCATGTAGTATGATACTAGCTGCAGCTCTTATATGTGTTAGTGTAGAATCAGGAAAGAATCATGTGAGTTGGTTGATTCTTCTGTATTACTTAAGTACCGTTAATAGTTCAGCCTTCTGTTTGACAAGCTTACATAAACTGCCTGAATTCGGCACTTTTCAGTTACAAATTCTTGTTTTGGCAAATAGTTTTAGTTTGTTAAGTTGACATAAGACAACGGATAATAGGATAAGAAGCTAATGTCTTTAACAGGCAGACTGGCTTTCTTTCCTCCTTTTCTGATAGAAATTGGTGGTCAGATGCTTGAAGGCATATGGAGTTATTCCCCCAATGATTGCTATGTGATGTCATTTGATTATCTAGTTCAGTAATGTGCACTGCTACATGGAGTAGTTCTATCACATTTGTGGGAGTGGGTTAGCTTGCTAGTCATATGCCCATTTCATGATTGGTGCTACTGATTCATGGGTTAGGTGGTTTACTTTGTCCTATGTACTTGAAATCTAGTTTTGCTAGTTTGTAAAAGCTTGTCTTGTACTACTCAATAAGTGGGTACACTAAGACTTAAGATGTCGTTTACTCTTGGTGCTAGAGTGAAAAGAAGTTGTGTTTGGGGGAAAAAAAGAAAACGAGATTAATTCAATAATCTGAGACCTTTTAGTTAGAGCACTAAGTAATTCCAAAGTTTGTCCTATGTAGCTCAGTCCTACAGTTCATTGGGCTATGTTTTCTACTGTTCAAACTTCAAACTGCTCGCTGTGATTTAATCTGTACCAAATAGTAGCATTCAGTTGCCTGCTTGAGCCATTTTAATTTGCTATAGGCCTGCTGCAACTGGATTGTGAAAAAAAGGTTTTTTTTTCATCTCGTCAGAAACTAGCCTTTTATCTTCTCAAAATATTCACATTTTCGTTCCTTTTTTATAATCTTTATCAAAAGAGAATCTATATATACCTCTAATGATCTACGACATTACTGCATTGTATGGTAATTCTTCTTTCCTTCAATTTGCAGATGGAAAGAATTTTGTAGAGCAGTGGCTTTCTTCTCTCCAGAACTGATACCTCAGGCCTCCCCTAGCTACGCTGTAAATACCGCTACGGTTTGTTCTACTATGTTTGTCCTAGACGCAGAATGTATCGATGATGGAAGACATGAAAAAACCCAAAAAAAAGAAGCAAAACGAAAAAGGAAAACGATGAGCAGTGGGATTCTGAAGCAGCACTGAATGGGTTATGGGTATGTCCTTCCTGAGGTTCCAAGGCTATTCTACTCTTGCAATGCAAGGCGAATGCTGAACAACACAAAGCTGTGCGACATTGAAAAAAGATTTTTGCCATCCTCTGATATGTGCTGAGTGCTAACATTTGATTGTTAACATGTAGAGATGAACTGCTATTCCATTGTTAATTTGTTCCACTTGCTTGCGGACCTCGAATTCTACTGCCTTTAGATAGTCTTCTTGCAGTAATGTTGTGTATATAGTCTGCGCAGAGCTGCAGTTGCGTGATTCTTCAGTCTATGGTGCGTGTGCGTGTGCGTGTGCGTGCTATTCTTGTACATTGGAACTGAATCCTTATGAATCAATCAGTATGATGTATATAAATTTTGTGACACTCCAGAATTTTTTTATCTCTGGTCCCAAACTCAACATTTTCTTTCTATCTTTTGAGTGGCCAAGCAAATCAGCAATCAAACATGAAGCTTAACCTCTGAAAAAAGAAAGAAAAAAAAACTGTAGAAGCTCAACGTTTCATGGTTATCACCGCTCGGCGGAGGCGTTTCTTATATGATATCCTTTCTTATAACAGAAAAATAGAAAAGAAATGTTGAGAAGGGGCCAAGTTTGGGCCGCATTAGCCCGCCTGAGGCCCGGGGAAGGCTTAGGCAGAAAAAGGGTTAGGCATTTAGGCAGCCCAAAGGCTTGGCTTTCTCTATCTCTGCAACGTACTTTATCAGTTTCTCATCTCTGCAGAACGAGGATGTGGCTTCAAATTCAATGACTGTCAATCTCTTGCCGCTACAATTTGACACAACCAATGACGTGAATTCTAGTGTACAATAATTTTGTTTCAAGTATACTACAATAATTTCTCTTGCTGTTCATTATCTTCATTTGTAGGATTTTTCTGGTAAGGAATTAATGGATGCATCCGAATCTTTGCTTGGGAAAACTGCTCTACTTTGTCATGATGCAGCTTGGGTGCACAATGGAAGCTCCACCACTGGTGATAGTTTATGGAGGCAGGTATCTATCTTATCTGAATTTTAATTCATGAAAGGGTAATTTCTCCACTAATGGAATTCCTAGAATTTCTTTTTCTTTTTCTTTTTTGCTAGACATAATGTGCGCACAAAATGCAATAATATATGTGAAGACAATATTTGAAGTTGACAATGTTAATGTCAACCATGAAGTGTAGATGTTGAGTTAGAAACATATTATTTGAAGTACTAGACATTATAATGTGAACATTGTGAGGAAACATATAGGTGTGCCCCATGATCTAGCAATTGATATGTGTAATCTCACGGTTATGCGCGCGTAACCGTGAGTCGTGATATGCTATATGTAATTCCGGTGGTGAAATACTGTCATAAAATAATATTCATGATGATATAACCATGGTACAATGGGCAACCGATGGTAGAGAAGTCTCTATAGTTGGGTTGTTTTATAAGAAATTAAACCGAGTGGATAAAGCTATTTCTACCATCGGTTTGGATTAAGAACCATGGTATGTGTTGACAACCAAAATTGGCATCAGATGGATTTTGCTGTCAATCTGGGCATAGCGGTCTAACCGGGAGGCTAGGGCGGTTAGACCGGCCTTAGTAAAATTCTCAAAAGTGGAATTGGACTGCACCATCATCTTCCTCTCGTCGAGCTGATCGAAATGCATATGTGGATCGCCTAATTTGGAGTCCGGATGAAGGAGATATGACCTCGGGAAGATTTGCACCTGTCAGGGGCGGTTAGACCGGGTTGGAAGGGCGGTTAGACCGGTCTTGGCAGCCAAATCCGAGTTAGAAGTTGTAATTTGACACGAGATTTATATAATCTTCGACTCCTACAGGGGCAAGACCTCCCCACCCTATATTTATGAAGGGCCACGACCGATTGAGCGGATCCCAATCGAATCAAACACATATCTACTTTTTATCCTCTTTTCCAACCTCTCTTGCTGTTCATCGTGATCTCCACGACCATTGATGGCGTCTTAGGCTCGCTGGTTGACCTAGGGCACGTCCGGCGACGTCCACACCCTGACGGGGTCCCTCCCGGGTGTGAGCTTCGACGACCTTTGCTAGTTTGCTCGTAAACTAGTCGTTCTTCGCCACGTAAGTGTGTTGGTTATCCCTTTGCTGGTTTGCTCGTAAACCTAGCCGTCCGCCATCACGTAAGTGTGGTAGTTATCCTTCCCGAACGACCGATCTACGCCAAACCCTAGAATACCGGTCTAACCGGGTTTCAGGGGCGGTGTGACCGCCCTTGGCAGCAATCTGCCGATTCGGTCTTTTGCGACCCACGCGAGCTAGCGCATTCGTGTGTTGGCCCGAAAAAGCGTCAACACATTTTGGCGACCCCGCTGGGGAATTGAAGGTCTGGTTGATTTAAAACCGGCCGATCAAACCCTAGCTCATTACTTTCATATATCACTTTGATTCGCCATTATCATTGCATTTGGTCCTTCAAGACCATTGCATATATCGTTTTGCCATTGAGTCAGGCTGCTCAAGCCGACTGCATTGTTCTTTGCTTGCTGCGTTACATTGAAGATTACAAGAGAAGCACTTATTGGTCATTGGTTGCTTAGATTATCTTGAATATCTGGATTTATCACAAGATCAGGAGCATCAAGACCTATTATGGCGGGTTATTCTTATTCTCCACAGCAATATTACTACAACAAACCCAAGGTACAATTGCAAATACATCTTATATTTCTAATGATTATTTTGCAAGTACCATAAATCCTCATGTTGATGTTGCTAGATATGATAATAGTAGGCATATCGCGTCGGCTAGTCATTTTTCAGATAATGCTCCTAATTATGCAAATTATGGTTCTGAATGTTATATGCAAAAGCCGTTGTCAAATAATATGCATACTTTGAATTTTAATGTCACTAGCAACATACAACATTATTCTCACACATCGGCTGCGGAACAAGTTCAATTGCCGGTGGCTAATTTTTATGAGACACCATATGCTAGTAGTTGTCACAATTTTCAGCAAGGTGTTCAATCTTTTAATTCGTCGGCTATAGATTTACAATATTTGGTTCAGCCACAAAATAGACCGGCGAATGAGAAAGTTGGCTATGCTGATTTTAGCAATCCAGCTAGCTATTCTCAAACATCATATGCTGCACAACATGTTAATAGAGTGAGGTTGCATCTACTTTTTCAACACCATATACAAATGCTAATAATCATGATTCGGTTCCAAATGTTCCTAGTAACTATAGCCGGATTAATGAAAATTCAGCAAGTTTGTGTGCATCTTCACACATTAATTCAGCATATGCTATATCTCAAACATCATGTGATACTGATATTTATAATATTCAACAATGTAGAGATGAATCGGTTTCTGATTATTTTAAAAGGTTTGAAGAAACTAGAAACCGTTGTAGTTTGCCACTTTCTAAAAAGATTTTGCTGGTCTCTACTTTAAAGGATTAAAATCACAAATTAAAGATAGCCTTGAAACTCTTGATTTGCTTTCGGTTGCTCAAGTACAATGGAGTGCTTTTGGTGTGGAGCTCCGAATGATGGTAGAAAAGAACGATTCAGATTTGAGCAAAAGTTCGGTTATTACGACAACCGAACGATCTGTGTCTGTTCAATCAAAAGAAACAAGTTTAGCTAAAGAAAATCATGTTAATCATAAGAAAACAGCTATACTTGATGTTCCAAATGGAGTTGTGCATTTGTCTAGTGATTATTGTGTTATCAATACATGTCAACTCATGACTGGACAAAGTTCAGTAAATCAAAGTGTTGAAGATCAGGGCATTGGAAGCAAAAAAGAGGCATTAGCGTGTCATGACTTAGTGATTTCCAGCAGCACTGGAGATACCGGTGTAACCGGCCTCGTATCCCGGTGTGACCGGCCTCTACAGGAAGCAGATGTCGTGGGCCGCCATCAAGAGAAAATGTTCGACACCATCTACATCAAGGCTCCACGCCTCTCCAACATATTCAGCAAGGTATGCTTTACAAATAATTCCCAATCAGATCATGTACTTACAATTGATTCATCTACTAGTGATGCTATTGTTAATATTTCTAAAAGATCGGTTGAGGATAATAATTTACTTGCTAATAATGTCATACCTTCAGACTGTGTCGGCCATTGTACTGTAAAAGTAAGAAAGGCCGACAGCATTAATATTTTGGCATTTAAACTTAATCCATTATCGTTGCCAAAGTTTTTCTCTACATGGTTTACTTGTGGTCATTCTGGAATTAAAACCAAAAAACCAAAATCGAAAGGCATTGTGAAATCCGACGCTAATATAATGATAAACTCTAAAGTGTCGGATATGAGAAGCATAAGGAAACCTGTAGCCGGATGGATTGATGAGAAATCTGAACCATTCGTTTGCTTGGCCTTAAAGCCTTCTCCACAAAAGCATCAGGTAGAGAAAATAAAATATACTTTTGATCTGACTTTATGTGATGATTTATTTGATATCTTGCTTGAGCATAATTTTATTAAGTCATTCGATCATAAAGTTGTTCCATCACCTCTTGAATTAGAAAAGAGAAAGTATTGCAAGTTCCATAGTTTATTTGACCATAATACTAGCAATTGCAATATTTTTCGCCAAATAATACAGTCGGCTATTGATACTGGACGACTGAGATTTGCTCATGCACAAGAGGATGACCGGTTGGTTTCAGTCGGTCTTGATGAGAAAAGTATTGTTGAAGCGGAGACTTGTAACTCCTTAAGTGATGATAATGACGTCGTCCATGAATTGCAAGTTGAGGATAATACTAAGGACGACGAACATATCAAAATCCCAGAAGTCACTGGGGGGCATACAACTTCTTCCCCGTCAGACCAAGAACCTATTGCTCCTGCTGTGCTGAGGGCGGTTAAACCGGGTTCCCATAGCGGTTTAACCGGGTCTGAGGCGGTCAGACCGGTGTCACGACCCGGTCTAACCGGTCCTGGTCTGAAAAATTCAAAAGTGTTGAAATCTGAAGATCCTGGGATAAATGGAGGCAAAGACCATCTTAAGCACAAAGGCCAAAAGCCGAAGATCACATTCGATGAACTTCTGGCTAAATATCAAAGAGAAAATGAGGCAAAGCATGCTAGTCGGTCAGATGATGTTAAATCAGTGAAAACGCCTCCTAGACATAATTCTAGAGATTGGAGTCGGCAAAAGAAGGAATATTATTCAGCAACGTCACATCCTCCTTCTAATCCGCCGATGCCAATGCCATATGGTTTACATCAAGTTAATGTTCATTCTTACTCACCATATGGATGTGATGATTCATGGAGACATGCTCCTTCATATTTTCAGCCATATTATATGGAGTATGTAGCTTCGAGAAAACTGATGTATGCTAGACAACCATCTGTTGAGAATGACCGTCTTAAGCCAAAGAGTCGGTCTAGTGTTCATGAGAAGAAAAAAGTTGTCAAGCAAGTTTATAGAGTCAAAAGAGATCGACGCAAAGATAAAAGTTCAGATCTGAATTCAGTTAAACAAAAGCCGATTAATGTGTCAGAGACTTCGGTTATTAATGGCAAAGAGAAGGAAAATTTAGTTGTTGATGTTTCTAAAACCAAATCTGAACAAAGAAGTTGAAGGAGCCAAAAATCAATAAGGAGGTGCTGCTGTCCAAAACTCAAGCACAACCAACACATTTGTCAAGATCATCATATTGGCAAAAGAAGAAGCTCCAAAAACTCAATGCCCAAGAGGTAAACGAAAAGGGCATGGCATGGGTTCCTAAAAGAAGTATTCAAGTTCAAGACAAGGATGATGTTCGAGTAGAGGGTGCAACACAATTGAAAGAGGAGAGAAGGTCCAAGAGACAATCTTCAAATATGAGGTTTGCACCAAATCATCAAAATTATTGGTTATCACATCATCCATTTGTTTTACAAATCCCATATATGCCTATGTCTTTGAATTCATCCGTTGATATATTTGGTTATCCCTCATGCTATAATTTTAATCCTTGGGCACCATATGGATATTTACATCATGGAGGGATTTCACCAAATTGTTATGCATATTAATTAATTGCAATAGATATTGTTGTTAATTTTCAAAAAGCCGAAATATGTAATTCCTAGATGTGTTTGTTAGTCCTTTCGTATATATTATTTTCTAGAGTTTATTTGGCTATACATGCTCATATGGATGGATTCATAGTGGATGATAATTTGCTATCATCGTTGCCAACACATATGGCCGATGAATATTTTTACTATCATTCTAAAGTGTTGCTTCCCGATGAGAAATCACTTTTCATTTTATTGATGCTCGGGGGGCAAGGTATTAGCAAAATTAGTTTACTATCATGGAGTTCATATATACATTCAATCGGCTTATAAAATATTAAAAAAATTGGTGTTGTTTTAATTCTACCAGATGGTATATTTGAGACTTTTTAGCCGGTTGGAATATTTGACATTAATGATCAGGCCAAATATGAAGTTTTTTATTGAGGCCGATGATTTTTGTGATCCATGGTTGTAAACTATGCTGATGCATTTGGTGGTTTACTGCTGAAGGTGCAGCGAATATTTACATTTTAAAATTCACTAGATGCTTTCTTGATAGATGTCTAGAAGATCATATCAACTTTACTATATATCATATATCTAGACATCAAAATTCAGAATTAGCACTCTAGAACAATGAACATCAGGTCATGGTGTCTAAAAGATATTTTTATAAGAAAAGACCGGTGTTTAGTAATGCAGAGTGCACATCCTGGACAGGGCGGTTTAACCTCTATTGAGGCCGGTTTAACCGGTATGGCTGCTATTTTGGCTATTAGAATTTCTAAACTTGTTGAGGCCAATGTTAGTAGTTAGAAGGATCTTGTTATTGGATATCTGCATAATATAAGATGCATTGAATGTCAAAGACCTTTGGTGACTCGTTGCTGGAGATATGAGAATTGAGGATAATCACTTTGGTATAATAAACATCAGGCTATAATGTCAAGAGAGACAACTTTATGAAAAAAGCCGATGTTTAGCATTTTCAAAGGGTGTGTCCTCTATAGACCGGTGAAACCGGGTTCCAGGACCGGTGCAACCGGGTTTCGAAAATCAACTTGACAAAGGTTCTTGCTGAAAATGCTATGCCGGCCATTGAAACTTCAATTCTTGATGAGGCCGAGGTTAGTAGCGGCATTGGTTGAAGCTACATTGATGACAAGGTAAAAACAATCAGGGAGGTTCAAGAGTAATTTAGTTGTCATCAATTCGAAAGAGTTTTGCAAAGACCAATTGACATTTTAGCAATTTGATCGCTTTATGCATCCACAATGATTTGCAAGTGTGAGAATAATTTTAAATTGGCATTTGAAGGATCTACAGCCGAGGATATGTATGCTCAGGTTTATTTCTCACAAAGCAATAGCAGCAACATGTTGAAGTCATTGTATTGGGCAGAAATCAAACGATATGGCCGATATATGCTATCGTCCTTGAAAGCAAGACATGGTCGATGTGCTGTTTATTAGTCATTGTTCATATACAATTTTGGTTCAGATTAATATTTCTTGGCAAAGCAAGCTTTACCAAGAAACAGGGGGGCATATGTTGACAACCAAAATTGGCATCAGATGGATTTTGCTGTCAATCTGGGCATAGCGGTCTAACCGGGAGGCTAGGGCGGTTAGACCGGCCTTAGTAAAATTCTCAAAAGTGGAATTGGACTGCACCATCATCTTCCTCTCGTCGAGCTGATCGAAATGAATATGTGGATCGCCTAATTTGGAGTCCGGATGAAGGAGATATGACCTCGGGAAGATTTGCACCTGTCAGGGGCGGTTAGACCGGGTTGGAAGGGCGGTTAGACCGGTCTTGGCAGCCAAATCCAAGTTAGGAGTTGTAATTTGACACGAGATTTATATAATCTTTGACTCCTACAGGGGCAAGACCTCCCCACCCTATATTTATGAAGGGCCACAGCCGATTGAGCGGATCCCAATCGAATCAAACACATACATCTACTTTTTATCCTCTTTTCCAACCTCTCTTGCTGTTCATCGTGATCTCCACGACCATTGATGGCGTCTTAGGCTCGCTGGTCGACCTAGGGCACGTCCGGCGACGTCCACACCCTGACGGGGTCCCTCCCGGGTGTGAGCTTTGACGGCCTTTGCTAGTTTGCTCGTAAACTAGTCGTTCTTCGCCACGTAAGTGTGTTGGTTATTCCTTTGCTGGTTTGCTCATAAACCTAGCCGTCCGCCATCACGTAAGTGTGGTAGTTATCCTTCCCGAACGACCGATCTACGCCAAACCCTAGAATACCGGTCTAACCGGGTTTCAGGGGCGGTGTGACCGCCCTTGGCAGCAATCTGCCGATTCGGTCTTTTGCGACCCACACGAGCTAGCGCATTCGTGTGTTGGCCCAAAAAAGCGTCAACAGTATGAAAGCGTTTTTTTTACCATCTGTTATAGTGAAAATGTATTTGACCATTGGTACCCGCATGTAATTTAAAATGGTCGCTTCTACATATGATGAGGCGATGAGCTACAAATGGTTTATAAACAACTTGTTAAAAAAAATTAGGGTACGCGAGAAGCGTGTTTTGAAAGTTAAGGGATTTTAGATTTCAGAAAATTGTTACAAAATAATTGTTGATAAGAAAAAATAAATTTTATACACGTGGCTAGATTAACTTTACCAAATTACCTCGATAACCCCACTAGCCATATATAGCCCGTTCAGAAGGACACAATAGCTAGCTCTCTTCTAATTAGACCAGCTAAGCAAAGCATGTGTGTGTTTGTGGATAAAGCCAGCTTC
Organism: Urochloa ruziziensis; assembly: GCA_015476505.1. Lineage (NCBI taxonomy): Eukaryota > Viridiplantae > Streptophyta > Magnoliopsida > Poales > Poaceae > Urochloa > Urochloa ruziziensis. The sequence continues at coordinate 47,688,149 of CM027119.1, forward strand.
CAGCTCACATATCTCATCATTTGCAAATACATGTGCGTTTAGGTTAACCCCAGTGCAAGTTTCATTGAAGTTTCATGCGCATTAAATATGGTGACACATTAACATTTGTGATGACATGTCAACATAATTATAAAGAAAGAGAGGGAAGGAATTTCATCAGGATAAAATTATGTATACACTATTCTCAAGACTATAAAACTTGTTGAAACTTGCATTGGCGCTATAGAGTTTTGTTTCATTCAACTGTGTCCAATCAAATGCCTCACAATTAAATGGTATGGTTACCGTACGAAATAATGAAATGTAATTTTGCATTAGGAGACCTTGTTTCATCTACGAACTCAAATGTACTTAGATGACACGACACATTTTAGAAATCGTGCAATGAAACTCTCCATTAGGAATAACCCTATTAGAAGCACAAAACCAAAAGAAGCTTCTAGAGGGAAACAACATTTGGCAGCAGTGGCACATAGACGAAGGTTGATATGGTCATGCTCCCTCCAATTTAATCGAATTGTAGGTCGTGTTTTTCCGTCGTAAGTCAAACATTTCTAAACTTAATTAAACTTGTAAGAATTATAGTAACATCTATAATACCGCATAAATGCGCTTCAAGATATATTTCATAGTCTATCTGGTGTGAAACTATATATTTGTGCACTTTTTCTATAATAAACTCTCAATTAAAAACTAGAAAAAATGACTTAGAATAAATCTTAAACGATCGACATACCTGCACTTATCCACTCTAGCTAGCGTTTGAAAAATCTTCATGTTATTGGGTGTCACGGTATTTATTGTTGCCTTACCGACCATAAGATTGTACTCACTGTTGTTTATTCTTTATAATAAGTCAAACATTTTTACCTTTAACTATAAATACCTAAAGGCTTTTATTTGTTGGATTCATTGCAAAAAATATATATTCATAATATGTAACACTTCATTAATTCAAGGTACGTACACAACGGAAATTGATGGATAAGGCTTGTTAAAAGTGCCATATATGTTGTATTAAACTTATATCAGAGGTATTATTGTTTAAAAAAACCATGGGTTTCAAAACTGCAAAATCCGTGATGTACCTTCAAATACACAAATATTTGAGACCATGGTAATAAATACTACTAGCAGTATAGTTTTCCCCACTTGTTCTAGCAGCTAATAATTCCAAAGTGAAAAGCAAATCAAGTTGGCAAAATCATATAACCCCAAGTGGAAGAATTAAATATTGAACAAATTAAACACAAAATTTATATGGGACAAATAAATTTCCATAGCCAGAAGCATTAAACGATTTACAGAAAATCAAATATACCCTATATTTAAAATCATAGCCCATCTTGCTAGAGAGTAGAGATCATATATGGCAATCGACAAACCACAATATATCTTGCTACGTACTCTCTGATTGAAAAACAATGCAACCACTCTAATATAATCACAAATAATTAAACTCCAATCCTATATATGGTCCTATGGAAGAAAAAGAGCGGAAAAACACATCTCAAGAAATCCATTCTTGACAAATCAAACGGTACAAACATATAAAGAGTCACTCGCTAGAGAAATATGGGAGAGGTAGCAAATTAAATTAAAGTATATAGTAAAATAAAGGTAACAAAACTGCCGGAACACATGCATAACAAAGATGATATACATGACTTAGCTGCACATAATAATTCGTCATAGGCCCATAGATCGACAGTCAATAATCCTTCATATCTATGCCGTACCAAAACTGATATATACGCGCCAATATGCGCCCATACGTACGTAGTATATGTACCACGTGCACACACGAATCACCGTACCCACAGCTAGCTCAGCAGTAAGCAGAGCCACCTACAGCCAAGAGGCGTCACCGTCTGCATGGTGGCCGCCACCATGATTCGTCACGGCGACGAGCTCGGAGAGCGCCCTGAGGAGCTCGATCCTCGCCCGGAGCCGCACGATGTAGTCGGCGGCGCGGAGGAGCAGCCGGTCGGCCGGCACCGCGGCGCCGCCGGGCACCAGCCGCCGCAGCTCCCGGACCTTCCGGCTCATCAGCGACGCCGTCTCCGCCGCGCGCCGGCGGCGGCGGCGGCGGCGGCGGCGTCCTGCTGCTTGGCCCGGCGAGCGCCGCCTCCCCTCCATGTATATCTGGCAGCAGCTGGCGCGAGTGCCGGCAGGTGAAGATCGTATCGTACGTGCGCGACGACGTGTGTGGTGTGCGTCGGAGAGCGCTGAGCTGAGCTGGTTGGAATAAATAGAGGCAGGAGGACCTATTCCGGGGAGGCGTAGGTTTTAGCAAGGGGGTTGGGTGCAAAAGCGGTGGTGAGCTGTGGCAGCTTGTCGCGTAGCGTGGGGCCCTCGCGTGGACCGCCACCATGGGCTTGTCCTGCACACGTGTCTGACAGCTCCCCTGATCTCCCCCAGGACCGGGGGATTTAGTGCCTGATTTTATTTTGTTTTAATCCCCGTCTTGCCCCTCCATCGTAACCCGACCCACACACTGGTCCGGTATCCATGCATGTTCGCTGGATTCTGGGTGAATCATTAATGTTGGTGCCCTGCCCTACATTTCGGTTGTAAGAAGATCGTGTTGATTTCAGCCATGAGTACTGGCATCAAACCATTGAGGTTGTTCCATGTCATTGTCATCAAACTACGAACAGGAGACGGCTAATAAATATAAGAAGAAAGTTTTCGAAAAAAAGGAAGAGAGATTAACTTTCAAGAAACTATGAGCCTAAAAAGGTTATTGTGTCCTACTGGAGGCTGCCACGGTTGCGATGACAGAGAAGTAATCATCAAGCGTGGTGCTCCGATCATGAATGAATAACCGGCCAGCCGAGGCCTCTGCAACTCGCCGTCGCGCGAGCGCCGGGAGAGGAGGAGGGCGAGGGCAGGGGCGTACGGCGTGGCGCCGCGGCCGTAGCGACGGCGGCGTACGGTTTTGGCACGTTAGGCGCGCGCGCCTTTCTCCATTATGGCCGGGCGCTGGTGGCCTGGTGTTGCGGCTGGCAACGGGACGGGACGGGACGGGACGGGCGCACATGCAAACACACCTACTACTTCCAGCTGCCGCTACGACGGCCGGCCATGGCTTGGACTGGCCTCGCGACCTATGGCTATAGTGAGCATGCGCAAGGATTGGATTGGGTCCAAATTACTTGAATCGATCCATCAATACTAAACCAATCACGAAAACCGTGCTAAAGCACACGTAGTTGGACTAGTCGGTGACACCCATCATATGTATGCCTGCTGGGATCCTGCCTGGTGTTGACGCGTACCGGCCTCCGATCCGTTCCGTTTCGTCCGCCAGCTAGCCTAGCTTACCACACATATGTTCGAACATGGAAAATATCAGGGTTTTGTCAGCATTATATGACATATATAATTACAACAAATAATGCAGTGGTCCAATTAATTAGTAGGGTGATTACTGCTCTGGCTGTGTCACCATCCTAAACGTCAAACAGACGAATTAAGAGTAATAATGCCGCACAGCTAACGACCTCTGATGACCTAGCCCACGAACTAATCCCGCAAACAGGAAGAATTACTTGCATACGTACTCCCGCAAACATGAACGATTACTATTGCACTGGATGGACAAATTAAATCAGTGAATCTACGGCAATCCTGTTTCAGGATGACTGCATGCATGGTTCGATAAATACAAACCCAGTGAAAAATTCTTAAACTATTTTTTTCTACAATATAGTATATCGGACCTCTCTCACCCCACAACATTTGGACGTAAACGTAATTTACATAGGATAGCTTAACCTAGATTGAACCAATCCTCATCTAGAACCCTCAAAGGCGACTCTATAACTAGGCTAATTACTTCATGCATGGGTTTCTCCATAAATGATACTCTTCTGCCTTCTCTATAAATTTGATCAAACTTGAGATAGTTCAATTTAGGACAAAACTAGGATAATATGACATCATATATATAACAGTTTGTAGTAACTGTTAAAGTTTAGATGATTTGGCTGGCTCCTCATCAACTTAACGGTTCAGGGAATTGGATGGGATGGATGATGCATAAGTAAATTGTCCATATATTTGATCATTGTCTAAAACTCAATTTTGATGATGTGGCATAGAAATTAATGCCCATGAAACTCACATGAAACCCCCATTGAGACTGGCCTTAGAGCTAGTGCAAATTACAACCGAAGAGGGATGGCACGTATGATCTGGTGTTGATAGAGCTCCCTAGTAATTACTCAGATCACTAGAGACCGCCATCCTTCGTCCCATAATCTTTTTCAGCTGTTGCAGTCTTCACGACTACAGACCGCCATTAACCACTCCAGCTCCAACCCTGCTCGTCGACCATCCTCTACCACTCTGGATGTGACATGCAAAAAGTTTTTTTTTGAGGCAATCAACGGGGGGCGGAGCTCGCCCACCTGGCTTCAATAAAAGGCCGAGGCCAAAGTTGTTACATCGCCGGCACGGCGCGATAGCTTAAAGCACGGGGGGGGGGGGGGGGGGGGGGGGGGGGGGGAGGGGGGGAGGGGGGGAGGCAGTTTGTTGACAAGGGTCCTATTACACAGGGAGAGAGGAGCACCAAAGTTCTAGGGCGGCACAATCCAACCGACGAGGAGCTCTGGAAGTCCAAAGTCTGGCATGGTCGACGACCAGCTTGTTCATTGCTTTGTAGTCTTGGTCGACGTTGTCAAAGATCTTCCGGTTGCGTTGCGGCTTGTCCACACGATCCACAGCAGCAGGAGGACGGCGGTGTTGCGAAGCCGATGCTCCGGGAGCGGCAGGGAAGCGGCGGGGACCGTTCTAGGTGTCGCGGCGGGGCAGGCGAACGCCCAGAACGCGGCGAGGCGGGGGCAGAAGAAGAACATGTGTTCGATGTCTTCTGGCGACGTGGGGCAGAAAGGGCACGTCGCGACGCCAAGGGCGCCATGCCCGTGGAGGAAGCTCCTAGTTCTCGTGTTGCCATGCCAGAGGATCCAAAAGAAGGCCCTCACTTTGATTGGGGCGAAATTGTCCCAGTTGGTGTCGGCAAGGTGAACCGTGCAGCCGGTCCTCTTCAGCATCCTGTAGACGGCACCGGAACGGAACGAACGTTCATCTCCCCAGAGTAGGTGGCGCCCATCTGGGACCTCGCTGAGCTGCAGGCCAGCGAGCTTGGAGGAGAGGCCCTACAGCTCGGCGCCAGCGACAGCACTGAGGCGTGTTTGGAGGGGCAGGAGCAACATACCATCCTGCAGCGCGACACGCACTGTTATGTCGGAGTTGGTGCAGTGGGAGAAGAGCGCCGGGAGAGCCGTGGAGAGCGCCCCCACTGATGTCCAGTTGTCGAACCAGAACGAGGTGGAGTCCCCTTGCCCCACTGACACGCCCACGACACCGCGGTAAGTAGGCAGGAGACCTTGAAACACCTTCCAGGAGGCCGTTGGGGGGGGGAGGGGGTGAGCTCAGGTGTGTACCAATACCTGACCCAGTTCGCCCAAGGGTTGCTGTTGCCGGTCAGGAGCCTGTGGACAGTCTTGAGGAGGAGGCAGGTGTTCTGGGTGCTGATGTCGATGATGCCGAGGCCGTCTTCTTCTTTGAGGCGGCAGGCCGTAGTCCAGGCCACTTGACAGTCCCCACCCGAGCAACGGGGCGAGCCCTTCCAGAACATTCCGCGGCGGGGCTTGTCCATGCGTTCCACCGTGGACCGAGGGAAGCGGACAGCGGCCATGGCTTGAACCGGCTTCAGTGACATTACTGCATTGGTGAGGGTTAGCCTCCCGCCACGGTTGAGGAGATGAACGCGCCAGCTCGGGATGCAGCGCTCGACGGGGATGGCGAGGTCGTCTAGCACACGTGCCGGTAGCTTGGCGCCGGAAAGCTGCAGCCCCAGGTAGGTTTGGGGAAAGCTTGCAACGGCGCACCCCATGATGCCGGCTAGGTGGGCGGCGGCGCCAGCGTCGACGTTGATCGGGACAAAGGTGCTCTTGGAGTAGTTGATGGTGAGGCCGGTCGCCGATGCGAACGAGTCCAGGACCGTCTTGAGGTGGCAAACTTGGGGCTCTTCCGCGCGGAGGAGAACCAAAGTGTCGTCGGCGTACTGGATGACAGGGCAGTCCAGGTCGTCAACCAGCGGGTGTCACAGCGGCAGCGGCGCTGCCGCATCAGTGATCATGCAGTGGAGCAGGCCAGCGACGATGATGAACAAGTAGGGGCTTAAAGGGCCGCCTTGTCGTAGCCCGCGCTTGCACCGAATCCATGGCCCAGGAACGCCGTTGAGTAGGATCGCCGCGCGACCGAAGGAGAGGAGCGCGCTCATCCAGGCACGCCACGCGGCCCCAAAGCCCCGCGCTTCCAGGATCCGGTCGAGCGCCGCCCATGAGATGGAGTCGAACGCTTTGCGGAAGTCGAGCTTGAGAGCAATGATCGGCGCTCCACGTTTGCGGCAGCATTGCAGTAGCTCGGACGAGAAGAGGAAGTTGTCGATGATGGAACGTCCTTTGACGAAGCCGGTCTGGAGGTCGGAGATGAGCGCCAGGATGGCCCCTTGAAGCCGCGTGGTCAGGATCTTGGCGGCGAGCTTGGGGACGCAGTTCTGGAGACTAATGGGCCGGAACCCATATGCAGAGGTGACGTCCGGCTTCTTGGGAAGTAGCACGACCAGCGCCTGGTTGACGCGGGCAAGGTCCGCGTCGCCGCGGTGGAAGGCATGGAGGACCGCCATGACGGAGTCCTCGAGCAGCGGCCAGAACGCCCGGTAGAACGCTGGACCGAAGCCATCCGGGCCGGGGCTGCTGGAGACACGCATCTGCCACAGTGCTTCCTTGGCCTCAAAGACAGTGAAGGGCGCCTCGAGGTATGCCAGGCCCGAGACCGGCGCCAACAGGAAGAGCAGTTGGGGAGGAGGCTCGCCGAGGACCTCGCTGCCAAGGAGCTCGGAGTAGAAGGAATGGAGGAGGCGTTCCTTGGCGGCGTGCGTGTAGACCGGCGTGGCCCCGTCGTGGAGGACGGGGATCTTGTTGCTGCGTAAACGAGCAGAAGCAGAGGCATGATAGAAAGTGGTGTTCTCATCCCCGAACTTACAGAGCTTGAAGGAGTAGCGTTGTCGCCAGTACGCGGCGAGCTCCTGGACCGCAAGAGAGCGGCGGGTGGTGACGAGTCGTCGTAGGAGGAATTCCGGGACGGAGAGAGGTCGCGCTTCTTCCAGTAGGTCGAGCAGCTCGACGACGCCGTCGCAGGCCGCCAGCACAGTGTTGGGTCGGCGGTGCTCACGTGCCCACTTCTTGCAAATGGCCCTCGTCCACTTGAGCCGTCTCACGAGGAGTTGCACCGCCTCGCCATTGGCATATGGATGCTCCCAGACGCTGCGCACGGCATTCCGGAACGCGGCGTGCAGCTCCCAAGCCTTCTCGTAGCGGAAGACTTGCGACACCGGTGCGGCCGAGGAGGCGGTGACGAGGAGCGGTACGTGGTCAAAGGTAGGCCGGGGAAGAGAGTGGAGCGTGGAGTTGAACAGCAAGGTGCCCCACGCCACATGCAAAAAGTTATTAATTTGCATTTATCAAGCACCACGTCATTTCTTGTGAGCCAAAGTACCCCGCAATAAACTCATTACTGTGTATCAATGTAGTATATTGTTCTCTACATTCTGCGTATATGGCTTTCCTCGTCAAACTTGCAACAGCATCCACACTCTGAAGATATAATACTAGTTGTATCGTCGACGGCAGCACGCGATCGTGCACGATGCGATTGTGGCTTATGTTATTTGGCCTGTTCCACTAGTGGAAAAGTGACTAGTTTTGACCGTTTTAATAGTAGTATAATGTAAGGGAGAAGAAGATATAGAATAAACCAGAACTGATTAGCTGTCATGTGCCATGCATTTATTGGCCTTAAAAGTTGTCGTTTGTTGCGATTCAAGCAAAGGCATATGCACATGCACAGCGCTGCCGCTCACGCAAGGCCGACCACATTTTTCTTTTATCTCGCTCTGTATGGTGAAGTGTAGCACATCTCCCAGCTCAGACGCGACATGTGGACAAATAGAAGCAAGCTTATATGTTAGCCATGTAATCTCCACTGGACGCATGCTGGCCGTGCGCATACTACACATGGGTCGCCGCCGGCCAGCCGGCCGGCCGTTTAGTTTCGCTTGCATGGGATGCGGGCCGGCGGCGCAGCCATGAGCATGTGCACGTACGCAACTATCGGTGGATAACAGCCGTCCGAGCCATGCTAGTTGACGCGCACACTGTACCAAACGCTCAGGAGTCAGGACCACTCTAGGATGACGGTTGTGCTTGGTGTCTGGTTTATGCAGAATATAGAACAAGTTGGTGAATGGGAGCTTCTTATTCTTAGCGAGAGAACTCAGATTCTTAGAAATGAGACGTTGTAGGATGATACAGTTCGGCAGCAGTTTAGTTTTTTTTTTATGGAGGAAGGTGTCACATGAATTGCGCCAGTCAAGGCTTTGTTTTTATTTCACACACATAAAGACTTTCATTTGTTTGTTTTTTAGGCCATGTTTAGATATAGAGAAAGTGTCCCATTTTCAAGAAAAGTTATTCATCTAGAGAACCGTGTCAGTTCATTTCTATCTTTATGCACGTTTCTATGCGTGTCAGTTCATTTCTATCTTTATGCACGTTTTGATAGAAACAATATTTTTTCGTACTTCCCACCATTTTTTCACGATCTAAACACAGCCAGAGTAGGATAGGCCATAGCCAGCATGATTCTAAGCTTGGTTTGGTTTGATGGTTCAAGCAAGTGGGGCGGGGTTGGCATGGGATGAAGATGAACATATAGGGTAGTGTCCAACTTTATGTTCAAACATGTGGGGTTCGATCCATCCCGATAAAGAATATGCTCAGTAGATGTGGGTCTTATATATCCACGGAGATGGTTATACTGCTTGATGCTTTAAAATACTTTTTATTTAAAAATCAATTTAAATTGAAAATATTAACTTATCTCACGGCAATATTTTCTCTCTACTAAATAGTCATGCCTAATCATTAATCACCTTTTCTATTAATTGGATTACAAGTTTTCTAACTAATTTGCATGCACTTGTATAGTTCTTGTACTTGGAGTGCAATTTACTCTCTCTTTTCTTTTGGGTAAGAACCAACCATCATTTGGGTAGTTGCTCATTTACATCTTATATAACATTGCGGTTGTGTCCTGATGAATCGGTCGGAACTCAGAAAACAAGAATTTCACACGCAGAGACTATTTCAAAGGGAGCTTTGTTGGCGCTTAATTTGCAAGTGTTCATAAGAAAGCACTTGAAGCGCGATACTATCGTTTGGTCCGGACAATTGGACAAAACCGCTGTACTACTGCTACAACCGCATACGCAGAGAGCTGCAGACAACAAACTCCAGCTGCGCTCCACGATCTATCGCGCCTGGAGCACGTACCGGTACTGCGCGCAGTACAGGACTTGTCTTGGCGTACGTGTAACCAAACCAACACAGCTCACACGTCAACTTCTGACAGCATGCGTGCACATGCACGGCCGTCCATCGATCGATCGATGGCGCCATCGTACGTGCCAATCGTTGCACGACCATCTCCTCAGGAGTAGATCAGGGAGAGACCATGCGCGTGTGCGTGTGCACCCTCGCTTGCACGTAAACGATTCAGGGTGAAAGCGAAATCAAGAATACCCCAGTGACGCGTTCACTGATCGAAATCACCCTCTTTTGAAATAAAATTCATTGATTAATTTAAATTTTGAGTTTAAATTATAAAAGATTTAACATTGTGGGTTTACTCATGACATTGATCGTAGCGTCAATTTTTCTTTTGAGAGGCATTATTACAATTTCACTGTGTACATCTGTATGTTTGAAAAGGATATGACCATTTTCAACTTTTGTATTATGTTAGAAAGAGCACAATATACATGTACATTTATTATTCATTCGAAAGTACTTTCCGTCACGCACGAAAATGGTGTACTATTTTCATGTGACCGCTCTAATTATTTAGTGTTAAAGAAGTTTAATCAAGCTAATTCTAAAAGGACATACATTTGTGGAGAAGAAAAATTCATTTCCGAATTATTGTTTCTCCTTTTTTTCATGTAATCGATATGCATTTATTTTCTTCTTTTTCATGTGGTCCATATGCATGCTCCTGCGTTTTTTTTAAAAAATAATCTCATGTTCCAGAAGGGCCTTAAAAGTTTTATGGTGACGTTTAGCCTGCTGATGGAGTAGTGGCATGGGATGTGATGGGGTCAGCTTAGTATCGTCACGGTATTAAACGAATACTACACACACCCATGCTTCATAACACCAATTTGACCATCTTTATGCCGGCGGAGTATGTATTGCTACGTGTACGTGTAATAAGTCAACTTTTATGGCCATTGGATCTGCACCAAGGCTGCTGACTTCCTTGTGTTGTTATGCTTGATTAGATATTGTCATGTTGATCTGACGAATGCGATTTATGAATATAACAACCATGCATATGCCAGCTAATTAATAAATATTACCTCCGTCCCAGAAAGAATGCATGTCTGGGATGCGTGCCAGTTAAAGTGATTCATGTTTGACCAAATTTCTAGTGAATTATATTCATATTTATGGCTCTAAATAAATTTGTTAAAAAACTACATTTAGAAACAAATCGAATGATATATATATTTCATATCATAAATATTTATACTCCCTCCGGTTTAGTAAAAGAAGTCGTTTAGGACAGCGACACGGTCTCCAAAGTACAACTTTGACTTCTTATTTTTATAAAGATATTTATTAAAAACTAACATATGTATACTTTTATGAAAGTATTTTGCAAGACAAATCTATTCATGTAGTTTTCACATTTTCAAACTCAACGACTTAAAAGTTATTCACGATTTTATATTCCCAATGTTTGACTCAAATCTTGTCCAAAACGACTTCCTTTACCAAACCGGAGGGAGTACCTTTTTATTTATAATTGGTCAAACATAAGATTCTGGAATTTCTCGGGAAGCGAGAAGTGCATTCTTTCTGGAACGGAGGGAGTATGTATAACAACTTATTTAAGGTTTTTTCCCATAGAAGTTATATAGTATTTTTGCAGTTGAAGAAAGCCTGCTATAAATGTTTGATTTGGACAAATATATGGGTGGCCCCTGATTATCCTTAGTCTGATCTGTCCAAAACATGCACTGATTGATGCAGCGGCCTTGTGCTGATACAACGAACTCCAGCTGCACTCCACAAGCTGGGGGTATACGTATACGTTACTACTGACTTCACAGTGCATGACAAGAATGACGATAGATCCATCCGTCCATCATTCGACCACTGATGCGTGAGGAGATCGTGCGCATGTGCTCGTGTACTGCCTGATCGGTTCGCTTGTGTATCAGCAAACGAATTGAGGCTTGTGTTACAGTTAGCTAATTAAAGCACAGGCCGGCGTGAGATATGACCATGCTGCGATTTATACTAGACCTTAGTAAACTGTTTTACTGGACTAAATAGTGGCTCCAATAAAAGAAAATGTTAGAACTATAGGATAAAAACGAATCAATTTTTTTCTTGTCGGCCTTGTCACAGATATGAAGTAGTACTCAGTAAACTAATCATATTCTCCTGAGGCAATCAAATTAATTTTTATTAAATTCACCATAAAATATATGCCTCAACTTATTTGATAGTGTAGATATTAAATATAAGAGTAAAATGCATCTACCCTGCAATAACTTGTTGGGTGGGTGCACATTGATCCAACATCATGTAAAATACTCAATTTATTATAACAACTTGGCAAATTGGTACAGTCACAGTCCAAACATTACAACAACATTGTATTTGCTAATGTAGGATTACAAACTTGCAATGAACACTATATTAGTATGGGAATAATGTATTGAGTATTGTTTGGCCATTGATATTTTCTTGGTAATGGCAATGTATTACCTAAGATAAAATTGTAGGGTATTAATGATATGTCTTAATATTAATTATATTTTTCACACTGATTTAATTTTCATTGAGAATATTAATTTAATATTAAATATTGAGAAGTTTTCCCTCATTGTTTTCTATATTTAATTATATGCTTTGTTTGATCATTTACACAAAAACCAATGCAATGTCTTCATACCTACTAATAATACTTTTTAGGAGCCTGACATAAATATTTTTTAAAGCCTCAAGTACTTGTTTAGAAAGCGAAAAGAAGCTAAAAAAATGAAACAAGCATGATTCTATACGGTTTATTGAATATACATGAGCAAAATCGTTGAAGAAACGTAAGATTTCTCTTATGGACTTCAGTCCGTCGATAACGCTATTGATGTAATTCTAGAATTTGAATGGATTTGAAGTAATGAACAAATAAATTCTGTACATAGTTGATAGCAACATCTGATCATAATCAACAACTTTTGTTGATAACAAATAAAAATTACTATATTGACCAAAAGAAAGTCCACAAGCCCATCCAATTTGCTTAATATGTTGACATTGTAATGTTTGAACTTTAAATGCACTAATTGGCCAAGTTATTGTGCTAGATTGAGCACTTTACAAGTTGTTGGACCAATTTACACCAACACATAGTTATTGTACTAGACTGAACATTTTCTAAGTTGTTGGACCAATTTACATCCACATGACAAATCGTTCTACACTAGATGCAATTTACTCTAAATATAAACTTAATTAAAGTTATATCCAGATGGCACTAATTCAGATGACACTAATTCGTTTGCTGTTACGTTACGCTGCACAAATACGTACTGAACTGCTTACTTTTTATAGAGCACAACTTTGGTCATTGAATTTGTGTATGCCTAGAATTTTGATTTTGCTGCACGAGGGATAGAAGCGGAACAGATGGGCCCTGTTTCCAAGGGGGGCTAATAATAGTTTCCGGACCCATAAGAAATCGTAGTGGGCTCCAACTTGGGCCCATGAAAGCCCGGCGTTTCCCATTTTGCGTTACATTGTACTTGGTAGCGAAGTCATGTCATGAAATCAAAGTTTTCCATGGCATCAGACCATGAGAAAAATTATTAGAATCTCAACAAATATTTTTTTTCGAAATGCTCACATACATACATGCTGATGCACCTATATACCTTGCCGTTTGGTTGGCTTTCTCGGCGTTAAAGATCACTTTAGCGTTAGAAGGCGGAGCCTAGGGACGGCGAAGGCTGAAGATGATTACATTTACTGACTGTTGCGTCAGGGTATATGTATGGACGGGGACGGGTCGAATGTAAAAACGCAGAAAAAACAGATCTCCATCAGTTAGCATCTCCCTTGTTTTACAGCTTCGCACGACGGAATCTATCAATCTATTTGTGCCAAATCCTACTCGCACCATCTGTGCCAGCCAAACTAATAACACACCCAGATGTCTCAAATGAAAGATTAAAATAGTACCAATCACAAGTAACAACAGCTTCAGACATATGTCAAACTCAGCAGCATCAGGCCAGATCCCGGTCGATCTTCAGAAAACATTTTTTTTTTCCAGCGACGACGACGGCGGCACGTCCGTTACCTGGAACATCGGACCCGTTCGTGCCGTCGCACAGGGGCTGCCGGCCGGCGCACGCGGACGGAGGCGTCTGCCCGGCACCTGGCGCGCCTCCAACACTGCCGTTTGGCAGCGCTTCCCTGTCCCCTGCGATGCCCGGCCGCGGCACGCGCACAAGGCCGCCCGCCTGGAGCTTAATTCCCCTGCTTCGTGGCATCCGCCGTCTCGTCCCATTCGAACGGGACACGGCTTGCGCGCGCGTGCAACCATTTTCAAAACTCCTCTTAACCGCTTGCCATGTTCACCTCGTAGCGCCAGTCAGTTGGGCAGGCACACCGCGCGCGTGCCGCTGCTTCTGAGCTGAGCACGGCGTGAGCTGATCTATCGGTTTCTTGGCACCTGCTCTGCTCTAGAGCTGTGTTCATGGCGAAGGCAACAGCTGTCCCCGCGGCGGCGGCGGCGGCGGCGGCACTGCTCGTGCTGCTGCTGGCATGCTGCTTCCCCGGCGCGCGATGCGACGAGAGGCCGGTGCGGGAGTCCCTCATCGCCTTCCTGCGCGAGCTCGCCGGTGGCGACGACCAGGTGGGCCGTGACCTCGGGTGGGACGCGTCGCTCCCGCCGTGCGGCGGCCCCGGCGGCGTGGCGGCGTGGAAGAGCGTGAGCTGCGTCGGTGGCAGCAACGGAGACGACGGCCTAGTCAGGCAGGTCCTGCTGGAGGGCCAGGGCCCGAGGCTGAACGGCACCATCAACGCGACGCTGCTCTGCGCCGCGCGGGCGCTGCACGTGCTGAGCCTCCACGGCAACGCGCTCCGGGGCGGCGTCCCCGAGGGCATCTCGGCCTGCAGGGGGCTCACCCACCTCTTCCTCAGCGGCAACCAGCTCTCCGGCACCCTGCCGCCGTCCCTCGCGCAGCTCGGCCTCCGCGCCATCGAGGTCTCCGGGAACAACTTCTCCGGCGAGCTCCCCCGGGAACTCGGCAAGCTAAAGTTGAAAAGTTTCCTGGCGAACGACAACCGTTTCAACGGCACCGTCCCGGACTTCAACTACACCGAGCTCACTGCGTTCAACGTGTCGAACAACGAGCTCACCGGGGCGATCCCCAAGGACACCGGGGTATTCAAAAACGACAGCTTCTGGCCGAACGCCGCTGGGATGTGCGGTGAGCCGATGTTCGCGGCGTGCACGTCGGCCCCTACCCCATCGCCGGAGACGAAGGCTCCGTCGTCCCCGCAGCCGCCGCCGCCGAGCTCCGACCCGGACCCCGACTCCGTGGCTAACGACGGCGGGCAGGGGAAGGACACGCACAAGAAAAGGACCGTGCCCAAGATCGTCATGTACCTCGGGTACGTCCTCCTCGGCGCCGCCATACTTGCTTTCGTCCTCTACAAGATCTGCTCGAGGAAGAATCGGAGCAGCAAGACGGGGCGTAAGTCCAAGCCCGGCGTGTACGACAGCAGCAAGCTGACGACGACGACCACGACGGCGTCGGTGAGCCCGAGCCGCAAGTCGGCGTACTCGCTGCCGACGTCGGGCGAGCATCCTCAGAGCGGGGCGGGCGGCGGCGCGGCGCCGTCGGCGTCGCTGGTGGTGCTGCGGCGGTCGGGGACGGCGTCGATCACGTCGAATGCCGCGGCGGCGGCGGCGAAGGAACTGCGGTTCGAGGACCTGCTCAAGTCCCCCGCGGAGCTGCTGGGGCGGGGCCGGTTCGGGAGCTCGTACAAGGTGGTGGTGCCCGGCGGCGCCGCGCTGGCGGTGAAGCGGGTCAAGGACGCCGCGGTGGACGAGGAGGCGTTCCGGAGGCGGATGGAGCGGGTTGGGAGGGCGAAGCACCCTGCCGTGCTGCCGCCGCTGGCGTTCTACTGCGCCTTGCAGGAGAAGCTCGTGGTCTACGAGTTCCAGACCAACGGCAGCCTCGCCAAGCTCCTCCACGGTATGGTAACCTTCTTTAATTTGTGCGTTCGAGGCTCTCTTCATCTGCAGAAATGTAAAATTTTATTTAAAAAAATGAAATTCAATAATTGTCGTGTGACAAAGCTATAGCGAATTTTACAAATCATTAAGCGATACTCAAATCATTTTAGGATGGTTTGGGTGCAAACAATTCATGTTTGCTTATGTTTCCTTTGGGATAAAAAAAAATTCACCCAAGTTTCTACGAGAAAGAACAATTTTCATGTGAAAAAGGTTTATGTAGTGGAGGCCTGTTAATCTTTTTGGTCAACGTCGAGTTCACGCCCACCAAAAATAAAAATCGAGTCGTTGTGGGTGGCCCATATCTCTATTTGGCTAACTAGGCCAGCTCGCTTTGTTCGAGCCCACCATACAATGATATCAGGCCGTAACCATAACCTAGTCAATTTCACTTTGCAATTCAGCCATTTTCAGTACAGTTTGCCTAAAAGATAACGAGCTTATCAAATTGCTAGTATATGCAGACTTGTTACATAGTAATCTACAGAAATTAGCAGAACATATATAAGCAGCATGTTCTTTACTTGAATTTCCAATCAAATTCGAAATATAGTTTTTTCCAATTATTTTGGATGATTTCTTCTGCAAGTTCTATTTCAGTTTGGATATTAATATTCGTATGGAGTTGTCAAGTGTCATATCACATATCATGTTTCATCCCTTCTCTAAATGCTAATCTTCAGGTTCCATAGAGAGCAGCCAGGGTCCCCTGGACTGGCCGGCGCGCCTGCACATCGCGGCCAAGATCGCCGACGGCATGGCGTTCATGCACACCACACTGCGCGGCGGCGGCGCGAGCTCCAACTCCTCATCAGGCGAGGAGACGGCTGCCGACGGGCCCATCGCCCACGGCAACCTCAAGGCCTCCAACGTCCTCTTCACGGCCGGCATGGACCCGTGCATCAGCGAGTACGGCGTCACCGCACCGCCCCCGCCCGCCACCATCCGCATCGACGGCGCCGCCGCGGCGCTCCGCGGCGACGTGCGCGCTTTCGGCGTGCTGCTGCTGGAGCTCCTGACGGGGAAGGCGACGTCGGAGCGCGGCGACGGCGCGGAGCTGGCGCGGTGGGTGACCTCGGTGATCCGGGAGGAGTGGACGGCCGAGGTGTTCGACCGCGCGCTGTTCGCCCGCGGCGGCGGCGGCGCCGGCGACGGGTCCTCCGAGCAGCGCATGGTGAGGCTGCTGCAGGTGGCCATGCGGTGCGTCGACGCCTCCCCGGGATCGGCACCGCCGCCGACCATGCGGGAGGTCGCCGGCATGGTCAATGCCATCGCGCGCGATGAGGACGACAGGTCCTTCTCCTTGGAAGCGTGACAGGGATTGAATTGACCCAGAGCGAGCACTCGACGATGACTCGTGCTGGGCGGGCGCCGCTGCAAGATACACTGCTAGTCTTAAAATCTGTGATGGTATTATACATAAACATGTTTAATCATGCACAAAAAGGCCTGTTTATTAATCACTTGAAGTTTTTATCATCAGTAGCACAAAAGGTTCATATGCACACGATGATGCATATGAGCATAAACACTTTTGTGACTATTGTTTGCTTTAATTTAGCCCAGAGGATTATTGATTTGATTTTGCCGATGGAACTTGGCCATCTTCTTGTTTGGTTGCTGGTGGTCCAATTTCCATTGATGAACGAACAAAACAAAAGGCGAGTAATGTGTACATACATGATGGATGACAAGCTAGGAAGCATCATGTCTTGAACCATACTCTACCTACATGATGGGTGTTCCTTAAATGTATGTCTTCTGGTGCAATTAGGTTCGTATCATTGCTTGATTGCTTCTATGGACGTACGCAAACAGCAAGACGGTAAGATGGTCTGATTGACAGATACAAAATTGTTGTCCCGATGGCTTAATTCAGAATACCTTTCTTTGTTTTGCGGTTATTTGCGATTTCCTAGCTTTCACGAACAGGTATTCTAATTTTCAAAAAAAAAAAACGAACAGGTATTCTGAAGAGGTAAAATGGTTCGTGGTTGCTAATTTCTACTGTAATATATGAAACTAATAATCTCAAAGAAAGCAAAATAGAAATTAGTGCCAAAGTTTGATATCCAAAAAATTATTCAAGTACACCTTTTCATTTAAGTATCACTAAAGTGCAACTGTCATCACCCCTTACATTTCCAATGTTGCAAATTAACCCATTACGGATGCAAATACACTTTTTTCTATAAATAATGGATACTATTGTCAGTTGGGCGGGAGAAAATGGTAATACTGTTTTGGACTTAAAACTTCTCCCTACTTTATACTGATAAAATATAAGAAAATTATTATATTGTGAAAGTGAACAGTATTCCTTTAGACATTTTTTTCGAAACACAGTACAGACGCAGACGCTCACAAACGCACGCACACTCAACCCTATGAACACACGCACGCAACACTACCCCTATGAGCACCTCCGAGAGACTGAGCCGGCTGATCCTCGAGATTGACGAAGTCACCACTGGCGCCTCGCTATCGACGGGCACGTCGCCTACCACTGAAAGAATAGCACCGATTAAATCCTGGAATAAATCTAGGAAAAGGTGCGAGCACCAGGATTTGAACCGTGGTGGGTAGCGTCCCACTGGACCGTCCTACCATTGGACTGCAAGCCAATTCGCTTATTCCTTTAGACATGATACTTTATAATCACTAAATTTCTACTGTAGTTCATCAAAATTAGGTACAATGGTTCAAAAAGAGTCCCACTTGGATTACAGATACTACAAAAGAAAAATAATAAAATGTCCACCAGACGGTCACCTATAAAATGATCCTCACGGGGGGCCAGTGTATATAAAATGGTTCTTGGTGAACAAACTTCAGTGTTATAAAAGGAAGCATATATAATCTGTCGGTGATATTATCTCCGGCAGTCTTCCACGGGGTAGCCCACGGAAGTGATTTGTATGTAGGGAAGATCGCAAAGATCGGAAGCAAGATGGTTAGGATGGACAGACACAAGGGTTTATACAGGTTCGGGCCGTCGACTCGACGTAATACCCTACGTCCTGTTTTGGGGTGTTGTATTGCTTGTTGAGATGTGGTGTCTAGTTATCAGATGAATCGAGTTGGCTTGAGTTGTTTTTGAGGGGGTCCCTGCCCGCCTTATATATCGGGGGGCAGGGTTACAAGTCGGTTTGTATCCGATCCTATCTCTAAGAATCCTTTCCTTCTTTACAATAATTCCTATTCCAACTAGGACTTCTCCTTCCAGATCCTTCCTCCGTGCGCCGACTTGTACCGCACGTCTTCAAGTCCAGAACGGTGAGGTGGGCCGCCCCCTTTCGATGGGCTGCCAGGCTTGCTCGTGAGGTACCCAGGTACTATATCCCCCACAGTAGCCCCCGAGCACTTCTTGACCGATCATTGGCTGTAATTGTTCTATTTTTTCTTGCATGATTCGAGTGCTCCAAGTTGTCTAAGATCTCATCCGAGTAGTTTCGAAGAAGATCCGAGTGGTTTCAAAGAAGATCTGAGTGGTTTCTCAGACGTTCCTGAAAACAATTCTTCAGGTACAGTCAAAGTGAGGGGAAGGAGTGCTCTTTTTCACGACGC
Source organism: Urochloa ruziziensis (assembly GCA_015476505.1). Lineage (NCBI taxonomy): Eukaryota > Viridiplantae > Streptophyta > Magnoliopsida > Poales > Poaceae > Urochloa > Urochloa ruziziensis. Next base: position 47,707,166 of record CM027119.1, read on the forward strand.
GACAGCGAAGTGAATACACTTAGCCCCCGGGCTTTGGGCAATTTTAATATGAAATTGGCCAAAGGTCTTCAACTTTTATCCATCTGTATCTTGATTTTCAATGGTGTGCACCTCCAGGTGCACCCATTGGGTGTAGCCCCCGAGCCTTGAGTAGAATAGAATATTCTGGTCGAGGGTCAAAAATAAATATTATGAATCTCTTTTTGAACTTGATCCATCAATGGTGTGCACCTTCAGGTGCACCCATTGGGTGTAGCCCCCGAGTCTTGTTACGATTCAGCATGATCGTGTCAAGACTCTGAAAGCCATGAATTCCGACTGATCTTTTCAGCCCCCATGCCTCTGGACATGGATTTTAAATAATCTTTTCCTTCAAGGGCTTTTTTATTTCCCTTTTATAAGGATTTTGTCCTCAAGTTCTTTGAACTCGGCATGACTTCCGAGTCGTGTCCCACGACTCAGCTTGACCATATGGTAAGCCATCTTCTCACAAGACTTATACTTGTCAGCATTTGACCCAAATTTCTGAGTCAATTTAGCGATAGTATCGCATGCCTTACGTAAAAAATCAGTTGCGAGGTCGCAATATTAATTGCAAAATCGAGTCTGGTCGTCGACTAATTTTAGCCTCACGACCGAGTGTTTCTGCCCCTGAACCCTAGCTCAGGAACCCACAGATTTATTATCGTAACAGAACCGAAAGGTCGTGCTATATTTCAGCCCATTAGGCCCATTATTCTAAAAGTCCGTTGCGTCCCTAACGGTCGCCTTACGGAAGTCGAGATATCGCGAGATATCGCGATTCCCTACCGCATCTTTGAATTCAAAGCGACGGGACGTGCCTGCGTCGGTTGAGTTCCCGAGACAAGCGCCGCGCCGCGCGCGGGAGGAACGGTTCCTTCCTTTATAAGCCATCCCCGCCGCATTCTTCTTCCTTTACTTGCCATTTGCCTTCCCCGACGCTCCAGTTCCCTTTGCGCCAGAACAAAACCCTAGATCTGCTCCCGCAACCTTCTTCCTCGCTCTCCAGCACCGCTCGCTGCCATGGCGCCCAAGAGGAAGGAAGCCTCGAAGCGGAAGGAGAAGTCACCAGCAAGGGCCCGGTCGTCCAAGGGCAAGGCCACCGCCGAGGTCGCTGTGGATCGCGCCGCCGAGTGGAGGGAGTCCATCACCTCCACCAAACGCCTCGAGCAGCACGTCATGGATGGCGTCCTCCCCGACCAGCAAACCGCCGAGTGGCGCGCCGCCGCCGGTGAGTCTTTCCCCACCCCAAACTCCTCTGATTTGGTGGTGTTTGAATCTTTCTTTCTCCGTGGTTTCGGCGTGCCCGCGCATTCTTTCCTCCGCGGGCTGCTGCATTACTATGGGATCTGCCTCTGCGCATTGAATCCCAACTCTATCCTCCACATCGCCATCTTCATCAACTTTTGTGAGGCCTATCTTGGGATAGAGCCTCACTTCAATCTTTTCATTCATCTTTTTCTCCTTAAGCCTTATCCCCGAACCGACTGCCCACAAGTAGTCGGGGGCGCCGGACTCCAACTCCGCGAGGGTCGAACTAGCTTCTGCGGCGGTCGGCGTCCTGAGTGGTGGTGCTCCCCTGACTCCTCTAGAGGAGTTTCTGTCCCTTCATCGTCGCATGGGCCACATAGCCAAGGTGCTTCCCGAACTTCTTATCTTGTTGATATCAAATACCATTGGTATATTGATTCATATTGTCTTCTGACTTGTTTTTGCAGAACTTAGCTGCTGATGCCGAGGCTAAAACCTTGGTTATTCAAGAATTAACTTCTGCAGTCGCTAAGGCCGACTCCTTGGTGGCCCGAGTGGCTGAGCTCGAGGCTGATGCAGTCGAGCGACAGGCTGAGTTGGAGGAAGCCCAGCGTACCACCCGCGATTTATGCGGGGAGGTAGAGCAGGCTAAGCTCAACGAAGCCCAGGCCGTGCACGAGCTCAGAGGTATGTTCTTCCTTATTTGTTTTTCTGTCAGACATGAAAATTTATTCAGATCTAACCTTCTTTAGATTATCGATATCGGACTATGTCCCAATTCGCAGAGCTCACTGCCAAGGTGGCCCGGCTGCAAGGCGAGGCTGAGGCGCTGCGCGCTGAGAAGACAGCGCTGGAGGATGCTATCCGAGTGGTGGCGGAGGAGATCGAGCCGGAGGCGTCATCGTCTTCAGCTTCCATCCTCGACCGCGTTCGGGCGCTCCCACGCTACTTCCGGCGACAGCTCTGCTCCATCAGCCAAGCTAGCTGTGGCCATGTCCTGGCAGTGCTCAAGTCGCTGTTTCCGGCGTCAGACCTGGAGCCACTCGGCCGCGGGTATGCTGCCGGTACCTCTGAAGACGATGTGGGCAGACTGCTCCATGAAGTCGAGCCCATCGCCAATGTCCTGTCCAAGGACGTTGTTGATGACTCGGATGAAGCAGCCCCGTCTGGTGCTGGCGACCCTGCAGTGTAAACAAAATATTTGTAGTATGTGGTCGAACCAGTACTGTTTTTAAACAATGTATGAATTATCACTTCTGTATATAAGTTTTTAATTGGTCTACGACTCCCTTTCTTTCTGCGCTAGCCTTAATTTCTGAGTGGTTGACCTGTTACGGAGTAGATTAGCCTCGTTGGTCTCAGTCTCATGCCGCAGAGTCTTTGTCATACGTTTAGAGCTTTGACTTGGCGAGTACTTTCCCTCTCGATTTAAGGTTTGTTCCCCTCATACTTTATGTGCGTGACGCGAAAGAGGAAATGCGAGTAGTAGAAATAGATGAAAGATGAAATCAACTTTATTGATAACTCATTGTAAACAAGCCGAGTCGTAACTGGGGGCGACTACCCTCCAAAATCACTCGGAGCAAGTAAATCTAAAAATAAAAAAGATAAATACATAGCTGGATTAGGCGTAGAATCGCTGCAAATGCTTCAATGTTCCACGGATTTATTGATGTAGGCGCCCTATTGCGTCCAGAGTCAATTGATCCATACGCGCTTGAATTATCCTCTGGTAGATCGCGCTGGCGTTTTTCAGACCGAAAGCCAAAGGAGCACCGATCGATGTGACGAACGGAGTTTTTATCTGCTCGTTAGGTTCCAGGTCTGTCTGGCTATAGCTTGGATAGCTGTCGAGAAAGCAGAGCAGGGCAGAGCCTGCCGTGGAGTCTGACTCTGCCCCGATGATGGCCGTCTTCTTTGGGTCGTCCAGGTCCAGAGAGATCCTCTTCAGCTCCGTCTCCTTGCTTGGCGCGATGGCTTCTCTTGCTGGCTTCTTGGTGGGGATCTCTAGAGCGTCCTTGTCCACCTCCTGTGATGCAGCCAGTACTTGTTCCATGCGCTTGGACATGTCCAGGGCGGCTGCCGCGTTGAGAGTCTCCTGCTCGCACGTGTATGCGACTCGGACGTCTCCCAAGACGGTGATTACGCCTTTCGGTCCTGGCATCTTGACCTGCAAGTAGACGTAGTGAGGAATCGCCATGAACTTGGCGAGTGCCGGCCTCCCAAGGATGGCGTGGTATGCAGTTTCAAAGTTCGCCACCGTGAACTGCATGTGCTCGGTCCGGTAATTATTCCGGTCTCCGAAAGTGACGGGCAGCGTGATGTGCCCGAGTGGTTCTGCCCCCTCTCCCGGTATCAAACCGTAGAACGCGGATTGGGGGGGACTCAGATCGAGAGTAGTCAGGCCGAGCTCCTTCAATGTGTTAGCAAAGAGGATGTTCAGACCACTGCCACCGTCGACTAGTACCTTGGTGAGCCGAACGTTGCGGATTGTCGGGGCTACCACCAAGGCGTGGGACCCGGGCTTCGGTATGAAGTTTGGATGATCCTCCCGGGTGAATGTGATCGGAACTTCCGACCACTTGAGGTACTCAGGTACCGGTGGCTCCCTCGCGTGCATGACCTGGCGATGGGTGAGCTTCTGCTGGCGCTTCGACTCGAACTCTGGTCCGCCGTAAATCATGCGGACCACTCGGTCGGCTTCCTGAAAGTCATTATCAGGCTCGTCGTTTCGCCTGTCGTCTCGCGGGGAACCATCGTTCCTCTTTCTGTATGGGGGGCCTCTGTTGCCCCCGGTGAAGGCTCGCTTGAGCCCGTAGCACTCTCGCGCCGAGTGCTTGTGTTTGTGGTACGGGCATTGCTCATCGAGCATGCGCTGGAAGTCCTCTGGAGTTACCCGGCCTCTGGACCGGTCCAGGGCAGCGACCATGTCTCCTTCGCTCTTCTTCTTGCGAGGTTGGCTGTCATTGCGTCGATGGTCGTCGTGTCGTTCTTCGTCGTCGCGGCGGTCGCGTTTGCGAGTCGTCTTGTTCTCTTCTTCCCAGCGGCTTCTGATCTCGCTGAGCTGTTCTTTTTCCGCGATCTCGGCGTCCGCCCACGTGCTAGCGACCCGGAACATGTCATTGACAGTCGCGGGTGGCTTCCGAGTCCACTTATGGATCAGTCTTCCATCGGAGATGCCGCGCTGGAAAGCTGACATCACCTCCTGATCCGTGACGTCCGTGATGGAGTTGCGTTTTTCTGAGAACCTGCGGACGAAGTCGTGCAGAGTCTCGTTCTTGCGCTGCCTGATCTGACCGAGGAGCCGCTTGCTCCCGGGCCTTTCCCAGGTACCGAGATAGTTACCGATGAAAAGTTCGGTAAGCTGTTCCCAGTTGTCTATGGCGTCCTGCGGGAGTCCTGCCAGCCAATTGCGGCAGTCCTTGGTGAGCATGATGGGAAGATAGTTCGCCATCACGTCCTCGTCGCCGCCGGCTGCTTGTACGGCGGTGTAGTAGATCTGAAGCCATTGAGATGGGTCAGATTTCCCGTCGTACTTGTCGATGTCCGACAGCTTGAAGCCTCTGGGCCACGTCACGCTTCTCAAGCGCTCGGTGAACGACTGGAATCCGCCGATCCGACCTCTAGGGCGGGAATCGCTCGGACCCGATCCGTCAGCTGCTCTTGGGGGTGTGCTGTCCCTCCTGCGATCCCGGTCCCTGGGTGGGGAACGGGTCCTCCGATAGTTCCGAGTCCTGGGTGGAGTTCGGTCCTGTCGGTAGGTTCTGCTGCGCGGTGGAGTTCGATCTCTTGGCGGAGTCGGCCGCCTGGGTGGCGGAAGCACTCGTCGTCGACCGCCATTATTGCCGCGCCTTGGGCTACCAGAGAGGTCAGAGTAGTCTGACTCTGTCGAGTAGCCGCTTCTGTTGGGGTTACGACGGGGATTTCCATGATCCCGATCGTACTCTTGGCGCCGTCGGAGTTCTTCGCGATGGCGCTCTTCAGTGCTATTGGTGATGATGTCCCTTGCATCTCGATCTCTGTTGATCGTGGTGCGGAGATCTTCATCATGACCCGATCCGCCGCCGGCCCGGTGTCGAGATGAACCGGGTTCAGGAGCGTCGGTGGTCGTCCTGCCTTGCATCTGGTGAACCTGGACGGAGGCGGCCTGCACGAGAGCCCTTACCTTTTCTAGGCCCGGAGTGTTAGGCGGTAGCCGATTGATTTCCTCGTTGATAGTAACGAGGTTCTGGACCGGTGTCTCGTAGACCTCGTGTCCGTTGAACTCGAACGTGCCGTCGCGCATCAAGTTCCGGGCGCTCCTCCGTTCGTGTTGATCCCGTTGGCGACGATGATCTTCAGAGCGAGGCTCCTGGAGTCGAGCAGTACCAGATCCTGACGCGGCGGCTCCGTGTGGTCGGGCGGCTCTGCGAGTTGCCCGACTTGGCATTGCGTCCTCGACGCTGGTTCCTGGCCTCGGTCGTCTCCTCAGCAGGAGTGACCTCATCCTCTGAGACAGGATTAGTTGGCGTTGCTGGCGCCACCATGTAACAATATGATCCGACTCCTTCTTGCGCGAGGTAGTCTTCCTCGGACTCGGAGAAGTCGGATGTGGGCGTGTAACGCTCCAAACTACTCGGAGTCAATTCTCCGAGTGATCCTAGTAGTTCCGGCTCTGTAGAGGCATCGGACACCGTGTATCCTTCCGGCAGATCGTCCAGGATTGAGGGTCCCAGTAGATCTAGCCCGTAGGAGTCGCTCCCAGAGAAGTAATCATCCGACTGGACGATGTCCTTCATCTTTTGCTTCCTAGTAAGCGCGCAAAAGCCAGGGGTCTGAACAGCAATGACCTCAGGGCTCTGGACGCGTGTGGGTTGAGCGTTTACGCTCTGCGATGATTCGGCGACGCGACTCTCAGGAATCGGATCGGAACCGAGTGATTGTAGATCTGTTCCCGACTGGTTTGTCTTCGCGTTCTGCGAAGGACTCAGCGGGGTAGATCCGGCACGATCAGAGGCGATTGGACCGGATTGGGCCGTGATGGCCGAAGTCGGCGCCAGAGAGGAAACCTCCGTGGCGACCGTAGCTCCTGCCGCCTGGGTATCCAAGACGGTGGTGGTGATGACGTCCCCGAACTGGATCTCGACTTCGTCGACGTCCGGGAGGTTGCAGCTGTCCAAGATCTTGACGCGATCCATCGAACTTACCAGATTGATCTCGGCGATATCCCCTACCTGGCGCGCCACTGTCGGTGATATTATCTCCGGCAGTCTTCCACGGGGTAGCCCACGGAAGTGATTTGTATGTAGGGAAGATCGCAAAGATCGGAAGCAAGATGGTTAGGATGGACAGACACAAGGGTTTATACAGGTTCGGGCCGTCGACTCGACGTAATACCCTACGTCCTGTTTTGGGGTGTTGTATTGCTTGTTGAGATGTGGTGTCTAGTTATCAGATGAATCGAGTTGGCTTGAGTTGTTTTTGAGGGGGTCCCTGCCCGCCTTATATATCGGGGGGCAGGGTTACAAGTCGGTTTGTATCCGATCCTATCTCTAAGAATCCTTTCCTTCTTTACAATAATTCCTATTCCAACTAGGACTTCTCCTTCCAGATCCTTCCTCCGTGCGCCGACTTGTCCCGCACGTCTTCAGGTCCAGAACGGTGAGGTGGGCCGCCCCCTTTCGATGGGCTGCCAGGCTTGCTCGTGAGGTACCCAGGTACTATATCCCCCACATAATCAGTCGGGAGCATTTAGTTGACAACACGCATACAACAAAAGCAATCTAGCTAATCTAAAACATTATATTGTGTGCTAATAGGAGAAGACGAGAATATTTCTGTTTCTCCATGAACCACCACCAAAAGAATAGCGCAGTTGCTATGCACCGCATATGCGGTGCCAACTCACTCACCGCATTTCTAGCGCAGCACGCACAGACTCGCGCGCGTAAGAGGTGGTGGGCCGCTTCCGTTTCTTTCTTTTCCTGGGCCGGCCTGCGCATGAGAGACGCTGCATTGATGACGATGGACAAGCGGCCACTTTTCTGAAGGTAAGCCTTTTCATTTGTTTTTTTCTTTTTTTCTCTGTTGGCATATTATACTTGTATATGGTGTGTCTTGTTTTAGATGATAAGCCACTTCCGTTGTATTTCTTTTTTTCTGAAGGTAAGTCTCGTTAGTTTAGATGATTTGTTCCACATGTTAATATTTATGTTCCATTTATATGATATTTTTGTTCCTTTTATATAATATTTTGTTACTTTTGTTTCATTAGTTTAGATGATTTGTTCCACATGTTAAAATTTATGTTCCTCTTGTACGATTTTGTTGTTCCGCATGGTCACGCGATTTGTTCTCGTTGTCAAAATCGGATGAAATGTTCCTCCTTTTTAAAAAAATGTTCCATATATTTTTTTTATCTAAACATATGCAAGTGTGGTCTAGTTTTGAAGATCCTATCAAAAGAAATATAACGGTGCAATCAGAATTTTATTTGAACACTCGGTTCATGAGATATGAATTGTTTTTGTGTGTTCTCTTTTGTGGGACCCACGCTTGGAAAAAACGCGCCAGCGGGCAGTTGGTGCGTGCCTCGGGAAGCGCGGGGACGCGCGTCCCACTGCACACGCGGCGTACAGTCGTCCGCAAAGAATAGGGGAGCAGGGGCATCGTGAAAAAAAAACTTTTTACTTGGAAAATCATCGAGCTCTCACAACGGCGGCGGCCGATCGTCGTGGATGGTCATGGCCTTATCCAACTATGCCTGGCGCACGACATTGCCTTAGCTACCTTGTCAACGTACCCTATCTGTATTCTGTCTATCCGCCGCGTACCATGCATGTTACTTCATTCTACTTGTGCGTACCGGATAATCCGAAAACCCAAAAACAACAAATAAAAAAACGCCGCCAGCATGCGAATATGCCACAAATTATAACGAGATTAGAGTTGACTTGGTACGCTCAAGTTGCTCAACAACAATTAGTCTCGGTTGCCCCCTCTCTCCTCATCCGTCCACACGCATGTTTCCATATGCAACAAAACGTAATCATGCATGCATGGCTGCCTGCCGCCCAATAATGCAGGCAGGACCTCGTAAGCTGCAGGAGATTACTACGGAGTACAGTAAGTAGTAACTAGTACTGTAAGTGATTAACCGACGATGATGAACCAGATGTTGGGCCGGGGTTTGACTTTGCAGCAACGACAACAAACCAAACACGTACACTGCGTCCGTATTACGCAGCAGACTGTAATCAAGCGTGCAAAGGAAACAGATACTCCTACATTACACAGTCCCAATAACCTAACACATGGGCCCACCACTGGGTGCACAGACGCTACGAGCCAAGCGACGGCACAGCAGCCAACCACCTCTGAATCTCTCCGACTCCCGCTGTCCGAATCCGGCGCGGGCTGGTGACCTGGTGGCGGGCGCTGCTTGCCTGCCTCGAGCGACGAGTCCAGCGCAGCTAGCGGCCTAGCGCGCGGCGGCGACAGGTTGAGACGTCGCGGGCGGCCCGGGTCAGGCAGGCCCGACGGTGACCGAACCCCTGGCCCGGCCGGCACAACCGCCCCGACACGTACGGCGGCCGGACGCTGACCGGCCGGCAGGGGCGCGCGGCGGCACGGCACGGACGGGCGCGTACCTGCAGCGGAACGAGCCCGGGCACCGAATTCCCGTGGAAAACCTCTGGAGGATCGATGACGCATGCATGGTCGAGGATGACTGCGTATGCCGGGGGTGGTCCCGGCGGCAGAATTTCGCAAGAAGCTCCTTTTTGGTTGTCCGTACGGTGCATCGATCAGTTTTGGAAGAAGCTCTTGAATTTTGAGGGGCATTTGATGCTGCCATGGAAGAAGCTTTCTCCTACGGTGACAGCCAGCCCATGTGGTTACTGCCTAGTCACCCATTACCAAGGTCAATCGCTGACGCCACTCCACGGGGTTTTGTGCCAATTATTCAACGGCCCTTGTGTCATTAGATAGCTGCTGACATCTCGTCGTGGCACACGGTAATTTGAGTTTGCACGTACGTGGACTCTATAGAATCAACTACTAGGTGCCAAATTTTACTAGTTAGAAACCCAAATAGAAAACCAGAGAGAGGAGATATGTAGCGTATGTGAAGCCATGAAGTGGACACGGACCATGTACGTTTTGATGTTCCAAACTCAAGAATTTTGTAGGAATCTACGCCATCTCAAATTTTCCGTATCGAAGCATTTGTTTCGAACAAGCTCTTTGAATCCGAGGCTCGTTTTGATGCGACCGGTGTCTCCGTGCAATAGTGGGGTCATCCTTGTGCACCAAGTTCCGTACAAAACATCTCGATGAGTACTAGTAATAAGATGGCGCATTAGCCCCTGATGCCATGGATCGTGCTGATATCCAATGATCCTCGTGTGGCACGATGGTTGGCATCCTGTTATGCCACTTTGTAGTTCGAATGTCGCATACAGCATCAGCCAAAAATTGCTAGAAAACACGAGGAAGAGAGAATAAACGGTACTGCGCGCATGGGTGGACCATGCTCTGCGTTGGGGTCCCTGGCTCAACTATTCCGTATGGACTTCATTCATGTTTCGGAAACCAAATCCAACTTTTGAACTCGAGGCTTCGTTTGCTGCAACGCCGAGCGTGTTATACTACACGGGCGCGGTTACCGAAAGTCAATTCCATCCGCGCCGGCCGTTCGACGGCGCCCATCCGACGGGTCCGCAAGCGAGCACGTACGCCCTCCCCTCCGGCGGCAGCGTGGCGTCGGCGTCGCTGTCGGGCCTGTCGCGGGCATGGTCATGGGCGGTGGTCTCGGCCTCGCCCAGAAATCATCCCCAGCCATGGCTGGCGACGGCATGGATGGAATGCTTATCGGCACGGCGGCGCAGGGCAGGGCAGGGCAGGGGCGCCCATCACCCGTCCATGCACCCGCCCGCCCAACCACCCCCAACGCTGACGTGCTGTTCCCTCTTAACTCCCCCCGCGCTTTCCGTGCAACGCAAGCGAGGCGAGCCCAACCCGACCGGCCGCGGCCGCTGCCTTCACATGCCGCGGTGGCCGCTGCCCGTGTCCCCCCCCAACCCAGCGCGCGGCGCCATCTTCCACTTCCACCCGCCAGCCCGGGGTCCCCTGCGCGCAATAGAAAACGCCTCCCCAACCGCAGCAAGCACGGTGAGCTGCTCGCGACGAGCGAGTTGGTAGCTAGCTTAGGCCAGGCGAGAGCATATATGATATCCAAAGCTTCGGAGAAGCTTAGCTTTGCTCGCTCCCTGGTTGCGGTTGACTTGTTTGGTGCTTCCGATCGGCCTTCTTGTCCCGGTTTGGTGCCTGATTGCTCGGCCTCAACTGACGGCTCCTCGCTCCGTCGTCTCTCTCTTTCGTTTCGTCTATATAGCTGGTGCGGCTCGGGCCGGACGACAGCCGGAGAAGGTGGCCGGCTGTCGTCTCAGGTTCCCTCGCTCGTCGTGGATGAGTGCGGCTGCATTGGTGCCGACAGCTAGAAGAGGACGAGGAAGAGCGAGATGGCGGCGGCGGGAGTGAGGAGGGTGGGCGGCCGGTTTCGTGCGCCGGAGGCCACGACCGGCGGCGCCGGCGCCAGTGGGTACTATTTCTTGGGCGGCGATGGCGGTGGTGGCAGTGAATTTGCGCGCGTTCTGGAAGAGGCGTCCGCGCCGGCGGTGGACGCTCCGGCGACGGCGGGGAGGGAGGCGTCGGCGATGGCGGCGAGGATCACTCCCGCGGTGCTGTTCGTCACGGTGGTGCTGGCCGTGGTGCTGCTCGTCTCGGGCCTGCTCCACCTCCTGCGCAGGCTCTTCCTCAAGACCCACCACGGCGGCGCCGGGGGCGGGGAGCGCCAGCTGCAGCACCTCTTCTTCCCGGGCGGCGGCGGCGGCGAGGACGGCGCCGGCGGCTCCGGCGGCGGGGGGCTCGCCCAGGCCGCCATCGACGCGCTCCCGGAGTTCGCCTACGCTGAGCTCTCCGGCGCCGCCGCCGCGGCCGCCAGCAGGAAGGGGAAGGAGAAGGCGGCCCGGCCGTTCGACTGCGCCGTCTGCCTCTGCGAGTTCGCCGGCGCCGACCGCCTCCGCCTCCTCCCGTCCTGCGGCCACGCCTTCCACGTCGCCTGCATCGACGTCTGGCTCCGCTCCTCCGCCACCTGCCCGCTCTGCCGCACCAAGCTCTCGCCGCGCCACCTCGCCGCCGCCGCCGCGGACGCGGACGCAGCATCCGCCGGCCCGGGCGCCGACGACCAGAATCAGCAGCAGGATCAAGCGCCGGACGAGGCCGCTGATGTAAGCAGCGTCGTGCTCCCGGTCCGGCTCGGCCGGTTCACGTGCGCCGACGGCGGCGACGACGCCGAGGCGGGCACCACCAGCAGCGGCAGCCGCGTCGACGGGAGGAGGAGGTGCTACTCCATGGGCTCCTACCAGTACGTGCTCGCCGACGAGCACCTCCTGGTCTCCGTCCACATGCGGCACGGCAATGCCGGCGGCGCGGGCACCGCCGGTGGCGCCGCGGCGGGCGGCGACCGGCAGCAGCAGCTGGGCAACAAGAAGGTGTTCGCGCGCGGCGACAGCTTCTCCGTGTCCAAGATCTGGCAGTGGCGAGGCAGCAAGCGGCTCCCCGCCAGCCTCTGCGCCGACGACGGCCTACCGTGGGCGCCGGTGGCGAAGGACCCGGCGGCGGCGGCGGCGACACACACGAGGCAACAACAACAGCGCGGCGACACTTGACCACAGACAAACGGCCGACACGCGCGCGCGCACACACACATGACACATGCATGTCATGTTGGTTAGCGATTTCTTGGTAGAATTTTGGCGGTAAAATTCGCTCTCGTCCACGAGCAATGATGCAAAAATACAAAAAGAACATCCTTTTGGGGGGGATCTTGTTTTGCCTCCTTTTGTACAATACCATCATTTTCAAAAGAAAAAAAAAGAGAGCAAAACTGACGTTAATTCCAGGCTGCTACTGTCTGCAGACACATAGATAGAGCCTATAAATTGTGTACTTTCACCGGAATATTCTCGCGTTTACTCTCCTCGTGCTTGCTTTGTACTATTCCCACGCTGTGCAGCAAAAAGATGGCAGCTAGAGTTCCCAGTCAGATTACTGTGTCACTGTCCCACTCCCATCCTACACGGTTACGCCACTGTAACGTAATGGTTGTTTAACATGTGTCCTCTCAACTGCCGTGTTCGTGTCCCTTGATGGAGTAACCTGTCATGTTCGTGTTCACGCTGGTGGCAGTAATTAGGGGGGATGGATGGTGAAGAGGAGGCTGAAGAGAACATGGTTAGGAAGTGACCCCTCTTAATGATTGATGAAAGGTGGATGGCCAGCTAACCCCATCTACTAACAATAAAACTCTGCAACTGCAAATGTTTGCAGCTGATGAGCTGACTGGTTCCATGCTCTGTGCTGTATGAGTTAGTTGCACAGTACACTGTCACTCCCGGCCCTGGAGCAAGTAGAGAGAGGACCACACCAACTTCTTGGAGGGAGAAGATGCATGATGAACACTTGAGTAGTGTGTATAGGTTTCGCGAAATTTTTTTTCGAGGATGTCGGGCACACATTTGAAGTATTAAATATAGACTAATTACAAAACTAATTACAGATTCTGTCAGTAAATCGCAAGACGAACCTAACGAGTCTAATTAATCCATCATTAGTACATGTTTACTGTAGCAATTTATTGTCTAATCATGACCTAACTAGTCTCATTAGATTCGTCTCACGAAGTACACTCCATCCATATAATGGGTTATTTTTTTCGACTACATTTAATATGTCATGCATGTGATGGAACATACTTGAAAAAAATTTCGCGAAACATCTAAACAGCGCCAGGACTTAGGAGTATCCTAGTGGGGGCGGCTTGCAGGTTGCAGCTACCTCAGCAACTTGCTTACTCGCTGTAGGACCGCATGTTATATGTTACAACCCGTGACATTGTTCTTATCTTACAAGAGCAAGAATGGTCTAGCTCGAAAAGAACAACAACAATAACGAAACTGATATACTAGTCTTTAATTTGTATTAGCCTCGAAATGGTGATGGATCGGAAGATTCCTGACTGCCACTAGTTACGAGGCCGGCTTGGTTTGACCTGACACGATTTTAGTGTTGATTGATCTCTGTCAAGCAGACAGGAACTGGGCGCAACCTTTTGTTTAGGGCTTTTGCGAGCGTGGTAAACGGCTTTGGGGGCATCCTCTTCCTGGCTCCGATTGGGGTCGCTAATCTGACTCCCGACGAGGGCACGTGTGAGACTGCAACAAACGATGCAGAAGCTCGCTGTGTAACCTCTAGATTAGCAGCTCGCAGACGATTACAAAAACCATCAACGTGTCGGTTCTAGCAGGGACTGTAGATTCTTATGCCTTTATTAGTGACTCAATTTGGCAATTAGCCTGACAAGTCAGATCTAATGGCCATCGGATCGAGATTCATCACATGACCTGATCCTGATCCTGTGCAGCTTGTCAGCCACACATACAACAAGAGTTGCATTGTTTTTAGGGTGTTCAGTCAGGCAGAATGCCATGACGAGATCTCAACGGCTTCTGGGAAACCAACCCGATCGAGCTCAGTGTCATTTGGACAATTGGACCCGGCCGGATAGAGTAAGCGGGAGAAAGTTGCATGGAGACACCACAGGAGGCAGTGTCTTTCCTGTGACCCTGTCGCGTTTGGAGGTGTCGGTGATATGATCTCCGGCAGTCTTCCACGGGGTAGCCCACGGAAGTGATTTGTATGTAGGGAAGATCGCAAAGATCGGAAGCAAGATGGTTAGGGATGGACAGACACAAGGATTTAGACAGGTTCGGGCCGTCGACTCGACGTAATACCCTACGTCCTGTTTTGGGGTGTTGTATTGCGTGGATTTCGCGATGAGATGAGATGTGTTGTGGTTCTCTATCTTCTCCTACCGATCTAGGCACCCCTGCCCTCCATTATATATCCCAGGGGGCGGGGAACTAGTCGGTTACAATTGTTGGTGTCCTAGTAGGATTACAGGGTAGATTCCTAGTAGGAGTCCGACTTCTCCCTTCTGTGTGGTACCCGGGGGTATATCCCCGACAGTAGCCCCCGAGCCTCGTACTGATTAGTTTAATCAGTTCGAGGGTCTTCTAGTCTTCTATGAGGTCTTTATATCTTCTTGTCATATGTATCTTCTCGCCGAGTGGTTTTAACTTGATCCTAGTGCCTCGCAGCAGCAACATCATCCGAGTAATTTCTCCAATCATCCGAGTGGTTTTGAGAAAGATCCGAGTGATACCTCAGACGTTTCCCAAAAATTTCTTCAAAGTCTTTCTTCTACACCTCACTGAAGGTGAAGTGTATACACTTAGCCCCCGAGCCTTGAGTAGAGTAGAATAGTCTGCTCGAGGGTCCAATAGTCTTGATCTTGATCCTTCGTCTTGAAATGTCTAATGGTGTGCACCGACTAGGTGCACCCACAGGGTGTAGCCCCCGAGACTCGTGCGACTTAGAATAAGTTGGGCGAGACTCCAAAAAGAGCTTCGTGACACCCCATCACGCAATCCAAACGCCGACTAGTGTGAGTACTGGGTTGATGATAACATCCGAGTGCCAACGATTGTAAGCACTCAGGCCTTGATGATATCTGAGCGCCGACACACGTGAGCACTCGGCCATCAATAATATCCAAGTGCCGACTCGTGTGAGCACTCGGACCTTCAACAATATCCAAGTGCCGACTCATGTGAGCACTCGGGTCTTCAATATTATCCAAGTGCCGACTCATGTGAGCACTCATTTGATCCTCGTGAAGCGGTCCTAGCCGTTCGATCCAACCTCCGAGCGTAGAAATAGGCTTGGCCGTCCTAACTTGGATCCTGCAATATAAACACGAAGATTGGGTAGTATATGATATAATAAAAAATATCATCTCGAAACAAAATTCGTTGCAGTGATGATGCATATGTATGTGCTACTCCCTTCCCCTTCGCTGGCCTTAATTTCCGAGTGGTTGACCTGTTACGGAGTAGATTAGCCTCGTTGGTCTCAGTCTCATGCCGCAGAGCATTATCGTGCGTGTAGAGCTTTGACTTGGCGAGTACTTTCCCCCACGGTTTAAGGTTTGTTCCACTCGTACTTTATGTGCGTGACGCGAGGGAAATAATTCGAGTAGAAGAAATTGGATGAAAATGATTTGCAACATTGTGCAATGTATGAGCCCACAGGGTGTATGACGCCGATCTGTCGTGGCAGTCGTGCGAAATTAAAAGACGATGTTTATTAGAAACATGACTTAGCTTGATTCGTAGTCGTTTGTTGATGAAGCCGACTAGCCGGAGTTGATTCCGACTAGTTATTAACCGTATATGACCCGTTTCCGAGTTGTTTCGGGACGAGCCGAGCCTTGCGCCAGAGAGAAGTTCTCCGTGGCAGTTGTAGCTTCTGCCTCCTGGCGATCCAAGCGGCGGCGGTGATGTTCCCGAACTGGATCTCGAATCCGTCGACGTCCGGGAGGTTGCAGCTGTCCAAGATCTTGACGCGGTCCATCGGGCTCACCAGATTGATCTCGGCGATATCCCCTACCTGGCGCGCCACTGTCGGTGATATGATCTCCGGCAGTCTTCCACGGGGTAGCCCACGGAAGTGATTTGTATGTAGGGAAGATCGCAAAGATCGGAAGCAAGATGGTTAGGGTGGACAGACACAAGGGTTTAGACAGGTTCGGGCCGTCGACTCGACGTAATACCCTACGTCCTGTTTTGGGGTGTTGTATTGCGTGGATTTCGCGATGAGATGAGATGTGTTGTGGTTCTCTATCTTCTCCTACCGATCTAGGCACCCCTGCCCTCCATTATATATCCAGGGGGCGGGGAACTAGTCGGTTACAATTGTTGGTGTCCTAGTAGGATTACAGGGTAGATTCCTAGTAGGAGTCCGACTTCTCCCTTCTGTGTGGTACCCGGGGGTATATCCCCGACAGTAGCCCCCGAGCCTCGTACTGATTAGTTTAATCAGTTCGAGGGTCTTCTAGTCTTCTATGAGGTCTTTATATCTTCTTGTCATATGTATCTTCTCGCCGAGTGGTTTTAACTTGATCCTAGTGCCTCGCAGCAACATCATCCGAGTGATTTCTCCAATCATCCGAGTGGTTTTGAGAAAGATCCGAGTGATACCTCAGACGTTTCCCAAAAATTTCTTCAAAGTCTTTCTTCTACACCTCACTGAAGGTGAAGTGTATACACTTAGCCCCCGAGCCTTGAGTAGAGTAGAATAGTCTGCTCGAGGGTCCAATAGTCTTGATCTTGATCCTTCGTCTTGAAATGTCTAATGGTGTGCACCGACTAGGTGCACCCACAGGGTGTAGCCCCCGAGACTCGTGCGACTTAGAATACGTTGGGCGAGACTCCAAAAAGAGCTTCGTGACACCCCATCACGCAATCCAAACGCCGACTAGTGTGAGTACTGGGTTGATGATAACATCCGAGTGCCAACGATTGTAAGCACTCAGGCCTTGATGATATCTGAGCGCCGACACACGTGAGCACTCGGCCATCAATAATATCCAAGTGCCGACTCGTGTGAGCACTCGGACCTTCAACAATATCCAAGTGCCGACTCATGTGAGCACTCGGGTCTTCAATATTATCCAAGTGCCGACTCATGTGAGCACTCATTTGATCCTCGTGAAGCGGTCCTAGCCGTTCGATCCAACCTTCGAGCGTAGAAATAGGCTTGGCCGTCCTAACTTGGATCCTGCAATATAAACACGAAGATTGGGTAGTATATGATATAATAAAAAATATCATCTCGAAACAAAATTCGTTGCAGTGATGATGCATATGTAATAATGCATATGTATGTGCTACTCCCTTCCCCCTTCGCTGGCCTTAATTTCCGAGTGGTTGACCTGTTACGGAGTAGATTAGCCTCGTTGGTCTCAGTCTCATGCCGCAGAGCATTATCGTGCGTGTAGAGCTTTGACTTGGCGAGTACTTTCCCCCACGGTTTAAGGTT
Source organism: Urochloa ruziziensis (assembly GCA_015476505.1). Taxonomy (NCBI): domain Eukaryota; kingdom Viridiplantae; phylum Streptophyta; class Magnoliopsida; order Poales; family Poaceae; genus Urochloa; species Urochloa ruziziensis. Next base: position 47,724,419 of record CM027119.1, read on the forward strand.
TGTTCCACTCGTACTTTATGTGCGTGACGCGAGGGAAATAATTCGAGTAGAAGAAATTGGATGAAAATGATTTGCAACATTGTGCAATGTATGAGCCCACAGGGTGTATGACGCCAATCTGTCGTGGCAGTCGTGCGAAATTAAAAGACGATGTTTATTAGAAACATGACTTAGCTTGATTCGTAGTCGTTTGTTGATGAAGCCGACTAGCCGGAGTTGATTCCGACTAGTTATTAACCGTATATGACCCGTTTCCGAGTTGTTTCGGGACGAGCCGAGCCTTGCGCCAGAGAGAAGTTCTCCGTGGCAGTTGTAGCTTCTGCCTCCTGGCGATCCGAAGCGGCGGCGGTGATGTTCCCGAACTGGATCTCGAATCCGTCGACGTCCGGGAGGTTGCAGCTGTCCAAGATCTTGACGCGGTCCATCGGGCTCACCAGATTGATCTCGGCGATATCCCCTACCTGGCGCGCCACTGTCGGTGATATATCTCCGGCAGTCTTCCACGGGGTAGCCCACGGAAGTGATTTGTATGTAGGGAAGATCGCAAAGATCGGAAGCAAGATGGTTAGGGATGGACAGACACAAGGGTTTATACAGGTTCGGGCCGTCGACTCGACGTAATACCCTACGTCCTGTTTTGGGGTGTTGTATTGCGTGGATTTCGCGATGAGATGAGATGTGTTGTGGTTCTCTATCTTCTCCTACCGATCTAGGCACCCCTGCCCTCCATTATATATCCCAGGGGGCGGGGAACTAGTCGGTTACAATTGTTGGTGTCCTAGTAGGATTACAGGGTAGATTCCTAGTAGGAGTCCGACTTCTCCCTTCTGTGTGGTACCCGGGGGTATATCCCCGACAGTATCTGTCGAGCTCAGCAAAGCTCGGCAGATAGAGGTAGCTCCATCTTCAAGAAATGTGCTAATGCCTTTTTGCTGCAACCTTTTCTGTCGTTATCGGCACCTGCCTGCTGGTAAACATGGAGTAGTTTGTAGGACGGGCTGGATTTCTTTTGCTCCCTTGGTGAGGTTTTTTAGTTAAGGATTGTCCACGATTCTGATTTGGTTTCTCCCAAGAACTTTTCGTTTTTCCTGGCGAATCAAAATCAGATGTAGAGTCATTTAGTTAGCTCCATGGGTTCAGGTACTTTTTTTTTTTGGTGAAACGAGGTCGAGCTCCATTCCATTACCGGATAACGGAAATACAGAGATGTTCTGTTACAGCAGACCCAGTGGGAGGAAAAGAAAACATCCACTTCAACAACATGCCAGTAGCCCGTTTCAGGTTCGTTTTAGAGACCGATCCTGACAAACTCCCAAAACCAGATGCCCCTACCGACCGGATCCCAAAAGTTGGTCTGGAGAAAAGTAGCCCCGATTCTACAAGTTCCCCAGTAATTTTCTTCTTTCTCCTAACATTCTCCTTACAGTTTTTTTTTTTTCCTTTTTGACGAAGCAAGCAAACAGAAATGGCATCTTGGACAAAAACCGGTACCACGCGGCCTCAGAATACCGGCCGCAAACTCCTGAAGATTTGAGTCCACCTGAGCACTGGCGGTTCCCTGAGTCTGCAGAGAAGCACGAGAGACGAAAGCCGGATGTACAAGCAGCATCCACTTCAGCAGGTTAAGCCTTCAGGCTATAAGTAGTATTCGACACTCTCGGCCAGCTAACAATGCGGCCGCCATACACTTGGTCACACAAGCAAGTAAACATCTCTATCTCCCTTCATACAGGAGGGATCATATGCCTTTGGCACTACACTATCATCACAGCCATCAACTTCTCAACGGAACTACGTGGCCAAATTGCAGCCTACCAATGCAACGCTAATCCCCTATTGAGACGTACACAGTAATATTATACATGAGCTGTCCAGCTCCAGACTAAGAGAGTCTATTGTGCTGACCCAGCACAAGTGTCACATAACGGATGGATGGACGCAATCGTCTGGCAGGTAGGCAGAGCTTTCATCCCCGCTGCACAAATCAGGAACTTGCAGTTTCTGATTGCAGTACAGGAGCGGAGGAGCCTCCTTTCATCATCAGGCAGGCCTCACTACAATTGCCTGCAAATCAGGGATTTGCAGTTTGTGATTGCTGTACATGAGCGGATGAGCCTCCTTTTGTCATAAGGCGGGCCTTACTACAATTGTAGATATACATCCCGCTAGTAGCCTTGCTTGCAAATCAGGAATTTGTTGTTTGTTCATTGCTGTTGTCTTCGCATCATCAATGGCAATGCTATTTGGAGGAACTTGTGATTTGTGATCATTGTTGTCTTTCTGGCCAATGTTTCATGTTGGCTGATTTCATATCCCATGCGATACCTCTGTCTTCAAATGATGTGTAGCTTGAGAATAACAGACTGAACATGTTTTGTTTGTTTGCCACTTTGCTCCAAGTAGTTTAAGATGATTTGCTTGTGGATTAACTGACAACCTCAAGTATATCCTTCGAGCTCACATGGCTATGGCTGGCGGTATCCTTTTCAGACGAAACAACTGTTACGCCCTTCAGTAATCTGATCACTTCACTGCAACCGTCGACATAGTAGTTAGCTTTGCTGGCCTTCGGGCCAACGGAGCAGGCGAAGACCTCTGGAATGGCAGGATGTTCAGAAAGGGAGGTTGCTAAATAGATGCTCTCAAACATGTCCTCATCTGATCGATCGTTACCAACGCACATCAAAAGATGCGGTACTTCCCCATTGCTGACCAGTGTCCGAATGATCTTGTCCACAACAATGCCCTTGCTGACTCCTGTGTCCAGGAATCGTGCAGTTATACAGATATATCACACCTCAACAAACATCTAGGCATAAAATACAATAAAAGTTATGTAATGCCTGAAATTGTACAAACCTAAGGTTTAACTTCTACAATCTGATGGCCACGCTTCACAACAACAGGTTCATTTGATAGGACTCGCTCCAGATGGCCCACTAGCTCCTTTGCCTAGCAGGAGCCAAAGTCTTGATCTGTGTTCTGATGATGCCATACTAGAGCACTCTCCTTACGCTCTATGGAGGACCCATCAATTGTCTCAGTGTCTCAGTGTATCAGCTTCCATTCAGAGCACTGACCTGATGAATTTATTTCCCATTCAGCTGCTTTGTTCCATCTGTCAGAAGAAACATGGTTAATAATCACACAAACTGGAAGCAAATCATGTATGAATAAAAGATTCTTTGGTCATTGTATTACTAATGAAGTAGCCATGTTCAACAGCAATACCAAGGTTCTCACATGAATCAAACCACTCACTTAGGGAATTTCTTCCTCTATCGCTAACTATAAATACAATGTTCATCTTATCATTGCACAAGCTATTAAGGATTGAAATGAGTTCTGCACTTGGAGCTTTGTTGAGAGATGGCTGAGGCACAAGGGTCCCATCGTAGTCCAGAAATATCACTCTCTTGTTACTTGTTAGCCTTCTTATAAGATGAAGTAAAGTGTAAAGTGTTCTAGAGACAACCTTCTAAACCTCAGCGAAAGAGCAATAACTCTAAAATCCAAACTAAACCTAGTGGTCCAACACCTTCGACTATATTGCTCTTTGCACGTTCTCTCCAGATCCTGGTCAAAGCTTCGTGCCTAGTAAGCAACATCATGAGATTTAACATAGCGATAATTTTTCTCATGGCGCTGAATCTTCTCATATTGTGTCAGGTATGTTGCACTATACAATGCATCAGCAACATCTTCAACGCTCCAAGGATTTACCCTGAAAGCTCCGCTAAGAGATGGGGAGCAACCAACAAATTCAGAAACAATCAACGTGCTTGTGTGAAGTGAGCTCTTATCAGCACCTCTGAGCTTATCAATCTCCTCATTTCCTTGCCTGCAGACGATGTACTCATATGGTATTAAGTTCATGCCATCCCTCACGACATTTACAATACAACAGTCAATGCAGCATAAAATGCATTTTTTCCTTAGAAAGGTAACGAATAGTCAATAAGGACAACAGGCTTGTAATTAGCAGAACCATATTTATCATTTATCCTTTGAGCTACTAATACAACTTCATTTTTTGCTTCCTCAACGTCTCTTCCAGTGCTTCTTGCAGGATTAACAATCTGTACAAGGACAACCTTCCCCCTAAGCTTAGATGTCCTCTCCAAAAGAAGCTCCAAGGGGAGTAGTTTTAAACTGATACCTTTAAAGATATCCATGTCATCTATACCTAAGATTACTAACTTGCCCCAAATATATTCACGATTTCTTGAACCTTGCTAATTGTAGCAGGCAACTTCAACAAAGACTCAAGCCGGCTAACATGTACACCTGCTGAATCTTGAGGCTCACTATTCGACCAAAGTACTCAATACCAATGTGACCACGTTTTGATTCATAATTAAGGCCTAACAACCTGCTGCAACGTGAAAGGAAGTTGCGGGCATAATCAAATGTTTGAAAGCCAACAAGATCAGCATTAAGAAGTGATTTTAGGATTTCATCCCGCACTGGCAGTGTCCTGTATATCTCAGATGTGGGAAATGGACTGTGGAGGAAGAAACCAACTTTGATACGGTGCAACTTCTTCCTTAAGAAGGTTGGGACAAGCATAAGGTGATAATCATGAACCCACACACAGTCGTTATCTGAACTGATTGCCTCCATAACTTTGTCAGGAAATATTTTGTTGCCCCGCACGTAGGCTTGAAAAAGGGAGCGGTCAAAGAAAGAGTTCGCTTTTGTCATGGCAAACATGAAGCATATAATGGAAAAGTGGCCATAAGTGTTGTTTGCAGAAGTTGTGATAGAATTCCTACTGCATGTCAGTTGGGAGAAAGGTAGGCATGCATTTGTGTTCCATGAAGAGCTTATGAGAAACTTGATCTTGCTCACTAGGATCAACTTGAACATTCAAACTACCTGCATAAACTTCATTATCAGTTGGAAAACCATCTTTGAGTTGAACAAGAAGTTGATTATCATCCACTGCAAAGGACCACTCTCTGGTAGCTTTATCTTTCATACTGTTCAGAGCGAGGAAGAAAGTTTGCAACAACAATCTTTGTCTTCAAACAAGGAGGTGCAGAACCAACTCAACTGCTAGCATTACTACCTTCCCAATCAGGGTTAGACCTGGCGCTAGGAGAAGTCACCGCACAAGGAAGAGATCTAAGAGGTTGTTATAAGTCACATACTTCCCCCGTTCCAAATTATAGGTCGTTTTGGTTTTTCTAAGTTCATAAACTTTGCTGTGAATATAGACATAGCATTTATTTAGATGCATAACAAAGATTATGAACCTAAAAAAGCCAAAACGACCCATAATTAGAACGGAGGTAGTACATCTTCGCTACAAATACCTAGCAGATTTTGATACGAATTCAAAACCATGATTCCTGCAAAGAGACACGAAAGGGATATCAATAGTTAGGCCTTTGCTGGAAAAACAATTACATACATGTGCTTGTTATGACTATGAGGGCCATAAATTATGATAAGATGAACATTCTAGCACACACCGTTTGATTTCTCAAACCTGCAACCCAGTGGTCATCATCATCATTTGCTTAAACGTCTGTTTAGCCCTTTTAAGCACTACACAGTGACCAGCCATATCTATTTAAATGGTCATTTAATGTTCGTTTTACCCAACATTTAACTAAATTATGGGTGATTGACCATTTAGTGTTTAGTTTTAGGCGAACACTGATCATCACAATAAAAATACAGCATTGATTATCTAAACTAAAGGAACTGGAAAATCAATTGATAAGTAAAATATGCCTAGATATGATAGAATACTTGAATCGACTAGGTGTAGATCGTGCGGGTGGTTTCTGTGTGAACGACATACCTTGCACATTCTGCAGAGGTTCGCTGGTACCTCGATGGAGGCTGCACACAGGCAGCGACGGGTGATGTAGAGCATGCAGCGAGGCGACGGTGACGGCGGCTTGGTGGAGCATCCCGTCGCTGATAGCCCCCCTCTATATCGGGTTAGGGTTAGAGGAGTGTGGAATGGCGGCAGCGGTGAACCTCGTGTCTAGTGCCATAGCCCCCACCTCCTCTATATAGGGCTGCGCGACGGGGCCCACCAGCCTTCTATTGGGCTGGGCATCCCCGATCAGGACGCGAGTCAAAAGGCCCCTAACAATCTCCCCCTTGATCTCACCATAAGTTTTCTTACATTTCAGCTCTTCGCTTAGCATCCACTTCATTACAAACAAGCACATTGAGCATGGGTCATCATGATTGCCATTTCAATCGGATTAACCAGCCACAATACACTTATCCATTTTGAAGGATCATAACTTTGGGCCTTTTATAGTCCGGAAGTCATAGGCAATACCATGAAACCCATGTCGACTCTGTGTCCTCTGCACACACTGGGTGGTAAGCCTTTAATAGATGGATCCGTAAGTACTTGATTGTTGCTTTCAACATGATTCCGGACTTTCTCCTTTACAACGTATGCCTTTCTGTCAATGTGTTTGGCACCACACTTGACTCGTTGTCATAGGAGTGTATACTTGGATGGTTGTTGCTGTTGTCAACCATTATCAATTCCGGACGTAGGTTTTCTCAACCATTTTGCCTGTCCCTCAGCCTCATATCATGCTATACTATATCTTTACATCACATTGATGATAATTGTTCAACTCTTTTGAGATTTTCCACACAAAAAACCCCAAATGTGAAAGTTAGCGACAATTGTGGATTTCGCTACACATTTCACAAGTTCTACCCTGCACTCACAATCTTTTGGGAGCACTGGTTATTTCTTTTCTTAATATAGCATGAGACTGATACAATTAACTCAAGCCCAGTGATCTATATCTGGATTGGTCATTGCCAAAACAACCCGGATATTTGAACTACGTCAAGGTAATGTTATTCTTTTGCATCTTTTGCATTAAGCTTCAAACAGCTGAAGCATACGGTACCATATTCTTTTAATCTTCTTCTTGTTGGTTCTTGGAACACTATAGTTCCCATAACCATCACTTGTTCAATTATTGAAAACACTAAAGTTTTCAAAACCATTACCCTTGACTTTAAGGACAGGCGTAGGCTTTCTCGCATGCACATTTTATTTCATCAGAAACATTTCTTAGCGTGCATGTGCGATATTCCTAATACCCCTTTTTCTTTCATCTTGATGAATTTCACCGAGATTGAATCTTTGAGGACAAAGACTTCCTTGTTTTCATTAATAGACTGACATCACTGCTAGTAAGTGAAATGTCATCTACATGAACTTTAATTAGGAAAAAGATCTTCCTATTCCATACCTTTATATAAATACAGTTATCCTTTCTTTTTCTCTAACCAAAAAAATAACTGAGTCTTAACTTCAAACACTATTGTCTAGAGACTTGCTCTAGCCTATAAATAACTTCTTCAAGCAGCATTCCTTATGTTCTCCATGACAAAACCTTTAGGTTATGACACAAATCACATCTAAGGATGTTGTCTTTACTTTCATCTGATGTAACTCAGATAATGATGTGCCATTACTTTGTGCAAAATCTTTCGATTTATGCAGACTTCACTTCTCTACATGTTCCCTTTGGAGTCACAATTCGACTGTCAGACCCATCACGGCCTGATGTTTTGGCTCCATTAGGAAATAACTACTGAGTCCCAAAACACGTTGGAACTTATCGAGTTCAACTCATTTTCCATGGCCACGAGCCACTTTGATAAGTGAATGCCCTTCATGGCACAAACTCTTTCATGTGGGGCTGGTAACGTTCTTTCTCATGAGCAATACTGGGTTCTATTGGTTCCTGAAGGACTGGTTCCAGATTTTCGCTTATTGTTGCCACGAGTATAGCCGTCAAGACAGCTCCTGAATCATCGAAGTGAGTACTTGCGCCCTCTCCTCCTCAAGATTAATTTATCAAGTCACCATACTCCCCTTCATCATTTTATCCTTTATCTCAAGTTTGCCAATGAAACGACAGATTTTGAGATCTGCTTCCCTATATATGGGTTAAATACTAAAACCTCAGTTGAGCTCCCCCACACACATGCAAGTGGTTCAGCGAGGGTACTTACTTTGTACTCTATTGAGAATATGAATAGGGTTTTTAGCACCTCCACCCACAATCCCAATGGTTATTTTCTTATGTTTCATTCTGCTGAGACTTGCCTAGTATAGAATACTGGGTAACTGCGCTATCTTTCTTGAAACTTTATAAAATTCAGGAATGTAGCTATTTCTTTACTTTAGAGGTATTGTCATTATGACCGTCGTACTCCCCCTGACGATCACGTTCATCATTTATAGATCACTTTGCATTACATTAAGTATTGGGGAAGTTTCATCTATTCACTTTTTCTTAATTGATCTCATATTTCTCCCCCTCGAAATGTGGTTAGAATCTTTCTACCACAATTTCGAATCCTTTCAAAACTAATGTGAGTGAGGAAACTTTAATTATCTTCTTCGTCTACATGATTACGTCATGCAAAACAAATTTATTAGTTAGCTCGTACGGGAGTGCCTTTTCCTCATAAGAACTCAACATAGTTCTTTTATCCTTAGTCCTCTTGCAAGTGACACTCGCATGTAATTCATGTCTTTAGGTTCTTAAAATTCATTGCTTGCCTCCCACTATGGGATACGCAAAAAGCACATGAGTTATAGCAACTTTCTCCCGCCTTGCAGGATAAGTCTTTTATCAACCTTCTCCCGGCATGAGGGATTGTCTAACATAAGCATTATTTCAACTTTACCCCGCCATGCGGGTAATTTTCTCAAACTTTTCCCGCTATGCGGGCTCTGCTGTTAAATTTCTCCACCTTACGGGTATATCCCATGAGGGACATAAATGCAAGAATTGACTCTTTTGTATGCATATTCAATCATCAAATTCAGATATTTAAATCTGAATGTTCTTTAACACACATGCTTAGTCGACTTTGGTCAAAAATAAACATGCATGTCTATTATTATTTCTCATCATGAGTACATGAAAAAATACTTCTCAATGATCTATCTTTCTTCTTGGATCACTCTCCAAGAATGCTTTCTTTTGAAGGCGCTCTTTAAAGAGAACATTGTCCCTTGTGCTATGGCCTTCTTCTTTTGTCATCTTTTGAGTCACAAGCACCTAGATCTCTTCTGAGTCACAAGTATACAGATCTCTTCTCTTACTGCTTTCAAGAATGAAAGCATGAATATCTTTTGTCTGAGAAAATAATCAATAATAATGTTTGTTAGACTTTAAAACATTTATGTTCTACTCTATATCACCTTTGGACAGAAAATAGAATAGAACAACATCTCCTTACATTAATTCTACATCACCTTTGGGCAGAAATAGAAATAACGTAAAACTTTAAACATTTCTCTACTTCAAGAGTATTTCTTAAACTTTATCTCTATATTAATTTTACATCACCTTTGGGCAGAAATGAAAATAACATAGAAAAATACTCAATTATCTTTAAAACTTTGCTCCTCAAATTAAATTATCCCTTTGGTATATGAATTTAATATGAGATTATCATCAATCGCAGCGGAAACTTTAAATATTGCTCTACTTTAAAAGCATTTCTTAATCTTTATCAATTCTCTGAAAAATTGATCACTTTAATACAAATTTATCAGAGATATGAACTATAAACCAATGAACTTATAGAATTATAATATTGTTATCATCAACTTTGGTCAGAAAAATAACAATACCATAATTTTAACTTAAATAAATGTCTTTCTACTCCTCTAAATTGAACTTAATTTAGAGGATGGAACTTTACTTTGCAGCGGAAACTTTAAAACTATTCAAAAGCAACATCTCATTTAAAAAGTTTAAAAAGAGATAAAACTTTACAAAATTCAGCATATAATTGCTTCTGAAAAAGATCATATTAAATGCAAAACGTCACTGTTCGCATCTTTACTTTTGGCGCAGTCGCGCATAAACAAAACACAGTCTGCTCACGCACTCGCGGCCCGCGTTTTCTCGCCACGTCCACGCCTCTGCGTAACTTGGCCCACGAGCCGGCCAAATGGCCTAGCTCGACTTGTTTACTTGGTCCGGCGTGGCCCAAAAGCCTGGCACACGACCCATTCGTTCTCTCAAATTTTTTTAATTCTTCTGTTGGTTCCATTTACAAATAAAAGGAATCAACTATTTAACCTTTGCAGTCGCAACATCTCTATTATTTTGTTCAGAATCTACACTGTATACTTTTCTACTCTCTAAACAAAATTATGCCTTTGGTTCAAATTTGAAATAGAGATGAAAAACTGTACTTAAAACATCAAAATCTGCTTCTGAAAAAAAAAACAACTTTCATTGTGTAACTTCCTTTCCGGCCCAGCAGCCAAAAACAGCCCGCGGCCCATCTTGCACTCGCGTACGTGTCTGCGGCCCACTAGCGACCCAGCAAATCAGCAGCTCGGTTGTGCAGCCCGCGTGGAGGCCCAGCTCGCTCGGCCCGCTTGCGCTGTTCGGCAGCTGGCCCGCTCGGCTCGCTCGCCGCACGTAGCTCGGTCGCGGCCCGTGTAGCAGCCCAACAGCCTGCTCCTCGTCCTGGGCCAGAGGCCCATCGTCCACCGGCTGCTCCTGGCCATCGATCTAATCTGATGGTCGCCCGGCATGGTCGCCCGGCATGGTCGCCCGAACAAAAACGCCCCGGCGGCCGGCCAACAAACCTAACCCTTTTCTCCTCCCGGTCGCCACCCCGTGTGCCGCCGGCGTGTCTTTCGCTGGCGCGCCGCTCGGTCCGCCGCCGTTACATGGCCAGCGTCCGCGAGCCGCTTCTCTTCTTCTCTCTTGCGATGGCTCGGTGTGCTGGCCGCCGGCGGCGCTCAGCCGCTCGATTTTGGCCTCTGCACCATAGCAGTGCCTACGCCCTTGCGGGCAACCTCGCTGTTGCCGCGGTAGGGTCGAGCCAACTGCCGACGTCTTGCCGACGATGGCGGGGACGAGCGCCGCCGGCCGAAACCAACAACACGCTCCCTCTCCTCCCTTCTTTTAGTCTCGTCTCGATCTCGAGTGAGGTCCGCCATGGCCGGCGCCTTGCCGGCGGCGGGGAGGACGCGCATCACCAACACGAGGCGGCTGCGCTCTCCCCATTCTTTCTTGTGGCGCCGCGGCAGACTCCCTCGCCGGCGAGCGCGTTCCCCGTGAGGGAGAGCGCGCCGCCGTCGAGCGGTTTCGCTACCGCGCCCTTCTACCCGCACGCCGGCGGTCGTCTCCTACGAGGTAGACCCTTCTACCCTCCGCCAGATCTAGGGTTACGGTTTCGGGATTGGTCTTTTCTTTGCTAATTTTAATCGAATCCATACTGTTCTTCTTCCTTCCGTTGAGCTCGAGGCTCTGGCCGGTCTACCCGCGCGGCGACGTCGCGTCGGCCGGCGGTGGTGACTGTGGGGACCCCTTATCCAAAGGTTCCCTTGATCACCCGTATCAGGTCCTGGATCGATCGCTGATACAGATCTTGTCACAGATTAGTATCAGAAAAGGTAAATAACGTATATTTGAAATAGATTTTAGCACCGTTTTTAACTAGCGGAGAGCGGGCAGGCACTTCATTCCTCCACCGGAATGGGCTGCAGCACCTTCTCGCCCTGAAGGTCTAAACCTGTAAGACAATGAAAGCAAGGGTGAGTATTCTGAATAGAATACCCAGCAAATCCCACAAATTCAATAATATGTTAAATTAAATTAATGTAAAGGTCGGTCCTGGAGGGGCACTTCCTCCCTGCCAGTCCCGATATGTTATCCCGAACCTGACCAACGGTACCTTCGCCGTCTCAGGTTCCCCGTATAGAAACAGTAAAACTAATCATCGGGGGCTTTGACTAAGTGGACTCTTGCCGGAGTCACGGCTATCCAGATAGATTCTACACTCTGCAGAGGTCGTACTTATCTACCCCGCATTCGGTCTGTTCCCACCTTCGCGAAAGGCGGGCGTCGGCCTACGAGATTCGTACCCACCGGTGACCATCGCTGGTCAGCATTCCCTAGGTCCAGCCACGTGTATACTGGGGGCTAAACAGGGGCTACTAATCATCCGCCTCGCGGATATCGACCCGGGTTTTTGATGAGCTCATCGGGCCTCTGGCCCTCAGGGTCTCTGACCCTGTATCCTAGTCAACCCGTGCCGCCCAGTCCCAGCCCTCTGTCTGGGGCTGTCTCCAGTATACCCGTTTCCCGACTTGGCGCGTGCTCGACCTGGCACCGGGCGGTCCCAGTTCGCCGGTCAGCACTCTGCGCCAATCATACGGCTTCCTTGGGATGGATTACTAGGTTCAGCTGGTGGGGTGTGAATCAAGGCCTCACATAAATAGGCATTCCCGAAGGCTATGCCTTTTTGGCATGCGAGGTTGTACTGGGCACTAGAAAGACTCTCCCGTGAACCGGTCCTTAGCTGGGATCAGAGTGGCTCTTAGGACAGAATCCCCTTCATTGGGATCTTCCTTCCACTCCCAATCAGCATCCTATGGCTACAGCGGGGCCAGACATTCACCCACGTGATGCCTCCTCATAGCTTATACTGAAAGAAAGGTAAACTTTAGTGATTAAGTGATATTATTGGTGAGACTTGCCTTCATTGTCGATCCTTAGTCGTTCCTTACGCAGGCGTGCATCGTATGTTGACCGGGCTGGGCTTCGGTTCTTCTGGAGCTTCGACGTCTCGTCGTCTCGTCGGGCCCGGTCATGCTATCGATAAAACACATAAAATAACAATCAGGATAACAATACATCAATCAAGTCGTAAAAGGAAAAGGAATGGAAGAAGGGCGGGGATTCGAAGGATCCTTCTAAAGGCCGGGGATTGGATTAATAACCCATTAATTATATTTTATATAATTAATGGATTAAAGGATGAGAACAAGAGAATTATTAAATAATTCCCCGGATGATGGCTGGAGCGATGATTATCAGTATTCCGGGATTTATATGGATTTCTAGGGAATAAACCCTGAATGACTGATATGGATCTCTAGAAAAACCCTTATGTGTTTCTTGGGCAGCATGATGGCTAGGGTTTCAATGAAACCTGGGGGTTTATGGGCGGTCGGTTGGACGACGGGGATTTAGACGGGGTTTCGGGCTTACACGGTGGTGTAACGGCGGGGTTTCGGGGGGTTTAGTGGCAAGGCTAAGCTTAGGATAAATATTAGGGAACTAAGCATATGAAAATGCTTAGAATAATTCCTAATATTTATGGGAATTTCCTGGGGATTTATCGGGCTAAGACAGAGAAAGGGGAATTTTCTGGGTACACCGAGGGAGGCTTTCTATTGGTTAGAAAGAAGCTTATTTGGATTTGGGCTCTAATGACTTGCTAAAAAGGATTGGATGGCACTAATAGGCTTAGAAATATTTCTAGTATTTTTGGGTATTTTTGGGTATTTTTGGGGAACTTTTAGAAGTGTGGAAGGGCTCTAAATAACATTGTGTGTGTACTTATCCGGGTGTACCTAGCAATTTGCTAGGGGCTGACGCGGCAGGGTGGCCCAGCTGATGTGGGCCGGTGGGACCCACTGCACGCACCACTCCGTGGGCCGGCGTCGTGGGCGCGGTGGACCGCGCGCCACTGGGCCGACGGTCCAGTGGACCGCGTCCACTCCGCGGCCGTGGCTGCCGCGCCATGGACCGGCCGTGGGCCGGGGCGGCCTAGCGCCTTTGGTCCATGTGGACCAAGGCCACGGAGCGGGGTGGAGGCTTGGGCCCGCGTGTCATCTGCGGACGGGGAACGGCAGGGGGACGGCGTCGGGGTCCGGGCCCGCCTGTCGGATTATGGAGTGAGAGAGGGATGACGGCGGGGCGACGGCGGGGTGACGGCGGCGTGCCGTTTCGCCGGGGGCCAGGCGGCGCCGCCGCGGGGTTCGCCGGAAAAGCGCCGGGGCGGCGCTACGGCTCGCCGCCGGCCTTGCGGCTTGTACTGGCCGGACGAGGGGAGCACGGCGAGCACAGGGGTGGCGAAAGGGAGGGCCAAAGGGGAGTGGAGCGGCGTGGCCGCGGAAGGGGAAGAAGGGAGCTCGAGTTGAGCTTGGTCGATGCCCAGAGGAGGGGTCCGGGGTGCCTTTTATAGGCGGAGCGGGAGCGTGAGGTGCCGCCACGTCGTGCGGAGGAGCTAGGGGCAGCCGGCTGAGTAGGACGCCCAGCGGCCGTGGAGGGGTTGAGCGCCGGCGGCGGGGGACCTTGGCCGGGCGGGTTCTGGGGTGGTCGGCGCCGCTATTCGGGCGCGGTGGGAGCCGGGGGTGGCGACACGCGTCGCACGCGCCCCCCCGGAGCTCATCCTGGCCGGGGGTCGAAGATCGAGCGGCGACGGTGATCAGGCGGTGCTCGGAGGGGAAGGAGGAAGGGGTGACGTCGGGGGGAACGGGTGACGTCATGTGTGACGTTGCCCCGACGGCGTGGGCCGCGCGCGGGCGTGGGCTGTGAGGTGCGGGTGGGCTGAGTTGGTGAGGTGGGCTGCGCGGCAGGCCGCTTCAGCGCGCGGGCCGTGCGGGCGGAAGGTGGCCTGGCGAGGCGGCGTGGCCCGCGGCTTGCTGGGCCAAGTTGGCGGGGAAGGGAGGCTGGGCCGGCGGAGGTGAGCTGGGCCGGCCGATGGAGAGGGAGGAAGAGCGGGTGAGGCCGGGAGTTGGGGGAGGGTTACCAGACTTTGAGGCTGGGCTGCGAGGAGAGGTTTGGGCCAGAATTGAATTTTCGGCCCAAACATCTTTTAAACCTTTTTCTTATTTATTCGGAAGGATTTTGAAAGGATTTTAAATTCGAATTTGAACCTGATCTCCTCTAGTTTAAATCTAGGGTTTTAGAGACTTGTTTCGGCACTCAAGTTGTACAGCATCCCTTAATTTTCCCATATTCATTTATGGTTTATTATTTACATTTGCCCCTTTAATTCCATAATTATTCCAATAAATTTAAGGATTAACCTAAACGAATCCTAATTAATTTCTACTTAACTTTGAGGGTGTCACAGATCTACCCCACTTAAATAAATCTCGTCCCGAGATTTAAGGCTAGAAAGAAGATCTAGGGTTTTCTCCTAGTATTCTTCTAATTTAGAGTGTTGACGGGTATTTCCAATATTTATTAAAGGAATTTCTTCTTCCTTTCAATTTTTAGGAATTCTTCTTTTTGCGATATACCTGTCTCTCACTTCCATGTATGGGAGTGTTGCTGCTGGCGTTTGTTTCCTTTACTCCCGGAGGTATCCAACTAATTACGGCCGCAGTTGGGGTGTCTGGATAAAATACTTTTCCTGAGTTGTTTTAATCCTCAAGTTCTTGAGGTCAAGAACCTTCTTCCTTTGTTCGGGTTACTACCCCACTTAAAAAGGATTAACTCATGATTTCCTTTGATTTCAATCCGAGATTCTCTTCCCACATGAATTTCTTCAAATTTAAATGAAAACCTCGGATTTCCATATCTTCTTTAGGATTTTTGTCCAAATTTTCTATCCAAGCTTTTCCCTTACTTGGATGTACTCATGCTTGGTTCTGCTTACCTCTTCGAATGTCCTAATCTTGGTCATTCCACTGTCTTCATCGTGGCTTTCCTTCTGGGTAATCTTGCTCCATCTGGGGTGGTTAGGTTCGGGGAAGGTTATAGCTATGGTTACAGGGAATCTGGTAATTGGTTCGGGTTACCAGATGGGGAAGAGGAAATCTAAAGTAAGAAACTTGGGTGACTACTTCTCATCCGGAAATTTGGTATGGTGATTCTTCTGGATTGAGAAGTGTCTCCTCTGGAAGTGGGTAGGTAGTTTTGGATCTTGGGTTGGTAGGTTTACTAACCATTCTTAGTGGAATTCGGTTTCCAAATTTTTGTGTGGTGATTCTTCTGCCAAATCACCCAGTTATTCCACTAAGATTCCTTCCTTATGTTTCTTCTATCGGAGGCGGGTTGTCTTAGATTTTCCTAGGGATGTAGTTAGAGCTGAGTGATTTATGGCGGGGATATTTGCTTAGAATGGTTGTTTCAGGGGACGAGCCTGGTTTAACCATTCCTTAGATAGGGTGTGACGGGATGGTTCTACTGAAGATTTGTCTCTTGGAAAGAGATGATGGTCATGGCTAATCTTATGGGGCGAAGATTTATTCGACCATGACTTCAGGTAGTTATGGGGGCTAAGAGGGGATGGTTGGATGGTGGCAGGTGATGGGATAATTCTCAGAGGTGGTTAGAGAGTTCTTGGTTATGGAGGGAAAACGAGTGTGTCTGAGGAGCATATTTCTTAAAGAACTTGCATGCCTCAGTGATCTGCAAGAGTTAAGGTAGTTTTTCTAGTAGGAAGGGGGATTTCTTGGCTTGGGGTGGGTGTTCTAAAGGAATGATCTTGATTGACCATTTCCTTTGATGGGGAAATGATTTCATGGGGTGGATGAAGATGTGTCTTTAGAGTGGAGGGTTACAGTTAGGTTTTGGATAGTTATCCTCAGTGATGGGGGGGGGGGGGGGGGGGGGGGGGGGGGGGGGAATGATCGAAGGATGATGGTTGGACGGGGTTGTGATGAAGTAATATTCTCAGGTTAGTCCTGAGGTTTTCGTGATGAATGACGGAAGAGGGCAGGCTTAGAGAAGCCTGCATGCTTCGATGATCTGCCAGGAGGCAAGATGATTTCTTATTAAGGAAAAGTTGTGGGTTCTTGTGGTGGCTAAGGTATTTTGGCAGAATGTCGGTTGGCTATGGGTATATGCGGGTAGGTTTCCCGGGGTATTTTAGAAGCGAGCACAGGGAGCGGGGTGGAAGATCGAGGTGATGAATATACGAGGGTTTTTGGGAGAATGGACCGGGTTAAGGTTTATTGGTGGTTGACTTTTGTAGATTTCAGTTGGAGGATTGATGGTATATTGGGGGGATGATGAATTGGAAGGAAAATGTTTACTAGAGAGAGAAATGTTGACGTATCACTTTCTCTAGTAATTGTGTGGTAAGGAACGGCCGGGGTTTTCTGGTTTCTCCGGAAAGTTATACGGCGTAGTTTGATTAGAATAGATTTGTCGATGTACTTGATGAATCGGTATTGGCGGGGGAATGGGTCTAGCTAATTTTCGAGAGGGAGGAGATTAGATTTCTAGAGAGGGTAGGAGTGAGTGGTGGCTAGAAGGGTCTGGTTTCATCAAGAATTTGATTATCCTGATGAATAGGTGGAGGTTTTGTTATTTCCGTGAGAATTTTCACGGGAATTGACTTGATGGAGGTAGTATTGAGATAGGGGTGACGAACAAAATTTTCTGATAGCTGGGGAAAAGTCAAGAGAGAGATGCCAGGAATGACGAAGATTTCGGGAGTATGGATATTGTCAGTCCTGATTCAAGAAAGGATGTCGGTCAATCCAGAAATACTTATGGTGGATGGAATTGACCTTGGGGCGGATAGGGGTGGATGTTTATTTCTTGGTTGAAGGTTTCCGGGTTGTGGGATCTATAGCCTAGGGTTTCTAATGGAGATCCTTATATCTTCTTATTGGTTTCCTCGGCTTTCACGGGTTTCTATTCCAAGAGTTATTCAGGAATTCAAACCTTGTCACATTCATAATATAATCTTGGTTTATACTATTCCTGTGGTTATTCCGTATTTTCCTGAGATTTGTAATGCATGAGTTCTCCTTGATCGGTCTCTAAAGTTTTCCCAAGTAGAATGTCTCGATCACTTCGGAACCTACCCCACTTAAAAAGATTAGATCCCGTATTCCATTCTAGACATGTACAATTATTTTCCAGAAATTTCCTTCATTTCTGAACCTCTACTTGGACTGACGGCGTTAGAAGGACAAGAGCTATGGATAATCCTTAGGTTTTAAGGAAAGAGTGGTTCTATCCACGCATTTCTACAATCAACTACCACTCAAATCCATATTTACTATATGGAAAGGGAGAAACTATTATCTGGGCTTAATCAAACGTTATACAATCAAAAGTATGGTACTATGAAGTCATAGGCTTATTTTCCAATAGAATATTCTACAACTAGATTTCTAGTTACTCCGGCAGCATTTGCTTTCCGGCAAATCTTCATCTCATAATCTCCATATTGCGGATCATCTTCCGAACCTCGTTCCCATGATCCATACCTGTCAGAGTAACATTTGGAGTTAAGCAAGAAATAAAGGGAGTTCAGGGGCATGGACGAAGGATTTTTCGAGAAATTTCGAAAAATGGGAGTAGAAGACAGGGTTTATGGCTTCCTAATGCCGATGGGCTGTCTTATATGGTGTTAACAATTTATTTACGGCTCTGATACTGTAAGGATCTAGATGTCGCATAGAGGGGGGTGAATAGGCGAAATGACCAATTTTAACTTCTAATCCAATACGCAGCCTGCTGTCAGCTCCAGGCGGTTAAACCGCCCCTGCAAGGCGGTTAAACCGCCCCCTGGCAGTGAACTGTCCAAATAATTGCTAGAACCCCCTCTTGCTATTCTAGCACCAAATACACTTAGAGTACTTCTTGTACAGGTATATCTAATCAATATATTTAAGCTCCTGCACACAAATAGAATATACCCAAGTAGATCGAAGCGGAAGCAAATATAAAGCTAGAAATAAGCAAGTAAAGTGAAAGGGGGACACAAGGGTTTGTTTACCGAAGTTCGGACCCGCTGCAAGCACCAAGCAAGTTCAGCGGTTCCTAGTCTCCGTTTGAGTAACCCCGCAAGGTAACCTCGCCAAGGTGTATACACGCCACACCTTAGCCCTTCACTAAAGATGGTCCTTTTCCACGAAGGAGGCAAGACCAGCCCTTACAAACTTCCGGTCGCTCACCACACGAATGGGAGCTTACCGGCAACGCCTAGCCGTCTAGGAGCCAAGCTCCAAGAGTAACAAATGCACAAAGAAATTTTGACGCTAACCACGAGTGCTCAAGCTATGGTTTTCCTCTCTAATGCTCTCACAAGATCTCTGAGCTATCAAAGCTCTCAAGCTCACACCCAAAAGCTTCACTCAACCCCAACTCAAAGATTTCAACCAAAACAAGCAAACTCACAAAGAGTGATTGGGGAAAGCTCCTCTGCTGTTAGAATGTGTCAAGAAGGCTTAGGAATCACACAGAACCAGCAGCCCTCAAAGGAGAGGGCTAAGGGGTATAAATACCCCATCCAACAAAAACTAGCCGTTGGAGTTTTTGTCATGGCCGGTTAAACCGCCCCCTGAGGCCGGTTAAACCGCCTGTTCAAAAATACTAGCCGTTGGAGCTGTCAGAGGTCAGGGGCGGTTAAACCGGCCCCTTGGGGCGGTTAAACCGCCCTGGGTCAGTGAGCACCCACTTGCTCAAAATTCTTCTCAACTCTCAAGGCTATCTCTCTTAGGTTATGTTTTGAGCACTAATGTGGTGTTAAGTCAAATATTCAATGTGACATCCCTCTTGATAGTACGGCATACCTATACTCAAGAATAAATATAAAATCCAATTACTTGCTTGAGCTTGAATGCCTTCAATTTTGCCGCACATACTCATTTCTTCCTTTGAGGTCTGTCCACATTGCTTATGCTTGAGCAAAAACCAACTTGAGCTAGTGACTTGAAATTTTGACATAGAATGAAATCCACTTCTAGTTCAAGTCACCTTTCTTCTATAGATATTGATACTAGCTTATATGAAGTCCACATATGATCATGAAACATCCAGTTGATCCGTAGAAAGTTTCGTCACCCTTAGCAAAGAATCCATGACTCAAGCCGCAACTTGATCACACATTGCTTGGTCCTTAGAAACACTATCCCGAAATCCAACCTTTCTTCCATGCTTCACATATAGCCACATATACACTTGTATCATTCATGAAATTCATCCATTTGCTTTGACCATAGAGCATTATCCAATGTATCCATGTCTTCTAATGCAAGTCATACACCAAGTGTATAGAGTCTTGATGTCCCATACCACCATTTCTCTAGCATATATTTCTTAACTTGCATTTCTCAATTTTATCCAACCTTAATCATGATGTCTCATTTGAGTCAACAAGTCTTCACTTGGTTAAGAGACCAAGTCTCTTTTCATGTTTCACACTTACTTGTTGTATACCATATTATATTACTATTAGAGCCATCAATTCTTCCTTTGTGAACCAAACATTTATGTATTCAACCAATGAATACACACGAATCATGAATAGTCGAATTAAATCCTGCTCATAATCTTTACAAGACATGTTAGTCCTTTAATCGTTTTGTCACTCAATTCACCAAAACTCACTTAAGGGACTAGATGCACTTTCAATCTCCCCCTTTTTGGTGATTGATGACAACCCGATTAAAGCTTACAAAAGGATATAATAATAACGCTTTTAAATTCAGATATTTAGACTGAGCTCCCCCTTAATATGTGCAAAGGTAGAGAATTTTTCATGAACTTGGCCTTGCATGCCAATTTTTGCACATATTTCGAGTAAACCATGGAGCTCCCCCTAAATCTTAGAATCTGTGGGGTGCAACAAGTGTGTGAATAAAAATCATGATAGAACTGTGATGCATATGACAAAAAAAGCACAAAAGTGAAAGAAAAAGAAACTTGTGCTGCTACCAGGTGACATGCGGTTTAACCGCCCCATGGGGCCGGTTTAACCGCCCTGCACTGGCAGTTGCACAAGAAGATAACAATCATCAGTTGAACAAGCATCACTCTAACACAAGGTCACTTAAGAACATAAAATAGGTTCCACACAAAGTAGCACACATTACAAGTTCTTCTCAAGTCCACAAATATAAATTTTGACATTATTACAGATCCAAGTTCTTAAGGCCGGTTTAAACCGCCACCCTGGGCCGGTTAAACCGCCCCACCCAGACAACTAAGAGATAAAGCCGAGAGGCAAGCTTTAATCCATGTTCTTCTCCCCCTTTGTCATCCATCATCAAAAAGGACCTGAAGAAGAACTTCTCTTGGTCAGATCACTGATTTTCTCCGTCTCCATCACCACCCGTAGATGGGTTCCACCCTTGATCATATCCGGAAGAAGGATTGGGATTAAAGATGTCAGCCGATAGACGATGTGCCGAATCCTCATGAGCTGAAGATGTGGAGGGAAGAGTGCCTGCAGCTCCGGAAAATGATGCACTAGAGTCACCAAGACCTGTCCCTGGCAAAGAACCACCCAGGTAACTTCCATAGCCAAGTCTAGAAGCATAATCTGACTGAGAATCTGACTGGGGTGCTAGGCCACTGAATTCAGTCATTCCGGCAAATGAAGTCCCAAAACCACGAAAGTCTGGCCCGTAGGAGTGTGGTGGAATAAATGGAGAAGCTGCCGGTGTGGCTCTAGCCGCTGCCCCCCTAGCTGCTGCTGCTAAATGTGCCTGCGCTGCTGCTATATCATCTGGAGTAGGAGTGGCCTGACTAGAAGAGGATCCTCCCTCACCGGGGTAAAACGTGCCATAGAAGTTTGTACTCTGAAATCCTCTTATCATATCATCAACTGAGGGTATCTCTGGCTCAGCAACTGTGGGTGAAAGGGGTGATCTAGGTGGTTGAAGGTTTTGAGCTGTATGCATCATCTTGATAGAATCTCTTGCCTTCTTCTCTTTTATTCTAGTTTCCCTTTCAGCAACCATAATGTCCCTCTGATTCTGACAAACACCCCCAAAAAGATTGAACAACTTTCTAAATGTGGATGAGCGTTTTCGAGGTCTAGAATGTGAGGGTCCTGCCTCATCACCCCTGGGCCGGTTAAACCGGGATTGGGACCCGGTTAAACCGCCCCCTGCCTGAGGAGCAGCCTGATCTCCAAACAGCTGCTCCTCCCCCTGAATTTCTGTCGCTGGCTCAGTCTCTGCTGGGGAAGGTCCTGGGGATCTGTTTGGTGAGATCAACTTGACTCTAGAGGGTCGGTTTGGCTTTAGCGGATCATGCCTGACATCAACCTTGACTCGACCAATATCTGTAGCACCTTTAATGATATGCATGATGTAAGGTGCGTATCCACAGCCCCTAGATGGATGCTCCGAGATGTGCTTGATTTCTTCCCAAATGTAGTCTCCGACGTTGAAGCGCTGAGCACCCGGACGCATGTGCCACATCAAGTCCCTCATGTGTCGAGTAATATCCGAGGGGTTTCCACCACGTGGGGAAATGGTGACTGAACAACCTGTTCAGGACCCTGTAGTATGTGTAAAGCTCCCCAATGTGTCCAAACTCCGATGGATCTGTGCGAGATGGATACATGAAGCCTAGGTCCTTGGCTTCCATATAAGTGGGAGTGTGAACAATGTGATGCTGTGGATTGTTTTCTACCTCAAGATATCTGCAAAAGTCATCAAAGGTGAGGTAGAAAGGGGTGCCCTCCGTCATCCAAAAGATAGCTCTCTCTCCATCCTCATAACCAAAGTATACAGTGGCATAGAACTGAGCTATAAGCTCTCTATTCCAGTTGCATCTGAAACCCATTAAGTTCTTCACTCCTTGCCTTTCACATGCTTCAATGACTTGGTTGAACACCACATGATTGGCTCTAGCCATATGATCCCAGTCAATCCACTTTGCTTCTAGTGTGATGTCGGGCATCCTCTCAAGCATGGTGTTGTAGAAATCCTGCTGAAATTTTGTATGGAATCTATAATCTGTGGCAGTGGTGCTGACTGTATCACTAGGATTCTTCCTTCTATTTTTCTTGGCTATGTCTGCCATTCCACTAGCACAATAATCAACAGCTACCACTCTAGCTGGGTAGATTGGTGCTCTAGGTCTCAGTACGATGCTTTCAGCTCTGGGTGCTCTCTGTCTATGCTGTGAGCTCAAGTGGCTGCCACTGTGTGCCACGGGGCTTGCTGCCCCCCTCTCACCATCATCACTGCCCCCATCACCACCATCACTGTCACTTTCCTCAGCTGGTGCCTTGCCATGAGGATCATCTCTATAGTCCTCATCCTCCATACTGTCATCACTTCCTGACCCATTTTCCTCCTCAGTTTCCTCTTCTTCCTCTACAATATCATCAATCTGCTGCTCGGCTGCTCTCTTGGCCGCCCTTGGCCTTAAATTTCTGCCACTTCCAGTCCCTGAACTTGACCCGGCTTGATCATCCACTTTGCTCTTCTTTCTCAGCCGTCCAGTCATACTGTCTCTGTCCTGAGTTACAGAAGATGAACAACACATGTATAAGTTCTCAGGAGCAGAAGAAACTTATGAATAGATTGAGAAAGGAAAGATTAGAATATTTGGGTCAGCTCTATCTGGGGCGGTTAAACCGGCCACAAGGGGCGGTTAAACCGCCTCTGGCAGAGCTAAGCCAAAGACTCCAAAAATTTCATTCTTAATCATAGACATAATGAATGATTCATAGATATTGTACAGGAACAACAGATAATTGGCTAGGTCATGAAAGTTCGATGCAAGGGTCGGATCTTCCGATGGAAATTTAACAAGAGACAGAGCCGGCCGGAACTTGTGGGTCGGATCTTCCGGCCTAAGTTCCGACCACTTTGTATGGAATTGAACAGCAGATGAATCATGAAAACATCCTAAGAGAAAAGACCTGGTTGCATTGCTAGGTGTCACTATCTAGGACTTGTCTGCCTGGGGCGGTTAAACCGCCCCCTGGGCCGGTTAAACCGCCCCCTGGCAGTCAAACCCTAGATGTTGAATCAAAGCAATGCGACCAAGAGACTTGAAAGGAATACTAGGATGTTCTTCTAATGGTTATTTCTAAGACATTGACCAGAGGAAACTCAATCTATGGGCTCAAAAGATAGATCGATGAAGAACATCATTGAGTACCTTTGGAGAGGTGAAACCGAGAGGAATCTTCAAATGCACCTTGGGGCCCGGTTAAACCGACCAAGGACGGTCCAGATCTGCAGAGAAACCTAGCTTTCCTTGGTGGAATCCTCAAATCGCCATTGGAGGCAAGGAGCTCGGGAGAGAGACGGTTCTGGACGCTGGGAGGAGTGTTTGGGACGAAGGGGTAACTTGTGGATAAGGTTTGGATACTGTATGTTCGTGGGAGGGTAAAAGGTAACTGCCAGCCAGACCCGGTTAAACCGCCTGGGAGAGGCGGTTAAACCGCCCTGAGCTAGACAAGTTGACAATATGCTCAGATGAATTGAATTTTGATAGATAGATGTGAGATAATAAACTGAATAATCCATAATTGCTTCAATTATCTCAGAAGAAAATGGTTTTCCAAAAACTTCTATCTTTTCTTGCTTCTTCCAAGAAAAGGTGAATGGGTCGAATTGGATCTTTTATGGACTTAAGAGGATTTTTCTACTAGTGACCAGCCATCAATCAAACAATTGAACAATGGTCACAGTAGATCAATCTTGGTCAAAGACCAAAATACCCAAATTTTTCGAAAAAGACACATTTCCTATCGTGCTAGTGAATATTTTTCAAAATTCTATCCTATGTCACAACAACTATGTGGTAGTCCAAAATAAAGTCCAAGTCGGCATATTTAGTTCATATCTTACACAAGAGCAAACAGTTGACCAAAGTCAACATTAATAGGAAGATATCAACTAAATATCCAATAGACACACAAAGTTAGATTTAGATTGGACTACACACGAACAAAGGCCCACTAGCATGTATGAGTGACCTAAATGATTAAAAAAATGAGTTCATGGACACATACCTTGGCCATTTAAGTCATCCAATTTGTGCAATACATCAATTTATAGCTCAAGGCTTGCTCTCTTATTAGAGACTCTAAGAACACAGGCATCAAGAGAGAAAGCATTAAATAGCACTAGCACTAGCTTCACTTTTAGCAACCCTTTGAGTTGAATGACATATAGGTCACTAGAAGTGAAGCCTCATAACATAGGCTAAATTTCCTTTCCTAGTTTACATGTAGAACCATCTGTAGCATTTACCTCACATGTACAAGGTTGATCACAAGAGATCATGCAAAGGAATTTAAACTATATTATGGGTGAGTAGCCATGTGAGAGTTAGTAGCATAATCCAAACTTGAAATATCACACTTACCACTTTGGATTAATGAATGAGGCATACTCCAATGAGAGACATACTCTCGAGAATGAGATTACAAGTTCCCTTAGAAAAAAAATGTTAGTCCATAAGGACACAAGTTTTAGAATGAGCTCCCCCTCAATAGTGCTTAAGATATTTGAATTTCTCATTGATGCACTTTCAATACTATTAGGAACTAGAAGAGGCTCACTCTAGCACTTGGTCAAGACACATAAATATTTGCAACAATGAACGTGTGTCAAATGTACTTACTGTTATATATGCAAGAAAACATGTCCAAGACAACCCTCGAACCGGAGCATCGAGTTTATCCAGTGACCTGAACTTTTCTGAGTCAGGCCGGTTAAACCGCCCTGGGAACCCGGTTTAACCGCCCTGTGCAGATACGGTGGAAAGTTCTAGTTCTTGCACCATTCATCTCAACACCCCTCTTGATTCTTTCAGGCCTTGATCCCTGTCACATATTTTAAGGAGTGCTCTACCAGGGAGCTGTCAATAGCAACATGTGGGATAAAGATATTTTCAAGTGTTGAGATGGCTATGATCATCATCTACTTCTACTCAAGTATGAAACTTTAGAGAAAGACAAATGTTTGTATAGAATTAATGACAACAAATGCATGCCGGTGCGTAGATGTTACCGAGATGTCATTGAGAAGGATATAGGTCTTAACTTTCCATTTGGCGACTTTTCAATCTATAACATACATTCTTGAATAGCCAAATGTCTAATACATCTCCATGGTCCTGCAAGCTTAGGAAACTATTTTTGGTACCCAAATTTTGTTGGGTCCGTTGATGTTAGACACAAGGTGCTTAGGAACCCAAATTGCTCTTACACTTGTTTGAGGTGAGCAAATCACCTTAACTGTGCAAGTATCAACTTTGTGATCCCCAATCTCAGTGAAATCATATTGAACTAGGTTTGACTTGAGAGGCTCACCATTTGGGCAATCCTTACTCATATGCCCTTTTTGCCGACACACATAGCATCTCGGTTATTGGTATTGCTTGGTGGCTCCTTTTCTTTTTCACCTCGTTTCTTGATCTAACTTTTGCTTGCCCGTCGTTGATGTGACTGATTTGCTTCTGTCCCGAGGAACTTGAGCGATCTGGGGCAGGGCCGGTTTAACCGCCCTGGTCACCCGGTTTAACCGGGTGTCCCCAGTCATGACTTCACTTGATGAAACTTTGCAATCTTTGATCAAGTGACCCTTCTCTTTGCACTTGTAGCAGACTCTATGAGTTTCATTATACTTTTTGTCTGCTAACTAGCCTTGCTTGGCTCTTTTGCTTGAGAGAACCATTTGATGGGGATATAGTTGATTTTCCATCTTTTCTTGAGTCTTGAATTTTTGGCTTGATCTTGCTTGGAAACTGAGCTAGTGACATTTGAACCCTTCTCAAGCTTCTTCACCATGTATTCACGGTTATCTTGAGATGGTTGCACTTGGCTCGAGTTTCTTAAGTTGATCAAGTCACTGGTTTAGCCTTTTGACCTCTTGCTTGAGTTGATCACTCTCTTTGGCATTGAGGTCATCACAAGATTCTACAATGCATGCTCAATGCTAGATTGGCTTGTTTGACCACAACAAGAATTAGCACCAAGACAAATCATTATTGATAAGTAAGCATGAGCATGTGGGTGTGAGAGGTTGATTAAATTTTACCGAGTTGATTATAACCTCATGAGCTATTTCTAGTGAGACATGTGAATCTACAAGCATCTCATGAGAATTTTTAAGTTCTTTATGAGTTCCTTGCAACTTCATATGCTCACTAGTGATTTTGTCAAGTTGAGCTTTGAGCATTTCATTGGCCTTTTCTAACTTTGATATGCAAGGTAAAGCATTTTAGTAAGAGCATAGTCATTGGCCATCAAGTTGTACTTACAAACCAAGGAAGCATAGGATGACTTGAGAGTCTCTAACTTCCTCCGTCAAGGAGTTAGATCTCTCACAAGTTGAGCCTTGGCTTTCTTGGCCTTCTTCTTCTTCTTCTTTTCTTTCTTGGCCATCAAGCATACAATGTCCTCATCACTGCAAGATGAGAGTTTTACAGTGGAAGCTTTGCTTGGTCCATGCTTGTATCTTGAGCATGATGCTGATGTGACATCTATCTGTCAGATGGCGTTAAACCGGGGTTGGCAGGCCGGTTTAACCGCTTCCTGCATAGTGAGCACATCCAGCTTGTTTTGCTCTCTTTCTTCATGGTTGACTTCATCTGAAGCTTAGTTTGAGTTTTTTGAGGGTGAATGAGTACACTTCTAAAGAGTTCAACTCTTCTTGCTCCTCCTCATCATCACTCTCAACATCATCGAAGATATCCTTGATGATGGACCAAATAAGATAGGCATCTCCTCGGATTTCTTTCTTTCTAGAGATGCTATCCCAAATATCTTCACAACAGCACTTTGCAAGAAATTAGTAACACAAGCATTGAGTTGCAAACTATCTCCTTTTGAGTGATCTTTGAATGATCAATGTTATCATATCAAACATAGGAGGTAGGATGCTAGCAACTAAAATATGTTCAACTACAGGATCTATATTTCTAAGAGTAGAATGAACATTTGCTGACCAAGAAACATAGTTTGAGCCATCAAGTTCGAGTGGCTCAAAGTTTACCTCAATCGACATCTTTTCTTCACGGCGGTTAAGCTTGAATGTGAAGCCTAGCTCTGATACCACTTGTAAGGATCTAGATGTCGCCTAGAGGGGGGGTGAATAGGCGAAATGACCAATTTTAACTTCTAATCAATACAGCCTGCTGTCAGCTCCAGGCGGTTAAACCGCCCCTGCTAGGCGGTTAAACCGCCCCTGGCAGTGAACTGTCCAAATAATTGCTAGAACCCCCTCTTGCTTTTCTAGCACCAAATGCACTTAGAGTACTTCTTGTACAGGTATATCTGATCAATATATTCAAGCTCCTGCACACAAATAGAGTATACCCAAGTAGATCGAAGCGGAAGCAATATAAAGCTAGAAATAAGCAAGTAAAGTGAAGGGGAACACAAGGGTTTGTTTACCGAAGTTCGGACCCGCTGCAAGCACCAAGCAAGTTCAGCGGTTCCTAGTCTCCGTTTGAGGAACCCCGCAAGGTAACCTCGCCAAGGTGTATACACGCCACACCTTAGCCCTTCACTAAAGATGGTCCTTTTCCACGAAGGAGGCAAGACCAGCCCTTACAAACTTCCGGTCGCTCACCACACGAATGGGAGCTTACCGGCAACGCCTAGCCGTCTAGGAGCCAAGCTCCAAGAGTAACAAATGCACAAAGAAATTTGACGCTAACCACGAGTGCTCAAGCTATGGTTTTCCTCTCTAATGCTCTCACAATCTCTGAGCTATCAAAGCTCTCAAGCTCACACCCAAAAGCTTCACTCAACCCCAACTCAAAGATTTCAACCAAAACAAGCAAACTCACAAAGAGTGATTGGGGGAAGCTCCTCTGCTGTTAGAATGTGTCAAGATGGCTTAGGAATCACACAGAACCAGCAGCCCTCAAAGGAGAGGGCTAAGGGGTATAAATACCCCATCCAACAAAAACTAGCCGTTGGAGTTTTTGTCATGGCCGGTTAAACCGCCCCTGGCCGGTTAAACCGCCTGTTCAAAAATACTAGCCGTTGGAGCTGTCAGAGGTCAGGGGCGGTTAAACCGGCCCCTTGGGGCGGTTAAACCGCCCTGGGTCAGTGAGCACCCACTTGCTCAAAATTCTTCTCAACTCTCAAGGCTATCTTCTTAGGTTATGTTTTGAGCACTAATGTGGTGTTAAGTCAAATATTCAATGTGACATCCCTCTTGATAGTACGGCATACCTATACTCAAGAATAAATATAAAATCCAATTACTTGCTTGAGCTTGAATGCCTTCAATTGTGCCGCACATACTCATTTCTTCCTTGAGGTCTGTCCACATTGCTTATGCTTGAGCAAAAACCAACTTGAGCTAGTGACTTGAAGTTTTGACATAGAATGAAATCCACTTCTAGTTCAAGTCACCTTTCTTCATAGATATTGATACTAGCTTATATGAAGTCCACATATGATCATGAAACATCAGTTGATCCGTAGAAAGTTTCGTCACCCTTAGCAAAGAATCCATGACTCAAGCCGCAACTTGATCACACATTGCTTGGTCCTTAGAAACACTATCCCGAAATCCAACCTTTCTTCCATGCTTCACATATAGCCACATATACACTTGTATCATTCATAAAATTCATCCATTTGCTTTGACCATAGAACATTATCCAATATATCCATGTCTTCTAATGCAAGTCATACACCAAGTTATAGAGTCTTGATGTCCCATACCACCATTTCTCTAGCATATATTTCTTGACTTGCATTTCTCAATTTTATCCAACCTTGATCATGATGTCTCATTTGAGTCAACAAGTCTTCACTTGGTTAAGAGACCAAGTCTCTTTTCATGTTTCACACTTACTTGTTGTATACCATATTATTTACTATGAGAGCCATCAATTCTTCCTTGTGAGCAAACATTTATGTATTCAACCAATGAATACACACGAATCATGAATATTCGAATTAAATCCTGCTCATAATCTTTACAAGACATGTTAGTCCTTTAATCGTTTTGTCACTCAATTCACCAAAACCCACTTAAGGGACTAGATGCACTTTCACAATTTGCTACGATTTTTGACCTGGGCATTCGGCAGTTGTTTGTATCCTTCCTGCCGCCTGCGGCAGGAATGCCTTATGCCAGATGGGGATTTGGTTAACTTACAGCTTGAGCAGCTTGGTGGCCTGCAGATTCGATGTGAACTAACGAATTGTACAGTATTTTTAGTCCTACTAGTTTTTAGTTGCCGCTTCATGAATCCCTTACGGTTAATGTGCTGATTTACTCCATTGTATTTCAGTTAATTTATTTACCAAACAGAATTAATTTGCTGATACATACTTTGCATCTTTCTTTCCTTTTTGCTTGTGCATGTTGGATATAGGCCGACACATTGATGGAGAATAATCAGAATCAATTCCTTTATTACTGTGGAGGCGAAAGGCCCTAGCTTTTCTTGTTCTACTGCTGGTCTTGTGGTGGAGGAACCAAAATGAAAAGAGAAGTAGAGACAAACGTGTAAAATATGCTCCGCTTGTGCAGAGGGATATATGGCGTAGTAGTGAACTAATTAGGTTGATTAACACCTCCGACTACATGTGTATGCGTGAGCTGAGGATGTCCCGTCATGTGTTCTACAAGCTTTGTTCTCGGCTAAGGGACAGGAAGCTCCTACTTGATACATTTCATGTTTCAGTAGAGGAGCAAGTGGCAATGTTTTTGAAGATTGTTGGGCAAAATCACACGCATTCCTCTGTAGCAATTGCACTGTGGAGATCTGGATGGACAATTAGTAGGTACTTTAATGTCGTCCTGCGCGCCCTTGTGAAGTTAGCTCCTGAACTAATTTATGTTAGATCCACATCCACTCATCAAAGATCACCAACAGCCCGAACAGATTTTATCCATATTTTGAGGTAACTTTCAATAGTTCAATGGACATATTTTTGTAAGCACTTATATATATATGTACATATATATAATGCTTGACATATGTTTTTTTCCTTTGTACATAGGGATGTATTGGGGCACTAGATGGCACTCACATCAGGGCATGCGTGCCTGCTAAATATGTGGATAGGTTTAGGGGCCGGAAGTCATACCCCACACAAAATGTCTTAGCAGTTGTCGACTTTGATCTACACTTCACTTATGTCCTAGCAGGGTGGGAGGGGTCTGCACACGATTCGCTTGTGTTGCATGATGCTTTATCCCGTCCAAATGGACTCAAAATCCCAGAAGGTATTATTAGATTTTGAAAATTGGTACATAGATTCAACATAACAATTGACGCTAGACACTCTTTTAAATTTCAACATAATGAATTAACGCTAGACACTATTTTAACTTTGGTTGTAGGGAAGTTCTATTTGGCTGATGCTGGGTATGCCACTAGGCCAGGCATATTGCCACCCTATCGCGGTGTTCGCTATCACCTAAAAGAGTTTCATGGATCCCATGACCCAAAATGTCCAAAAGAGCTTTTCAATCATCGTCAATATGCTGCTGTTAAGTTTAATTATTGAACTTATGTTATGTTTAATTCTTAGCTTGAATCACTAGTTAATAATTGTTGCAGACGGGAAAATTCAACTATCTTACTCGGCCTATCAAATTCTACCATCTCATGGAAGAGGTATTTGGAGAATCAGCCCAAGCTACGGGATCCTTAGCTGTTAACCAGTGCACTTCGGAAGTACAAGATGATAACTGAATCAGGGAGTGATGATTCATGACTGCTGAACATGGTGAGGATGATTCTGACACAATCGCTCACAGCAGTCCACCGCAAGTTGAAGACACTATTGCTCATGGCAGTGCGCAAGTTGTGGGCTTCAGCTCTGGTATTAAGCGCAAAAACATGAAATCACCTATGAAGAAGCATCGAAAGGACAAAGGGAAACATGCTAAAGCATTGGAAAATGATCCAATTGCAGGAAGTATTGTCATGCTTGCCAAATCTATTGCATCAAGTGGCAGTGCACCTGTGGATCCTTATGCTAATCTTTGGAAGCGTATAGAGGAGATACATTTCCCAGCACGGGATAAGGTTGACATTGCATCCTTCCTTTCCAAGCCGGATCAGGTGTACTTGCGCAACTACTTGAATGCTGCATCTAATCAGTCATTTGGAGCTTGGGTCACTGATTACTTAGGTGCTAAGTACGGTGCAAGTGGTGGGTATGCAGGTGAATATGGTACCTCTGTGTGAATATGGATGCTGAAATTTGTGTTAATTTGGGCTGCATGGTATTGGTAGCTGTGTATATATGGATGCTGGAGCTTATGGTATTTTAGGGTAGCTCTGTGTGAGGTGGATATTTTGGGCATGCTCTAGGTGGACATTGATGCACTTGCTGTATGTTATTTTGGAAGTGCGATAAACTGGAGCATGTTGTAACCTGTGCTATGTCGAACTACAGGTGGTCAGGGTTGTAGTAATGATTTAGCACGAGGATTGTTATTTTGTGTTCATCTTAGATGAAGATGACTGGTATGATGAACTACAATATGTAAATATATTATGAGTAGTCTACTGTTATGCAACCTGCATGTTCTAAAAAAATAATGTGCTTGTGTGAATTATGGGCATTGGCATTTGCATTTTGGCATAAACCAATTGAGGGCCAAAATTTTGGCTGTCACATTTTGGCACCCAACCAAGTGATATCCCAAAATTGTTGCCCAGATTTTGGCCAGCCCAGATTTTGGCCTGCCCAAATTTTGGCCTGCCCTTGTTTTGGCACGGCACATTTTGGTCTCAAACCAACCAAGCTCATAAAGAGCAAGTATTTATTGTGTGAAAGAAAAGAAAAGGAGAGAGCGGGCAGCAGCCGGCTTGGAGCGGGCGTATGCGCGCGCAGGGCTCCCATTCGCTGTTGTGTTGCATGCGCTCGCCCCTGATTTGCTGCATGCGCTGCTCAGCTCAGCTGCAACAATTGCCCCAGAAGCATTTATTGCTATCCACGCTGGCTGATGAAACGCCCGTACCGGGCTAAACCATAGGTTTATGCCCTAAGCGTGCATTCTCTGTTCCGGCCTACTCGAGCTGACGCCCCCAACGCGTGCCGCGGCCAACAATGAGGCGAGCACGTCAGAGCGTGCTCTCCGAGCCAGACCTCAACGCATGTCGGGTGCCGGTGACCGTGAGGCTTGCGTTACTCTTGTCAGGGGCAAGAGACCAGCTGGCACGGCCGGCCTGGAGCCGGTCAGTAAGGAATTTTTTTAATTTAAGTAATGATGAAAGGTGAGTAAGGAATAATTAATTAATTAAGGATGCTGGCAGCAGGTGCCCGCCTGCAGGCTTCTCCACACGTGCAATTCTGCAACGCCCTCAATGCAAAACTTTGCCTCCCTGCAGGTGCCACCTGCTATACTGCCTGCTTCTTTCTGCTGGGCGGTGCAGCATAATGCTAGCAGGCAGGTGGGCGCTGGAGGAGGCACGGCCGCGGTGGCCACGGTGTTGTAGGAGTAGGACCCGAATTTGAAGCGACCTTCTTCTTGACACGTCAGAGAGAAAGGGGAAGCAATATATAGGCGGCAGCGGCCAAGCAGACAGCACATTTTATTGTCGATGTTAATCTTACAAAAAAATATATTGTCAATGTTACAGAGTTGATTTTTCATGACTGCATACACTATTTTTCTGATGTCGCAGATGTTATTTCTTGTTGTTGTAGAATGCAGAGACTATTTTTCAATTTTCTTATATTCTCTGATCAATCATACCAATAATAACTTATAAATCAATCTACAAATAAAACATCCATGATAATCAAAGAAATGCATTGCCAATTGTTGTAACATTTGGCGCGTCTGGATTATTTTAGTTCCTTCTATTTTCGCTACACTCTGCAACTAGGCGCGGTGAAGGAGCCAAACAACGGGAAAACATATGTTTGGGGATAAAAGTCATGAAAAGACTTTTCTGCATGGGAGTATGGGGCCTCACACGCCACCCCTCGGTTTTCTCGATAGCCCACTCCGCTTCCCCACCATTTTCAAGAAAAACTTGATTCCTACAACTTTCTATTTTTAGAATATCATAAACTATACACATACTTGATGGCATGCAGAAGTTATAGAATAATCTTTTAGCAAGACTTTGATTTGATGGCATGCAGAAGTTATAGAATAATTTTTTAGCAAGACTTTGATTTGATGGCATGCAGAAGTTATACACGCATCTTTTTCTTAACAACAACTTGTGTGGCAAATTTTGTAGTACAATTTTAAACTTATACGCATGACGATGTTTGCCAAACTTTTGTTAGACTATGAATGGTATGGAAGGAATATTTGAATAGGAATAAAAACTCGCACGAGCGCCGCAGTACGGTTCCGCGCGGGGCGCACCGGCGCCGTCAGCGCGTGGGTGGTGGACCCCAGGCGCTGCTCACGTCGCGCGCCCGGAAGCACGCTGACGCGCGCGTGTAGGACTAAAAAATTTGTGAGGGTAATAAATGCATCTTTGACCAATAATTAGGGGTATTAATTAAAAGCAGTTTACAAAGCTATCTTCATAACCCTAGGTAAATTCTCGAGACGAATCTAATGAGGTCTTTGACCACACGAGTAGAGGATGGTTACTGTAGAGTTACTGTATCAAACTATGGATTAATTATGCTCATTAGATTCGTCGCGCAAAGTTGCACCCATCTGTGAAAAGGTTTTACAAATAAACTTATTTAGTGCTTCATGCATACAAGATTCTTTGCATTTAATGCCTCCGAAAATTTTTCCGGAGGCATCTAAACGCGGCACAGATTTGCGGGCCGGGTGTGCCGCTGCACGCAATAGCTACTACTACTCCGCCACGTGCCGTCCTTGCAGCCTCCCCGTCTGCGCGGCCGCATCGGATGCCCCCCGGTCCCCAAGATGCGCCTGCCTCGGTGAGGCGCAACGGCCATGTCAGCGGCATCCGCGCCAGCGCTTGGGCTTGACACGCTGTGCGCGTAGCTACTTTGCCTTCCACTAAGGCCCTCTCCAATGGATTGGCTCTAAGCTAGCTTTTAAATTTTTAGTCCGATAAACAGTGCCAAATTGAGGTGATCAGCTCTAGATGAAGAGCTAGCTCGCTCAACTTCCAAGACCAAACTCTCTCACTGACACGCTTGGTCAAACACCGTATCGATTTTCTCTCTCCAGCGCAAGAGCCGGCAGCTGACTCTTGCCACTGGAGAGGGCCTAAGCGTAAGCTCCATCTCTTGCATACCCGCAAAAAAAAACATCTCTTGTACTGGCCTACCTCAATCATTTAATCCAGCTGATTTTATCCATTTTTGGTTGAAGGAAGCCCGGATCCAATAACCCAACAAGCTGCCTCGAGAAATCGTCGATCATGCCACGGTCAATCTCTAATCACCGCTGGCACGGCCAATCTCTCCCTACTGGTCTTGAGCTCCAGACCTCCAGGTCGTTGCTGACTTCGATCTTAGTCACTGATTTATTAGAAAACACACCAGAGCTCTGTTTGATTGCTTGCAAGCGATTGGTCACTGAATTTGTTGGTTTTTTTTAAAATAGTGTGTTGAACCTTACAAAGCACATTTGTTTCACAGGAATAACGTACTCGTAACTCCAGAAAGTGATTTTAAGAAGTTGGCAATAGAGTGTTTGCTGCCATGTCATGGCAGCCGCACAAGAGGATTCATTCTCTTCAACAAAGACAAAGTTGGCTGCTGGTAAAATTATCTTACAATATTTTTCACTATATGTGCATATAAGGACAAGGACGTCTTTAAAACTCAGATATGCAACAAGCCTACTACTTAACTTAGCTGCTGTTTTGGTACTTGCACGCTAACTGCCCATGTTTTGGTACAAGGGGAGACTCCTCCCTGGATTTAGTTTATAGGCACGCAGGCCTTATCTCGACTAAACAATGCAATCAACTAGATCGACTTACAGTCTTACAACACGAATGTGCCGGCTAAACAGACCGAATTAACCAGAGAATATATAATTGCCTGTATAACGCTACTACTAGCACATACGGAGTACGGTACTCCCACAAGCTAAAAAGAGACTGCTTGTACTAATAATCCGGTTGGGATGCAATGACCTCAACCAGCTTGGACTACAATAATGCTCTCTCCATTTGCACTTAATTTCTCTCTCATTTGCTAGCTAGCTAGCTATTTATTCCCTCAAACCCAAGGCGAAATGTCATCGGCGGGTCATTCTGCGTGCATGACGGTTCTGTGACACTGTTCACGTCCTCGTCGAAAATGTAATTTATTAGACGCTGGAAGCATGCGGGCGGTGGATTCTGGGGCGGACAGCAAGGTTTTGATGACACACTGTAATCTGGGGTGGCGTAGGAGAACGAAGGAGCTAATGGTGGTATTGTGCGATCTGGAGTAACAACGTCGTAAGAGAAGTATGGATATGTTGCGTGGTCTATGAAAGGAGAAAGGGACGGGGACGGGGTAGACCATTGGGCGACGTCCGGCGGTAGCGGCGTGGACGACGGCGGCACGGAGGACTTTTCCTCTGTTGATGAGGTGGATGCCGTCGTCGTCGACGAGGTAGACGTTGGAGCGACGATGTCCTGTGGCGGCGTGGACGACGGCGGCACGGAGGACTTTTCCTCTGTTGATGATGGATGCCGTCGCCGGCGACGAGGTCGACGCTGGAGCGACGATGTCCTCCTGTGTTGTATTGTGACTCAAATCCTACTTGGATTAGGACTCAATAGGGGTGTGCTTTAGGACTTCTAGTTCTACTAGGACTTGAGCGATGAATCCTATTAGGAGTAGGACTCCTACTTGCATGTATGGGGCTTTGGAGGGGACTATATAAACAAGGGGTAGAGGTTCTATCAAATCAATCAAGCCAAGGGCAAACACCAAGGTCTCATCCAAGGCTTGTGAGAAGCAATTAGGAGCGCTCAAGAGGAAAAGGCTAGATAGTTCTATAAGCACTAGATTCTTGTATGAGGTAAGAATCCGAGGTCCTAAAGGGTCAAGTAGAGTTGTGAAGGAGCGGCAATCACTTGTACTCTTTCGGAGTTGTGCTTAAAGAATTGCGGTCGGCTTCGCCAAATCCTATTCTCTTGTTGTGGTTGCTTCAACGTCGTCAACTAGGTTTTCTACGAGATTCGTCTACTTCGTTCTTGATATTGTGCAAGCTCGTGTCGTACTCGCAATATCCTTTCAAGATCCGAGGGTTGCTGGCATAACGAGGGGTATCAGATTCTAACAAGTGGTATCAGAGCCAAGGTCGGATTGAGCTGATTTTGTGAGAAGGTCGGCAGTGCTAGGGTGCACGAAATCAAGACGATGTCAGGGATGTGGAATCAAGTAGAGAAATTTGATGGCAAAGGGAATTTCAGCGTGTGGCAGTGTGTGGTAACAGATGTGCTTGTCCAGCAAGGGTTAATTGATGCTCTTGAGGGGACCAAACCGGAGAGCACAACCGCTGAAGACTGGAAGGTGATGGAGCGGAAGGCTGTCAGTACAATTCGACTATGTCTCTCCGATGAGGTAAGTACTCGGTAATCAAGGAGAATTCCCCGAAGAAATTATGGAAGAGCTTAGAAGAATTGTATATGGCAAAGTCGCTGACAAATCGTGGGTGCTGAAGCGTCAACTATTCAGGTTGCGCATGGAGGAAGGCACACGATTCGTTGACCATCTAAATGTCTTCAACAAACTTGTCACGCAGCTGGTTAGTGTGGATGAGAAAATTGAGGAGAACGATAAAGTCGTCATACTGGCTTCATCCTTACCACCATCATGGGAGCAATTGGTGATGAATATTCTCGTCGGGAAAACTACTCTCAACTTCAACGAGACAGTTGCATACCTGTGGAGGCGGAGTCCTTGAAGAAGCCACAGGAATCTTCATCCTCGGGTGATCAAGCATTGACTGTTTCAAGTGGAGCAGGCAAAGTCTTGAATCGCGGGAAGAAGAAAGGCAAGAGCAAGGGCAGCCGTACATGCTATCTTTGGACAAAGAGGGTCACATGATAAAGAATTGTCCAAATTTGAAGAAATATGAGAGGAGCATGCTCGGTGGCAAGTGAGGATGAAGGTGATATACTTATCGTCAGTCAACCAGGGACTATTCATGATTGGATTTAGATTCAGGGAGTTGTTTCCATGTATGTTCGGCAAGGGAGATGTTTGACGAAGGATCTCAACGCCCGGCGAATGGAGTTGTTCACTTGGCGGATTGCAAGGAGTAATGCTGTCACCAAGGTGGGAATAGTTACATTGGAGATGCATAATGGAACACATTGCACACTCACGGGAGTTCGGTATATCCCGGGTTTGAAAAAGAATCTAATATCTGTAAGGTCGCTAGAACTCCAAGGTTGTGGCTTATCACTTCGGGGGAGTGAGTATGCGAGTACTTGAAAGGCAGGTAATCATGAAAAGTATCTGGATTA